>CM040990.1:1818250-1837849 GCA_022985145.1 Pangasius djambal | reverse complement strand
AGAGAGAGGCAGATACAGACAGAGCAGCCACGGCCTGGCTATAGAGAGAGGCAGATACAGACAGAGCAGCCATGGCCCGGCTATAGAGAGAGGTTGATACAAACAGAGCAGCCATGGCCCGGCTAGAGAGAGAGGCTGATACAGACAGAGCAGCCATGGCCCGGCTATAGAGAGAGGCAAATACAGACAGAGCAGCCACGGCCTGGCTATAGAGAGAGGCTGATACACACAGAGCAGCCACGGCCTGGCTATAGAGAGAGGCAAATACAGACAGAGCAGCCACAGCCTGGTTATAGATAGAGGCAAATACAGACAGAGCAGCCATGGCCTGGCTATAGAGAGAGGCAGATACAGGCAGAGCAGCCACAGCCTGGCTATAGAGAGAGGCAGATACAGGCAGAGCAGACACGACTTGGCTATAGAGAGAGGCTGATACACACAGAGCAGCCACGGCCCGGCTATAGAGAGAGGCTGATACACACAGAGCAGACACGGCCTGGCTATAGAGAGAGGCTGATACACACAGAGCAGACACGGCCTGGTTATAGAGAAAGGCTGATACACACAGAGCAGCCATGGCCTTTCTATAGAGAGAGGCAAATACAGACAGAGCAGCCACGGCCTGGTTATAGAGAGAGGCAGATACAGACAGAGCAGCCACGGCCTGGCTATAGAGAGAGGTTGATACAGACAGAGCAGCCACGGCCTGGCTATAGAGAGAGGCAGATACAGACAGAGCAGACACGGCCTGGTTATAGAGAGGGGCAGATACACACAGAGCAGCCACGGCCCAGCTATAGAGAGAGGCAAATACAGACAGAGCAGCCACGGCCTGGCTATAGAGAGAGGCAGATACACACAGAGCAGACACGGCCTGGCTATAGAGAGAGGCAGATACACACAGAGCAGCCACGGCCCGGCTATAGAGAGAGGCAGATACAGACAGAGCAGCCACGGCCCGGCTATAGAGAGAGGCAGATACACACAGAGCAGCCGCGGCCCGGCTATAGAGAGAGGCAGATACAGACTGAGCTGGCTGCCCAGAGAGAGCAGGTTATGCCTATACTGTAGCCAAGGAGTGTTGGCTGTGTGTCGAGTGTTGAGCTACACTTCTTAACCACCTGTCCTAACTATGACCAAATTCGAAAACAATTCTATCCCAAATTTGCAATTATTTGTCCAGATGTCAAAAAGCTGGAGAATGACACACAATTTCAGTATTTGCTTGGAGAAAAAAGAGACTACCTGACTACATACTACACCTGCCGTGTTGGCATTGTCATGTGACCCATAACATCATAATAACCACAGAAACTTAAAGAGCCGGCCAGATTAGAGCACCTGCACCGCAACTGTTTTTTCTTGTTTAAACCTTCTCGGGTGTTGTAAATTGTTGCCTTATGGGATAGCACACTGTCCATTTTTTCCATACTGCAGAATCTCAGCAGAAGCAGTAGATCATACAGGTATTTCTCACCTACTGTTTTATGAATACTGAGAATTTGGACATACTACTCCTTTGGCATACTGCTTTTCCCCTACAGTATATTAGGGCAGAAGGGATATTCGGACACAGCGCACTGCTGCACGCAAATCCAGTGGCTGGTGTTGGTTTCCTGGCCAGAAATCGAACCCAGGACACAGAGCTGTGGCCTAACCACTAGTCCTCCAGGGAGCTGGGATGGTACATTGATGTCTGCCACAAAAAGAGGGAAGAGTTGGCTAAGCAGCGATATGCTCATGAACTCACATACACACACACACACACACAGACAAAGGCTCTCGCACACACACCATTCATAGCCCATAGACTGTACGTTTTTGTTTTTAATTTTTTCTTCACTTGTTCATCTTATCATTTGTTCTCTGTTCAGGTTTTATTGCTGGCCCATATAAAAGCTTTGGCAATACATTGTACAATTTGTCATGCCAATAAACTTCATTTGAATTGAATTGAGAGAGTTTGTCTGAGCTTGATGCATAGCAGGAGAGCACACGCTTAAATAAACCCAGCCTGACGCGTTCCTCACAGGCGGATAATCGGAAGAATGTTCAGAAGGATTAGTGTGAAATGGGTCAAAGAGTATAATGCCTGGTTCCTCAGGTAGGACTGTACAGGATCTGTGTCTGTTCTGGAAGAACAGGGGCATCTGAAGCTCCTCCCTCAGACCAGACCGATTTCCTGCTTGGATCATTATCTGGAAATCCCACCGAGGCTTTTTTTAGCTGCAGGGTTCAGAGGTCTCCTGAGGTAGCGTGAGCAGAGACCAGGGGACAAGGAGAAATAACAAGTGCTGGTATTTGTTCTCTAAACAGAGCGTTGTTTGCTGTTCATATGCTCTCCAACATGCACTTTTTAGGAGAACACGAAGATCTTTTGGTATGAGGGAGAAGAGACTCGCCTGATAAACCTCATTCCAGAATAATGATGGATCATTTACTGAAGACCAAATGCATACACATTTGTCTTAAAATGTAAATATTAATGTTACCACCTAGGAGAGTAGCTCTATAGATGTTTTAAACTCTAGATTTATTTATTATCTATTTATTATAATTAATTTATATTTAATTTTCGCAACTTAAGAGATTAAGGACTTCAGTAATTAATATTCTTTATGATGAATAAGTGAAGCACTTTAAAATTTTGCACCATGGTTTCTGCTCAAAATGATAATCACTGCACTAACCAATCACACTACAGTCCCCGCCCACAAGGTCACTGTAGCCAATCAGATTGTGTTCCCACTCACATCACTAAACAATTACAGAAACAATTACAAT
Organism: Pangasius djambal; assembly: GCA_022985145.1. Classification (NCBI taxonomy): domain Eukaryota; kingdom Metazoa; phylum Chordata; class Actinopteri; order Siluriformes; family Pangasiidae; genus Pangasius; species Pangasius djambal. Next base: position 1,835,065 of record CM040990.1, on the reverse strand, counting down.
TGTGGGGTCTCCTCCCACAATGTCACTGTAAACAATTACATGACAGACTCCTCCCACAATATCACTGTAACCAATCAGACCACAGTCTCCTCCCACAATGTCACTATAACCAATCAGACCACAGTCTCCTCCTACAATGTCATTATAACCAATCAGACCACAGTCTCCTCCCACAATGTCACTATAACCAATCAGACCACAGTCTCCTCCTACAATGTCATTATAACCAATCAGACCACAGTCTCCTCCCACAATGTCACTATAACCAATCAGACCACAGTCCCCTCCCACAATGTCACTATAACCAATCAGAATCATCTGAAGAAAGATGCCGGAAAACTTAAAGATACAGCTTCACCTCTGTTACCAATGCTGACACTGGAGACTCCTTCTTACTGAAAACATACAATTATAGAAAATTAATCAACACTTTCTGACCAATCAGATACAAGAATCTAACAATGCTGTGGATTGATGTGCATTTAATGTCGCGTTATTTGAAAATGACTGGACGGATATCATACTGTATATTTTGTAATTGTTTCATGCAAACTCTATAAACAACATATCAAAGACAATATAATAAAAATATTTACATAAAAACAGAATAACTACTTATAGCCATAAGCAGACATGATGGCATGCGTAACAATCCCACAATCCCACGCCACTCTCTGACCTTTCACCCTCTTTCCCATCCTCCACCTTCAGCTGGAGAACGGCAGGAATTTCTCCTCGTTATTCAGGGCTTATTATAAAAACGTCCAGAGCCTGAGCTGGAACAAAAGCTCAGGGAGAACAAAAAGGCACCAAACACAGAAATTATCCGTCTTGGAATAAGGCGTCCTCCATGTTTAGTGTTCCTGGGACTTGTTTCAGATTGCGCTGAGATCAGCAATTCAGTTCTGTTCACTAATCAGAAATGTGTTTTTCAACTGCATAATCCTGGAATTATAGCACAGCGCTGTTGAATTCTTGATTAGGATTTGTCGGAAGGTGTTGATTAATTTTCTATAACAGCAGCTCTCTAATTTTCTATAACTACATTCACAGGGTGTAATCTAAGCAGAATAATAGAAAAATTTAAAAAGCTCGTTCTTATTTAACAAAGAAAAATGTGTATAATCGTTGATATGGTGACATTTTCAGTTTTTTTACATTTATGGAAGGCGTATCCAGCGTCAGCGCTTTGTAACAGCCAGAGGTAAAGCTGTATCTTTAAGTTTTAACTTTAAATGTTTTCTGATGGGGGGGTCCAGTGGTTAGCATGTTTGCCTCACACCTCCAGGGTTAGGGGTTCAAATCCAGCCTCCTCCCTGTGTGCATGGAGCTTGCATCGTTCTCCCTGTGCCTTGTGGCCTTCACAAAGTACTCTGGTTTCCTCCCCCAGTCCAAGACCATGCGCTGTAGGCTGATTGGCATTTCCAAATTGTGTGAATGTGTGTGTAATTGTGCCCTGTGATGGACTGGTACCCTGTCCAGGGTGTCCCCCACCCTCTGCCCTGAGCTCCTTGGGATAGGCTCCAGGCTCCCCCGTGACCCTGCATAGGATAAGCAGTACACAAAATGAATGAATGAACGAATGAATGGATGGATGTCTTCTGATGTTTGATTACGGCACCATGCACATGTGGCACTGGAGAAAAACATGAACTAATCTGAAATAATATTGTCATGTTTCACAGTCCAATCATCTTTTTCAATTATTGAATTTTAAAAATAAGTAACATTGGGCAAAAATATTGAAATATTGAATTCAAGTAAATAACATTCAAAATGATTAAACCTTTTAAATTAAAATATATATGTATCATTAAGTCCAGCCTGGCTTTCCTGATTCTGATTCACCCTGAATATTAATATAATATCCTATTATTCTTGATCACATTACAGGAAAAAAAAAACTGGATTATGATTTCCACATGATGTTTTTCAGGTTTTATATCCGATATGATGGGCTTTATCATTTCCAGATGAACATTATAACACGCTGTAGGTCCAGAAGTCCTCACTGTTGTCCTAGTACTCGAAGTAAAGAATGACCCTTTAGCACCGAATAGAATCCGTTTCCAGAACAAACTGTGCCCTTCATCATTATTAGAAAGGACAGAACTGCTCTCACCTCAGACACTAATGGCTTTACGCGGTGTCCTGTAGAGAGGGAGGAAATGCTAGCTGGTGGTTTCGTGTTGCACCTGGTAACCGAGTCCTGACTCAGCTGGTTGATCAGCTCAGGGCTGAATATCGTCTTCCACAGTGAGCAGATTGTTACCAGGTGAGCACTGACTGAACACAGACCTCCTCAGAGCGCTCTTATTTTACCAAATTGTAGCGGAACTTGGTCTTAAAAATGATTATCTATCTCACTAACAATACCTACAGTAGCTTTATAACGCAGCGCTGTTGAATTCTGGATTGTGATTGGTCAGGAGGTGTTGGTTCATTTTGTATAACAGGAGCTCTGACAGTAGTGCAGGTTAATACTAATGCACTCGTTCTAATATTTGATAATTTCTATAGTAACAGCTCATCACTGTTGTATGGCGGAAGCTTCACGTAAAAAGGTTTTAAAAATGTATGTTTTCAGTAAGAAGGAGTCTCCAGTGTCAGCGCTTTGTAACAGAGGTAAAGCTGTAACTTTAAGTCTTCTGACATCTTCGGAACAGAGGATGTTACAGTGACATTGTGGGCAGGAACTTGATTTCTGATTGATAACAGTGACATTGTTGGGAGGTTCAAATCCCTCCTCCGCCCTGCGTGCGCGGAGTTTGCATGTTCTCTCCGTGCTTCGGGGAGTGTGTCCTCACTGCAGCCTGTAGCTCGATGACATATTGGATTAGATCCACTACGTACTGGATGTTGTAAGCCTAACCATAGGTGAATTACTTACCGACTTCTGTCTCTGCCGTTGGCGCATGCGTTACAACATCCAGAACATAGTGGATCTAATCCAATATGTCATTACGCTACAGGCTGCAGTGAGGACTCTTGGCTTCAGGGGCTTCCTCCAGGTACTCCGGTTTCCTCCCCTAGTCCAAAGACACTCATTGTAGGCTGATTGGCCTACAACGTAGTGTGTGAATGCGATTGTGCCCTGCGATGGGTTGGCACCCTGTCCAGGGTGTCCCCTGCCTTGTGTCCTGAGTTCCCTGAAAGGCTCCAGGCTCCCCACGACCCTGTGTACGATAAGCAGTACAGAAATTGGATGGATGGATGGATGGATGGATGGATAGTACAGCAGACACTCCATCTTAACAGATTTTAAAAATGTGTGTAAATTGTTGATATGGTGACGTTTTCTGTAAGGAGAAATGTGTTTATTTAACATTTATGGAAGGAGTCTCCAGTCTCAGCAGTAAAGCTGTAACAAGTTTTCTGACATCTTCAGGACTGAGGAGTTTACGCTTTGCGATTTTTTGGGGTTTTTTTTGTCTTATTAACTTAAAAAGAGAGGTTGGCAAGGGAATGGCTGTTTATAGCTGCTATAACGTAAGTGAGAACAGGAACAAACTTATTTCAGAGAGATAAGTGGATCAAAAGTATGATCGTTCCTTAATAAATAAAATATTTTAATTTTTAGTTGGCAAATTGCTGTGGTATAAGAGGAATAAAACACTTCAGTACAGTGCTGCTGTAGGAAAATGATCAACTTCAGGGTGTCAACAGTAACTCCACGTTTCGCAGCAGACCACTCCGTAACTGAAATTGTTAGCTAGCTTCATAATTTACTGTTAGCAACATACTAACATATTGTTTTTAAAATGGTTAGCTAGCTTCATAACTTGCTGATAGCCAATTACTCACTAATATAAATTTAGGAATGATTAGCTAGCTTCATAATTTAGTATTAGCATCAGTTAGTATAGTATGTTATAAAAGAATATTAACTGTATTAAATTTAACCTAATTTTTGCACAGGGTTTTTAGTTTCATTGTTAGTTTTCTAGGTTTTTCTTTTACACTCCTTATTAAAAGTTGCTTAAGTGTGTATGTTGTAGTTGTAGTTGTTATGGGGGGGCCTTAGATATATAAATTTATTTGCATCAATATAAAGACTGAATGTTTATGATGTAATTTTGATCAACACAGAAACCCGGCTCTTACTCCTGAGTCAACTGCAGTTTTCTCCAATAAAGTGACACTGAAGGAATGTGTAATGTGGCCACTTTTGCCATTGCCAGCAGAGACACGTGGCGCATGTGGCAGGGCATCCAGGCCATCACCAACTACAGGACATCACCTGCCTGTGACAGAGATGCCTCCCTCCCAGATGCGCTGAACAACTTCTACGCTCGGTTTGAGGCGCAGAATGATGTGACGGCGAGGAAGACCACCCCTTCTTCCAGTGACCAGGTGCTGTGATTATCCACGGCCGATGTGAGGAAGACTCTACACAGAGTCAACCCGCGGAAGGCTGCTGGACCAGACAACATTCCTGGCAGAGTGCTCAGAGGATGTGCAGACCAGCTGGCAGATGTTTTCACGGACATCTTCAACACCTCCCTGAGCAGCGCCGTTGTTCCGATATGCTTCAAGGCCACCGCCATCACCCCTGTGCCAAAGAAGTCTTCGATGTCCTGCCTCAACGAATGCTTCGAATATTCGAATGCTGTTCATAGACTTCAGTTCAGCATTCATCACAATCATTCCTCAGCACCTGATTGGAAAGCTGAACCTGCTGGGCCTGAACACCTCCTTCTGCAACTGGATCCTGGACTTCCTGACTGGGAGACATCAGTCAGTCCGGATCGGGAACAGCAGCTCCAACACCACGACACTGAGCACTGGGGCCCCACAGAGCTGTGTGCTCAGTCCACTGCTGACTCACGACTGTGTAGCAATGCACAGCTCCAATCACATCATCAAGTTCGCCGATGACACGACCGTGGTGGGTCTCATCAGCAAGAACGATGAGTCAGCATACAGAGAGGAGGAGATGGTTGTTGACTTCAGAAGAGCACAGAATGACCACTCTCCACTGATCATCGGCGGCTCCTCTGTGGAAATCGTCAAGAGCACCAAATTTCTTGGTGTTCACCTGGTGGAAAACCTCACCTGGTCCCTCAACACCAGTTCCATAACGAAGAAAGCCCAGCAGCATCTCTACTTTCTGCGAATGCTGAGGAAAGCACATCTCCCACCCCCCCATCCTCACCCTGTTCTACAGAGGGACTATCGAGAGCATCCTGCATCACTGCCTGGTTTGGGAATTGCACCGCCTCGGACCGCAAGACCCTTCAGCGGATAGTGAGGAGAGCTGAGAGGATCATCAGGGTCTCTCTTCCCCCCATCACAGACATTTACACCTCACGCTGCATCCGCAAAGCCACCAGCATTGTGAACGACCCCACACACCCCTCTCACACACTCTTCACCCTCCTGCCGTCTGGCAAACGGTACCGAAGCATTCGGACCTCACGACCAGACTGTGCAATAGTTTCTTCCCCCAAGTCATCAGACTCCTCAACACTCAGAAACTGGTCTGAAAGAACACACACACATACACACACACACACACAACTGTGCATCCTCCATCCTCTTTGCAATTTTTTGCACATTACATTATGCTGCTACAATATTTATTATTATACTGTACATAGGCTGCTACTTCTTATGTTTACACTATTTCAGCAACTTATATTGTTCTCTTTGCACTATTGTCACTGGATTCACTTTCTAACAGAGCTGTGTACGGGTCGGCGCTGCACTGGGACTTACTGTGCCCACTGTCTATCCCAGTAGTCATTGTACTGTCTTGTGCTGTCTGCACATGTCTGCACTTGTGCACTTATGTAAATTTATGTAGTCCCTTGTAGTTCTGTGTTTGTCTTATGTAGCACTTTGGTCCTGGAGAAACGTTGTTTCGTTTCACTCTGTACTAACTGGCTGTATATGGTTGAAATGACAATAAACTCCACTTGACTTGACTTGAAATAAGACGTGTTTAAATTCCACACTCTCATTCCTCTGCCATTGTTCGCTTGTCGCAGCTCTACAGTTTTTTCAGACTTTTCTGACACAGCTCGGCTTGTGCTCGGCAGGTATGAGAATCAGGTTTCCTGTTCTGCTGTTCATTTTTCCTCAGTGAGCTCAGGTGTGGTGAGACGGGGTCACACCGAGGTGCAGCATGTCTCATTACCTGCTCAGGCACGAACTCTGTATGTCAGGGATGTGGTGTATTCATTATTCACACACTCTGATCCACCCGAGGAGTATTCCTGACATATTTGTCATTAGGAGTGTCCCGCTAATTTAGTGTTGTACTTGACCTTTAAGGTGACTCTGCCTTACAAGTAAGAGAATCTTAAAAAAAGATTAAAAAAAGATATTAGTGTATTACAAACTGTCTTAATTCCACCTTGAAGCTGAATCATTTTCTTCCTCAGCATCAGACTCATAAGGCATGACCTAAATCTTTCCAAAGTTTGAAGGAATTATATAATTATATTATAATTATTATATAATAACACATGTTGGAGCACTTTTCTTACTTGTGGTAGCTCAAAGCGCTGCACAATCAAGTAGTAAAAATTAAATGATTAAAAAGTAATATAGTAGAATGCACATGGATACAATAAAAGAAAATAAAAATAAAAACAAAAATAAGCATAAGGAAATTTAAAAATGCAGAAATATACAATATGAAATGAAATATAAATATTAAAAAAAAGTAATATAAAACTTAATATAAATCAAAAAAGCAAAGTGTTTTATTGCTCGTATACGACAGCAACTTGCTAACAACTGATAATAATTTTTTATTTATGAAAGAATGATACGTCATACTTTTTTTTTTATCTGTTTATAGTTACTTTTAGTGTTGTGGAACATCTGTGAGACAAGTTAGTTCCTGTTCTTACTGATGTACTAGCGGCTATAAACTCTCTTTTTTCTCTCTCATGAAGTTAATAAGACACAAATCACAGTTTGTCATGTTACCAAGAAACTGCAAAGTGTAAACTCCTTAAAGTTAAAGTTACAGCTTTATCTCTGATTGTTATAAAGCGCTGACACTGGAGACTCCTTCCATAAAAGTTAAATAAACACATTTCTCCTCAATGAAAATATCACCATATCAATAATTACACACGTTTTTAATCCGTTTGTGTGGAGCGTCCGCCAGAGCAGTCCCTGTGAACGAGCTGTTGCTATGGAAACAATAATGTATTACAACGAACGCAGGAATATAAACCTGTAATTTGCCGCTGCACTACTGTCAGAGCTGCTGTTACAGAAAGCTAATCAACAGCTTCTGACCAATCACAATCCAGAATTCAACAGCATTGTGGAATAACGTAATGTAAATCATGTAGATATAATAAACTTATCTCTGTTATTTCAGGACATAAATTATGAGCCACTAACCATCCCTTTTTCTCTGTTTTGCCCTTTGCTTCTGTACACGTGTCACACATTAAGCCCCGCCTCCACACACACACACACACACACACACACACACTTTTGACCAACCCCTAAATGTGCATTTTTCAAATCTGCAGATAGGGCAGGAACGAGAGGGCAGGAACGAGAGAGCAGGAACTAAGGGTGGACAATCTCGCTTTTAAACATGATCGTGCTGCAGTCTGATGAAACAGAGGCACCGTTTTGAGTCATAAGGAAGTGTTTTCTTTCAGCATGTGGATGAGGCCGGACTAGAAACCTTGTTCAGTGTTTTAATGTGGGGTTAATAGTCAACAGACAACAAACCAGTGACTACAATAGAACAGTGTTAAAAAATAAAATTTTTTTAAAAAAAACCTGAAACTACTTTGCACTGGTTCAACTCAACTGTAGAATTATTCGCACCCTTATTAAAAAAAATATTGTATAAAATAAACATAAATCATCTGGCACACAGTAACTCAAACTTTCCACTCAGACAATTGAAAGAAAATACTTTTTAAAAAATATTCTGTTTTTTATATACTGAAATAAATCATTATTGAGAAGGCTATGTGGGTGACCATTAAAAACCTGTTTTTAATAAACAAGTGTAATTAAAAAAAAAAAGTATTATGAAAAAGTGGAGCAAAGGAGCACCATCTTTAATAATTAAACTTTCAGGTCACGCACACACACACACACACACACACACACCCATGTATGCTCCAGTGGTAAAGATGTGTGTGAAAGGTGAGTATAGATCAGGTTGTGTGTTCAGACACATATGTATGTCAGACGTATCGTAAACATATCCAGCTGACCGAAATCAGCACAGTCATGTGGCTTCGCTTAATGTTCTGAGTCTAAAAACTGATGAAATCAGGAGAAGAAATTAATAACAGGGTTTAGTTAAATCATTATTCACTGACAGAAGTGTGTATTTATTGACTAAAAGCGGTAAGGATGATAACATATAGCACAGAGGAGTGTATTAACCCAGTGGATATTAATTAATAAAGTGTTAGTCGTGCTGGACAACAATTTTATCCGTGTCCAAAACGACTTATTAAAAATATGTATGAAAAGATATTTAGATAGATTTCGTCTTTCTATATACAATATTTGACTCTTGTGGGTAAAATGAGGAATGTTGATTACATAAATATATGTAAATTAGTATTATAATATATACTAATATTATATTTATGATGTAATGCTAAAATTCACTGGATTAACTAGCTACAAAAATATATTGTTATAGTAGTATAATAAATATAGTGTATTATATATATATATATATATCTTTGTGTGAAATTAAGTTCATTTTCTTTTTAGCATCATTTTAATTAATGCGTATATTTAAAATTCCATTTTTATATGTATTTATGTGTGTATTTAGGTGTATATTAGTTAAGAGATGACAAAAAAGCATATTTTTGTGTTAAATTAAGTGCTAGTGCTGAATTATTCTATTTTTATTTACCTTTTTGATTATTTAATGCTAGTCCTTTTATATTAGGATTTCTTATGAACCATTGCTCTTGCATAATAAATATTACTTCAGTAAAATGGTATTAGTCTTTCCTAACAAAAAAAAAAAAAAAAAAAAAAGAGTTCAGTTAGACATTTATATGATAATAATTTCTCTATGAGTGTCAGAGTGTCAGGATAATATTAACACACGAAACACTTTAGTTCTCAGGATACAGAGAGCTGTTTTTAAAGAAGAAGAAGAAGAAGAAGAAGAAGAAGAAGAAGAAGAAAAGCCTAAGAAACAAAGTCAGCAGTCAAGGGCTTTCAAATGTCTGTAATCCTATTGGCTGGTGAAGTGCTGCATTCATACCAGGGTCAGTGATTGGCTGAAACACTGCTGTGGAACTTGAAGCCCCTCCTACAGTAAAGGAAAAGGGGGCGGGAACAAACAATATTTATAAACACTGTTTAAAGAGACAGGACTCAGACAGAGCTGCTGCAATAGACCAGCATCAGGAAAGCTGAGAAGGAAACACATGGTCATTTGTTTTGTTGGAAATTATTATTATTATTATTATTATTATATAATTGCATCGCCCTTCCGTGCTGTTTCGTGACAGTGTCTGTTGTTTAAAAAACACTATACGAACAAAATTGGATTGAATTATTTGTAGCAACACTGTAGAAACAGTATCTTAGTGCTAATAACTAAACAATAATATATGAAAATACCTCACACTGCCTTACGTATGATGTTAATAAGGAAGAATATGACCTTGGTGTTTTGGTGCCATGATTTTTTTTTTTTAAATATCCTGCCATCCCAAGTGTATCATATTTCATTTCTTTAATTCAGTTCGGTGCAGATCAATACACGATGTAAAATAATGTTAGATACTGTATATACTGACTACCATTAAATACAGAAACTATGATAATGACATGCTGATAAATAACAAGCTTATAAAGCTTTATGAAGAAACGCGTGTAGTGTAGTGTAGTGTAGTGCTGTGCAAAGTATTCAAAGTTCAAGACTCAGTCAATAATACAATATGACAAACAATTCAATATGCTAACTTTTTTGGGGGAAAAAATATCTTTAGTGAAATGGGCTAAAACTTTGCTGACACTGGATTATAACAGTGACTTGTCTGTAGAGTCATTTTTATGCCAAATGAACTTACAGTGTAAAATTAAAGAGTGAACTGATGAATGAATTCATGCTGTTTAAGGAAAACCAGAGGGGAAAATGTCTATCATCGCTAATAAATGACTCTCTTGTGGCAATTCTTAAATTCAGTGATGTATGTGTGTGGCTGTGGAATTATATTAATATTTGATTAACACACATTATTAGTGTGTCGTATGCTTAGTATGTAGTATGCCATTATAACATAGCGACTTGCTCGAATGATACGTCATGCTTTTTTAATCTGTTTATAGTTACATTGTGGAACATCCGTGAGACAAGTTAGTTCCTGTTCTTACAAACGTTCTAGCGGCTGTAAACAGTTGTTCCTTCACTCTTTTTTCTCTCTCACAATGTTAATAAGTATGCTTATGCTTATGCAACAAACGCTGAAGACGGGAAAATCATCGCCTGGTCTTTTTCCAAATCTTCCAAAGCTTCAGATTCCTGTTCTTGTCTGACAGGAGAGGAACTCGATGTGGTCTTCTACCGTCGTAGCTCATCCGCGTCAAGGTTTGCCACGTCACACATTCTGAGATGCTTTTCTGCTCACCACGGTTGTAAAGAGTGCTTATTTCAGTTAGCCTTCCTGTCAACTCAAATCAGTCTGGCTGTTCTCCTCTGACCTCTCTCTCAACAAGGTGTTTCCGCCCGCAGATTAGATGTTTTTTTTTTTTCCGCACCATTCTGTGTAATCTCTAGAGACTGCCGTGTGTGAAAATCCCAGGAGATCAGCAGTTTCTGGAAAAAAAACACAAAAAAACAAAAAAAAAACAGCTCATCTGGCACCAGCAAACATGCTCCATTTAAAGTCGCTGAGATTTTTGTTTCCCTCATTTTGATGTTTCATTCACTGAAGCTTTTGGCCTGTAATTATAATTGTATGCATTGTGATGCTGACACATGATTGGCTAATTGGATATTTGCATGAATGAGCAGCTGTTCCTATTAAAGTGGCTGGTAAGTGTATATAATTACACTTATATAAAACTACTAATGCTACTACTTCTAATAATAATAATAATAATACTGATAAAACTTTATATCAGTTTAAATTCCTTCTTTAAATATAACACCACTATAAACAGAGGCAGGTTGCTGAGATCCCCCTCCCCCTCCCCCTCTGTTATTGTGCACGAGCCTCGCTGGAACCTTGTGTAACATCGTGATTGGCTCAGGGAGACGTTGTGGGCGGGGCCGGGGGGCGGGGCCTCGCGCTTCCTTACGTCACGATCAGCTGTTCTGAGCTTCTACGCTGTGATCCGCGGATCAGCTGGGCGAAGCAATAACAGCCAGGACAAAACAAGACGCATATATCAATGCAACAAAAACAGGATAAAAAAAACAACAACAACCACAGAACAACACACGGATAAAGACTGCACCGCTAGCCGTCGTGTAGTTTTAACGTTTCTTCCAAGAAGAAAGCCTTTTTATTATTATTATTATTATTATTAATTTCATGTTAATATAATCCTGGTGCATTAACACTACCTCACAGAGACGCTCCTGAAGCTGGGCTTTAAGGCTTTTGTCGTGTTTTTTACTGCTTCCTCCACACGTTTACACGTTTTCTCGGTGCTCCAGCAAAGGCAGGTGAGATGTTTTTGTCCCTTTTTTTTGTTGTTGTTGTTGTGAATCTTGTCTCGTCGTCTGTAATTTTTTTTCTCCCTCATTACATCCTGACCTCATATATAATATGCATAGATCAGAATGAATGCATCTTGGCTTGAAAATATGTGTGTTGATCCCTAAAGCGTTAAAATATTTTTGCCATACATGGATACATCATCTGCTGTCGATCATTAGGCGTCGATATGCCTTTTATAGCGTTGCTGTATTGCCTTCTAATGACCTGATCTCCTGTCAGCTGTCCTTCCTGACACCTTCTGCACCTTTTCTACAGAAACCCAGCTCAGAATCTGGATTTAATCGACCTTATATCCGGGAATCATTCGTTTCTTTTCAGTGTGATGAGCAACATTCATGCTATACATATCACACACACATACATCTATACACATATCACACACACACACACATCTACACATATCTCACACACACGTATCTATTTATATAGCTATATATCTGTATGTAGAGGTGTGTGACCTGTCTGCTAGTGTAATTTGAACGTGTGTGTGTGTGTGTGTGTGTGTGGATTACAGGTCAGCTGTAATAGGGTTTATCCGAGCTATTATTGAGCCTTTTAGCTCCAAAGAAAGTCCAGCAATGTCACATTGCACATACAGGAACACGTTAAATACGCATTCATCTTTTCGAGGCTCTATCCCTCCATCCCTTTATCCATCTATTTTTTTTCCTCCATAAATGTAAACACTGGTGTTGCCGCTGGAAGTGTTTCTGTCTCTCTCTCTCTCTCTCTCTCTCTCTCTCTTTCCATAAAAAAATCGTCTATCACAACCTAAAAAGTGATTTTTATCTATCTATTTTCTATCATCCCAAGTGATGAATGTTTTGCACCGCTTTTGTCCCAAAAAGCGTCCCTTTTTTTCTCTCTCTCTCTTTTTGTCCTGGGTATTTTTCCGTCCTCTAGCCTCCGGAAGGCGGAGCTAACTGCGCCAATGACGTCAACACTTCGCGCCGCCCTACAAAGCCCCGCCCACATGGATGCTTTTGGCTGAATCCCAAATGGCTGCTTGGGCCAAGCTTTTGGATTGATGTAATACAGTATTGCTTATGAAAAATTCCTTTATTTTCAGGATTTTAAGGACAAAAATATACAAAGAACAGAATATTAACAAAAAGTACAAGATTACAGAACTACAAAACTGCCATCATTGACCAAAAAAAATGACAGTTTAGACATTGATTTAAATATTTACGCGTTAACAGCATCATGATATTTTCCATTTGTATTATTGATTAAGTATCAAGGTTCAAAAAACTGAGTTTTTTGTTTTTCAATATAAAATTTTCCCATAAATTTGCGATTATTTTTGCACATTATAAGTGCAAATCTATTATATGTTTATATCTATTTTTTGTTATTTGTATAGTCTATAGCAAGTTGGCACAAAAGTTTCCTTTGGGATCAATAACGCTTATGTTATATTGTCTTAAAAATACCAAATGTGACTGTTTTATTACTATTTTATAAAATAAAATCAGTAGTTTATTTAAACTTTCTCTCACATATCATCTAACATTTTACACTTCATTAATAAATGCTTAATTTTCTTTTCCATACAGTTAAACCTCGGACATAGTGATGTCATAGCAACATAATACAAGTACATGCTATATAAGGTGTGAGTTTATTGATTCCAACCACACGTAGTGCACTGCATGTTTAATTTCAAGGGATTTGGGATTTTGCTCCCTAATTCCTAGGGTTGTAAATATTGTGGACAACATGTGTAGTGCGCTGTATGTCCAATAGGACGCCATTTATAAAGTGAACAAAGTATACGGGCATGGGGTTTTCAAACCTTTTTTTTTTACAGTCAGGGCCCTTTAAACTTTAAGAAATAAGACGAAAATAAATAAAAGAAGAAGAAGGAGGAAACAACCAAACAAACAAACAAAAAAAAAACAATGCATGGATCGTCTCAGTACAGACTGATTTTACAAACAAACTGTTACACAATAATTAGGTCCACTGGCATGAATTATATAATAAAATGGGTTGTGGTTTCCACACTGTAATGAAATTGGTGATGCTTCACAGACCCCTGGGGATCCCCGGACCCCATTTTAATAACCACGGGAGTAGGGTAATTCACACCATATGCACTGCACTATATGTTTAATGGGTCGAAATTTGGAATTCAGCTCCTTACTCCATATATAAATGTATACAGTGTACTGTACACTGAGTTTCCAGCACAGCAGGTGTACTGAGATAGTAACTAATAAACTAGAAACTCAGTGTATGTCCAACAGGGAGCCGTTTTACATTTAGCTCCCTCCTGCCTATACAAGTGCACTATGCAGGGTACGAAATAATGGTTAGGTTCTATGTATGTCCATTAGGGAGCTTTCTATGTAAGTGCACTGTGTAAGATAAAACAATAATAAGTGTCTACACGTGTAGTAATCTAGTAATTGAATCTAGTGTATGTCCGTTCGGGAGCCATTTTGGATTTAGCTCCATGTAATGCATTATATGTCCAATGCAAAATTATATATTTGTTATTATATACAGTATATTGTATGAAATGATGGCATGTAGTATATCCTGAGTGGCCAGTTTATTAGGAATAATAGGGTTAATAAACTAGCATCACTCAGAATTAAGGAGCCATGTCAGCTCCCTGCTCCCTACATAAGTGCACTACTTAGGGTTTAAGTAAAATGATATAGTGTAGAGTATAAACGCTGAGTGAGCCGTTGCTAAGAGATTTAAAACAAAGGACAGCAAACAAAACCAATTCCAACCACACCTGGACTTTTTTTTTTTTTACTAAATGAACCACGTGGAATTTTAGGGGCGGGGCTTTGGGATTGATGTGGTCAGTGAATTAGATCAATGACATGCTCTTTAACAATTGCAGTATTAATAACTACAAGAGAAAGAAAAAAAAAGAGAGGCTGGTGAGGGAACGACAGTTTACAGCTGCTATAACGTCAGTGAGAGCAGGAACTAACTTGTTTCACAGACATTCCACAACAATAAATGTAACTATAAATGGATAGAAACTATTCTTTAATAAATAGCAATATGTAATTGTTGACATATTGCTGCGGTATGAGGGGAAAAAAAACACTTCAGGACATGCTGTTATAGGAAAATAATTAACTCTGGGGTGGTAACAGTAACTCTGCTTCATCACACCACTCCACTGTTGATTATTTTCCTCTAACAGCACAACATGACATGTTTTATTCCTCTTACACCACAGCAATTTGCCAACTATTACATTTTTCCTTTAAGGGTTCTTCAGAAGGTTCAAGGCGTTTCAGCTTCCTGAAACAGTACACATACAAAGAACTTTTAAGGGTTCTGTCAGTACGAGAACCATTAATGGTTCTAGATTTGTTTGTAAATGCAGCATGAGTCATGGCTGTCATGCAGAAGACATTTTTCTGTCCTCATGTATCCTGTTAGCCTTTTAATCAGGAAGTAGCACTCTCCACCCTCTGTGCTATCTCTCTTCTTATCTTGCAAACATGCCTCATTTAGGGCCGTGCTTCCTTTGCACATTTAATTCGCTCAACATTCACATATTAAATATATCCCGATAGCATCAAATTCATAGGTGAAGTGAAATGAGATCTGAAGCCCCATCAGCCCCATCAGATAAGGCACGTACAGTGAGCAAGTGCAAATGCAAATTTGGCAGGGCGTGGCTGGAATTTGTGTGTGGCTTGAAAAATATTTACATCTATTGATTTGGTAGATGCTTTTGTGAGTGAACAGCTCAAGCCTCGAGTGCAGAACCTGACATGTATATGTGCTTTCCTGCTAAATTATTTATAACGTTCAGTCATTTTGCTTGATCTAGCTCCACCGCCTGGACTCTCTGAGTCACTTCCTCTCAGGAAACTTCTCCTGACTGTCTGGTTTCTTTTTCCGCAGGTAACCTGGGTGATTTCTTTTTTAACATTCATTGAACATTATAAGAAAAATGCCTGTTCTGTTCACCCAGCATCTGGACTATTCTTTAGTCACAACAGCCCAAAGGAGATCAAATAAGTTGCAGACAAGTACGCTAGGTGACAAACGTACATGGTAATAGGTCTAACCTGTATATTAAATGAATGGCATAAAAAGCATGATATTCTTTAATGAATAAAATTTGTGTAAATAAATTGTGGTATAAGAGGAAAAAAACACTCATGGACGTGTTGTTAAAGGAAAACAATCAACTTTGGGGTGGTAACAGTAACTCCACTTCATCACATCACGCAACCAACGATAGAATTAAATTTATTTTTACAATTGTGCAGTCTTAGAAAAAGGGTTCTTAAGGGATCCTTATGAAGGTTCTTTGTATGGATAAGGATTTTTAGCTTCCCAGAAAGGTTCTAGTTTCCTACAAATAAGAATCACTATCAAATTTTTTTTGGAGAATTTCAATAGAAACATTTAAGCAAATACGATTTTCCTTTGGATTGTTCTCTGTGATAGGTTTTAAGAAAAGGTGATGCGTTGAAAATTCCTTGTTAACATATGTTAACATATTTCTCCTGTTTTCTCCTCTTTGTCTCCTGCAGGCCTTTGCAGTCATAGAAAGACCATAAATTTGCACTTCAAGAGTTCAACTCTTCCAAGGTTTCTTCCACCAACAAGGGCTTGACAAGCAAAAGACGCCAATAACACACCGTGCTGGTCCTTCACAACCTGCCACAGAAGACCATCAGCATTACCAACTGTAGATCCAGTGTCTTTTCCAAGACAAATTCCAAGGCAGCTCTCCCTCAGGATACCTACACAATCTGCCCTTTGACCTCCAAGGCGATCATGTTCCAGCGAATTAGCAACCTGCTGTTCGGCGCAGTGGAGGACGTCTCTGCCGAGCTCAACGGACCCAAGCCCTGCGTGACCGAGGTGGACGATGAGGGATGGCTTCTGGTCAGCGTACCCGGTGAGTAGGAGGATCGTGGTCAGTTTAAATATGGATTAAATATTAAAGTAATGATGTGTCCAGAACCTCAGCATATTCAGTGCATTGTTTCATTCCTCACTGATATGGTGAATCGAGTGTTTGGTTTGGGACGCGTCCACAGTGGGATGTTGATCGAGATATTGTTTGGTCTTCAGTCAGTCCACTGTCTGCAAGGCAGGATATATGTATGAATGGGTGGCT
>CM040990.1:1798023-1811801 GCA_022985145.1 Pangasius djambal | reverse complement strand
AGAGAGAGAGAGAGAGAGAGAGAGAGAGAGAGAGAGAGAGAGAGAGGAGGGTGTAAATAATGAGTGGTAATGAGAAACAGGTGTGACCGCAAGGCAACAGGAAACGAGAGATAGACGTGAGGGACAGAAAGAGACAGATAGAGACAGTGCACAAGAAGGTGAAGAGTGACAGAATCGGGGCAGACGTACTAATGATATTCACTGAGAGAAAGAAAGATAAATGGACAAAAGTGTTGATGAAAAGAAAACAGATAGATAGATAGATAGATAGATAGATAGATAGATAGATAGATAGATAGATAGATGCAAGAAAGAAAGAAATAAGTTGAAGTTCAAGAAATAAATAAAAACAAGCCAAACAAATAAATAGGGAAACAAAGAAAGAAAGAAACAAACAAACAAACAAATAAACAAACAAACAAAGGAAAACAAGCAATTCAACAAGCAAACAAATAAACAAACAAACAAATAAATAAATGCCAAAAAGATCAAAGAAAGGAAATGAGCAAATATATAAATGCAAACAAGGTGAAAGGAAAAAACAAAAGAAAGAAGGAAAATAGGAAAATAAAGAAAGAGAAATGAAACAAATAAATTGACAAGTTTTTTGTAAACATTATTAGTTTAGAATTCCTGTAATTCCTTAGATTTTGATGAGTGATGAAATGAAACCAGTTCTTGGCCGTGGAATCAGACCTTTGGCTCTTCATGCTGAGTGTGGAGGTTAATATTTGCCGGCAGTCACGTGTTCTTTTATTTCTGATTATTTTCCCTTCTTTTTTTCCTGTATTGCTCCTCCTCCCTCTCTTTTACTGTCTTGGGATTCAAACACAACCTCGTGGTCATGAACACAGAACTGATCTCTCTCTCTCTCTCTCTCTCTCTCTCTCTCTCTCTCTCTCTCTCTCTCTCTCTCTCGGTTTCTCAGCAGGATGTCTGAATCCACCCCAGCCCCTGTTCCCACTCGGCTGGTGCGAGGCTCAGCGTGTCAGGCGGTTCCTCTTGCCAAAGTGACTCAGGCGAGCCGTGTTCAGAGGGCCAAAGCTCGCGTGGAGCATCGTCACCTGTGCCGCGGTCGCATGCAGCGCCAAAACCGCGTCCGCCAGCAGATCCCACGCCACGTGGCTCACACACGCAACTCCTTCCTGCACCAACCGTGCCAGCGCAGCTTCTGCCACTGATCCACCCGGATCCCAGCATCATCATCATCATCATCATCACATTCACCAACCTCCATCATCCCACATCACCAACCATACTATGTCTTCAGCATCCTTCACCAAAGCCCTCATTTTATGTTAGCGTTTTCATGTTACTCCGGTCACGAGCAGGAGTATTTTAATTACTTTTTAATTAACTTAAATGCTTAAAACCTGAAAAGCATTCGATTAGCGTGGCTCTGTTTTAAATAGTTGCATCATTTGTCTCAAAGATGCCATTTACAATCAGCGATCTCACACGCAGGCGAAAGAGAGAGAGTGAGAATGGCTAATATCAAAAACTAGCAAAGAAAAGAAGCAGCATGCAGACAGTACACTCATGCGGAAGAAACCAAACAAGGGTCCGAGGCCAACTTATCATCCTTTATTTGCTTTTATTTGTGTTGGAAAAGTCCAGTTTTCTCCATTCTTAATTTCTGTGATTTCTTTAAAAAAAAAAAAAAAAAAAAAAAGGAACGAAAATACCGTAGAGGCTAAAATATGTGTTGCGAAACTAAAACATCACATCACATAAGTTCTGGTTTCTGATACGGAGAAAAGGGCTTTAACAACACACAGAATGGCAAAGTAGGTAGATGAAGGCGAAAGTGAGGATAAAACAGATTAAAGAGTGTTGGATGTTGATGGAGAATAGAAAAGGGTGTAAATAAGTACGTATCATAGCCCACAGCATTACCATAGCACCTTAAAGGGAAAATCCGACCTACTCTGGATTGAGGATTTAGATTTGAGTTGATTTTTTTCCTTACATTACATCCTGGGTTGGGTTTTTCCCTTAAAATGCTTTGGTGCTTTTGGTCTTTGGTGCCTCCTCAAACATTTTGGGTCAAGTTAAGGTTAAGAAACAGAAGCCACTGTGACTGATTACACCAACAGGTTGTAACTAATGCAGTCTCGATTTTCCAAAAGAGTTCTAGACTAAAGTCGGTTTTGACCCGATTTTACTGTCACAGACAAAAGCCACACATTGTAAAGGAATTATTTGGTCGTCAGTTGAGGTCATGTGACGTGCTCACATGATCGACAGCTGATTTCATGCCATTGTGACCAAAGACGGCCGATGACAAAGTTGTGGCAGTGTGAGAAATCTTTAATTAAAATCTCGGTGTGTGAGCGCTGCTAGGACGCTCTACTGAAATCCAGTCTAAAAATGGCAGAAACTACAGTCTAAAACTGGCTTGAGACCAATTTTTTTTTTAGCTCGTTGCACCAAAAAAGTTACATTTAGGTACAAATAAGATCAGTCCATATTATGAGCATCCATGTGAAAACGTATATTTCTAAAAAAAAAAAAAAAAAAATTGAGTTTGTAGTTGCTAATTTGCTAACTCAAGCTGCTAAAATTCAAGATAATTGAATTGTAGATTGTGCTTGAAGGTGCAATGGCAAAAAAAAAAAGTGCATAAAAAAATTATTTCATAAACAATTGAAAGTTGAAAGCTACATCTGAGATTTTGAACAAACCGAGAAAAGATATAGTAGAACCTGTGTAGGTTCTTTTCGTATAAATGATATAATTTATCAGGTATCAATTTCATCGGTAATATTCATAATATTCATAACAGATGCTGTTAAAGCATACACAGGTTTACTTTTTTACTTTGCAGTTATGGCTAGTTAGTCTTTTTTTTTTTTTTTGTCATGCTAACAATGCGAGTATTGAATTATCGAATCTCACCCAGTTTCAGGCATTTTGTCCATTTATTTGCACACTTACTGGTCACGTATTCATAATAAACCTTAAATGGATGTCCGGCCCAGAAAGAGGAGCGTAAAACCATCATCAGCGGCATTTTTCAGAGCCAGTATGAGGCTGCTGTGGGTTACAGGGTGTGGTGGTTTATAGAAGGTGTAGGATAAAGGAATTGCATCGCTGCCTAGAGGTGATACAGAACAAATAAATGATAAATGACACAGCAACTTGATCGTGCAAATCCTCAACTCGAATCTGGGGTCACGAAGGTGATTTGAGGAACTGCTGCAAAGCCTGTTACACCTCTAGGTGGTGAAGCAATCCCCTTTAAGATACGGTATAGAAAGCGACTCTTTATTGTGTTTTGTTGCGTTAAGTTTAGATCATGTTCTTTTTAAGGTTCACTTTTTAAGATCATGTTCTTTTTAAAATGTCTCAGACCCTTGACCTTCCTCTCCATGCTCAGTGTCACACCTGCATCTAAAACCCGAAGCTTAGCTAAAAGAAAATCACTGTGATCATATTGGTAGACATTCAAAAGTCATCCATCCTCATGTTACCCCATGACATTAGACTGAATTAATCATGTTACTCTCAGAAATCCGTCCCAGTGAGCAAAGACAGACCAGTGATGAACATTACAGAGACGACCTGGATACTTCTTGTTTGCTCAAATATAGCTGATTAGGTAAGACATGTTCTCTAATATAGCTTACAAGTTTATGGAAATCACCCTATTGTTGGGAGATCACAAGCTAGACCCTGTTATCATCCATGGCCAGGAGCAACGAGAGCAAAATTGCCCATGCTCTCTGGATGGGAAGGATGAGGAAGAGGGCAGATAGCACTTTCCTCCGAAGGTGTTCAGCTGCCCTGTGATGTAGCATAGTAATAGTAGTTTGAAAAGATGTGGTGGATTCATGTATCTCAGAGCGAGTATGTGCTAGACTTCACCCTCTCTGGTTAGGCGAGAGCTAGCTAGTGGGCAGGAATTGGCAAAATGGCCAAAGTGGAAGAAAATGGGGTTTTAAAAAAAGCAATATAAGCTCCACATTTCCGCCACAAGTCCACGTTCAAACTGAGGTGGAATGATAACAAGCGATTTCAGACATCCAAGATGGCCACCCAATAACGTATACAGCTTTCAGCTACATTACAGTGGATACGTGAGATAGACCTTCATTACTTGTTAGCTATGTACATTAGCTGTGTAAAAGCAAACATCTGACACCACTGATGTCTACTGGTCAGTGCTGGTTCGATGTTGTGTTTTTACATCCTCAGAAGACTGAAATTTAGACATCACATCACTCACCTGTGTCCATGTGTAGAATCCAACCTCATCCATCTCTCAGTGTTACTTTCCTCCGTGGGATCCTCTGCGTTGCGCTCTGGCTTACGTGCATATCATCGATGCTGATTAGATTAACAATGGTGCTGAACATGTTTGACTGTTTGTAAAATTCGACTTGGATGTATGTTTGCACTGTCTTACATTTTATGGTGAATCGAGGTTTTTTAGCTGTGTGCGATTTTATTTGTTTTATTTCAAGCATCAATATGAATGAGAGGGTGATGCTGATGTGCATGAGTTAGAAAACAAACTATTTTAAATTATTCACATTCACATGTATGTACATATAATGCACAGCTCTTTACAGTACAGTGTTTGAGTGATGTGTGTTTTATCTGAATGATGTCATCGTTTATTGAAAACATCTTTACAAAGCAAAGTTGAACACATAGAAGTGAACCTACTTTTTTCTTTCTTTTTTCCCCAATGTTTTAGGCCCCATAAGGTGTTTGTTTGTTTGTTGATCAGCATTTTTGGAAATGAGGGTGTACTTTTTTCTTTTCTTTTTTTTTTTTTTTTTTTTTTTTTTTTTTTTTTTTTTTTTTTTTTTTTTTTTTTTTTTTTTTTTTTTTTTTTTTTTTTTTTTTTTTTTTTTTTTTTTTTTTTTTTTTTTTTTTTTTTTTTTTTTTTTTTTTTTTTTTTTTTTTTTTTTTTTTTTTTTTTTTTTTTTTTGGGAAATGAGGGTGTACCTGAAAATCCACTTCTGATTCTTTTACTATGTTATACCTGCATGTAATGGGCTATTTAGTCATAACCTGACCACTGGGATCGTCTGCAGTGTCAGAGTGATGTAACCCAAAGAAAATCTCTTAACAAAAACTAATATATTAATATATTCATATTTCACTATTTTCCCCTTATATTTTATGTTTCTTTATTTCCAAATGGATTATATGCACATCATTTTTATTCTTGATGGATGAATGTCAGAGGTGGATCTTTTAGGACATCTCATCAAACTAGGGCACTTCCTGCCCAGGTAGCGACCTGACATTGGATCGTTGTTGGGTGCCACTCTTGGCTCAAAGTCATGTTGTCCACTGGGCAAACATTGGGCCGCCAGGGTTGACAGACTTTCAGTCAACTTTAAATCCATTTTGCCAATGTTGGGTCAATGACGGCCATTTTATTGGTCCAATGTTGGGTGGCAGAGTTGGAGGGATGTTGGTCCAACATGGTTGACAGACTATCAGCTACCTTTAACTCGGTTTTGCCAAAGTTGGGCCAAAGTTGAGCAAATGTCAGTTATTTCACTGAGTCAACACTGGGTGCCAACTTTGGCCTAATGTAATTTTCTCCATTGGGCCAATGCTGGGCCCCCAGGGCCAACTTTTAGCCATCTTTAAATTCAGTGTTGGCCCAACGATGGCAGGGTTGTTATATAAGTATGCGTTGGCTAACATTGGACCACCATTGGGGCAACACTAGACCAGTATTGGCAGGGTTGTTAGGAAAACTTTCCCGTTGCCAACATTTAGTGCAACATTGTAGGGAGGCCCAACATAGTCACCCCAAAATAGACATTGGGTAAACATCAGTTTGCTACCTGGGTGTGTTCCCTTGAGTGTCTCCTTTATCAATGTGGTGCTTCTCGCCTACTGTGCCAGTCCATACAGAGGTGATGCTACATCATACACAGCAATTAAACTTAATGGGAGTTAACAGCTCATCCACCCTCTACAAACATCCATCACTGTTTATTTTCCTTCTATTTTCATCCCTCCACCACATTCTGTCTCTCTTTCCTGTTGACTCTCATTATTGTAGTTTTTTTCTCCTGTGTGTGTGTGTGTGTGTGTATATGACTATTGATATGTGTGTGGCTATAGGGAGCAGTGTGTTACACCTCAGGGCAGCTTGGGGTTTATTTGACTGTGTAGCTGGTGTGATGTGAGAACCTAGACAGGATGGGTAAATGAAAAAAAAAAACAAACAAACTGATTAATGAACTAAATATATATATATATATATATAAATGTGCTTGTATTTTTCCTTAAGATTAGATGCAAATTTTGTTTTATTCACTGTTCATGTTCACGATTTATTATATTGTGAAAAATTAAGGGGGTGGACCATCAAACAGCGAGACTGCACTCTTCTGTTTGGTTCTTGCGCCCTGAAACTATGGCAGCTTTTTCAAATGTAGGGGTTTACCTTCACGGGGGGTATCCTCTCCGAAACATACACCCCCTTTCAAAAAAAGTACAAATAGAATATATTAAAAAGGAGTAATGTATCTGATATCTATGGTGATCGTGCCTTTCACTATTCTGCATGTTTTTTTTTGTGATTAGCTGACTTTTCTCTCCTGTCCGTGTGGGCACTGGTCCGTACACAGTAGTAGAGACCTATGCAAAATACAAGGATGGGGTTCCAGCATCCATTCAAAAAATGCAGGTACCGGAAAAAAATTACAAAATAAAAAAACTCTCAGGATGAAACCTGAATCTTGTTTCTTTTTTTTTCAAGAAATATACTAGAATGTACATTTTTAGTCACAAATGCATGATATAGCAATAATGGTGTTTTCGTAATACCAAAGAAGTTAAGCTGATTTATCTACATACAACCACCGTGCCCATAAATAAATAAATAAATAAATATGCAAACTTTAAAATGTAATTAAAATACAAAAAGAACAACAAAACAACAAAAAACTTATACTGAAGATGTCCTCTATTACATAACACATGGACAAACCTGTGCTTTTTTTAAACAAACAAACAGATAGATAGATAGATAGATAGATAGATAGATAGATAGATAGATGTAAGAAAGAAGAAAAAGGAAAAATAAATAAATATAATAAATTAAAATAATGCTTAAAAAAGTATAAATAAAGAAGGAAAACAAGCAATTATGTAACATAATAATAATTATGTCTTACAAGCTGCTATGAAATACTAAAAGGAAGTTCACGTTTAATACAACAAAAAAACAAAAAAAGAGAAAGAAATTCCATATTATACAGATTGAAATGATTTTAGAAAGCAAATAAACAGAGAAAAAAATATAATATATGTTTTAAAAATATTTGTAAAAAGTTAAATGCGATATATTAAAATGCCCTCTGAGACTTGACTCAGTCCATCAGACCATGTCTGGTGTCCATAGACATGTTACTTTAAATTTTCCAATGAAACTAAAGGCTGAAGTTGCTAACAATTAATGAAAGCCTCCAGTTTAGCATTGTGCGAAGCGCATGCCTAAATCACAGCCTCAACTTCAAAGAAACTTGTCTGGCTCAATATATGAAGATCTTTACAGAATAGATGTATATTATCCTGGTTAGCATCATATATTTTCATGGCTAAACTGTGGAAAACTTTAGGCCACATCTTCTAACTGGGTCTGAATGAAATGAAGAAAGAAAGTGATTCAGGTTCAATATAAAGCTATGATATTTATGAGTTTTTAAAGATAACAGCGTGTCACACCGAGTCAGAAACCACATCAGCAAGTCTGACGCATCCCTTTGTGGAACTCGCAGGGGTTAACAGTGGGCATGTTGGGTTCTGAATAAATTGGCACATGGGCTAATACAGGGTCTAATTTGGACAACCCAAGAAAACATATGTGTTAAAAGAGGATAGTCCAGGGAATCTCCATCTACAGAATGTTCAGGTACAAAGGTTAAGCATTACAATACGATGACACCACTGATGATATTAAACCAGTGTCTGGTAAATGATTAAATTAAAATGTTTCCCTGCCAAAATGATACTAAAAATACTCACAAGACAGACCTCTTAAATCTTAAATAACGCCACAAAAAATTAAATATAGTTAAATTTTGTACCTTAACAGCTTTGATATACTATATATGTCTGCCCTGATGTTAAATTCAGCTTGGTCTGGAACAACTTGTCTATGATGTATTAGTAATGATTACTGAGAAATAGTTTCCAATCCAACTGCACGTATCAGCTTGTAATGATGGTCTACGAGCGAGACCAGCTCGGCTTGTGTTTAGCAAGCTGGTCAGACACAAAAACTTGTTTCTCTAGGTCTGATGGAGGACAATGACACTGGAGAACCTGAAATAGGAGTCAACTGCAAGAAAACAACCCGCTCTGCAGGTCTTTTTAGACATATAAAGTCACAGCTAAAGAGACTCCAGGGGCAGACTTAGCACTAGGCAAAGGTAGGCAATCGCTTCGGGCCCACGGAAGCCGAGGGCCCCCTAAAATGAAAATTATACATGTTTTTAATTATTAATGCTAAATAATGTATGCTGGAAATTTAAAGATTTATGTTAAAACACTAAAATGATTCTTATCGCTGTTATTTCAATGCCCCAACCCCACTGGAATGTAATATCGAGGGAAATGTGTGCAATTGAATAGAGCCCCATTCCTATATATTGCCTAGGGCCCCCAAATCACCAAATCCACCCCTGAGAGACGCACCATGATGCGGAGCTTGGATAAGCTTCGATTAAGGTCTTTGAATAAAAATAGATGTTTGTTCCTCTCAGGGTTTCTTCCTCGTGTCCTCATGTCCTCTCAGGGAGTTTTTCCTCGCTGCCATCGCCTCTGGCTCGCTGATTAGGGACAAATTTAAATCTGTATCCGGATTTCTGTAAAGTTGCTTTGGGACAATGTCTATCGATTAAAGTGCTGTATAAATAAAATTTAACTGAATTGAATGTGTGAGGGTAAAACAGGGTGATTATTGGGTATGAGATGTTGATTTCTTGATTTAAAATGTCAAGTGCCGACACACATTGTAATTGATGTTTCATAAATGACAGGCAGGTAGGGATTTTTAGGATGTTATTATTTTTTTCACTAAAACACACATAGTTTGGGTTGTAGGGTTTAAAAACTTTTAAAAAAGGAAAGATATATTGTGAAATCAACCCATAAAGGTTTACAGTAAAGTTAAAAAACTACTGTGATTTTTTTTGTTGTTGTTGCTAGCCTCGACTTCCTGGTTTGCACTGCGCATGCGTGGTACATTCACGCCCGCACCTGAGGATGATGAATGTGCGCATGCGCGGACGCAAATCAGGAATTGTTAGTGATCCAGAAGCTGCCGGGTTCTTGTTCCTCTTGTTCCTCTTGTTGTTGTTGATGAACGGAGATGTCCGCGTCCTCAGCCGAGGCTCTGGCCGGTTACTCAAGCGGGAAAATGGCCGATAAGGACGCGGGGCAGGACACGGCGCTGGGCAGCGCTTATTCCCCGGTGGACTACATGAGCATCACCAGCTTCCCCCGCTTACCGGAGGACGACGTGATGGCCGCCGGGGAGAGCGGCCTCAAGTCCCGCAGAGACGAGGACAATTTCCTGGGCGAGCAGGACACAGGTGTGTTATCAACCTGCGCTCTTCTTCCTTCACGTGCGCTTATTGCACACGCTGTTTATGCTTTCAGTTCCTCATTAACCTGAGGATAGACTGTCTCCCACATCATACCCGAGACCTGTTAAACCGGACCAGGCTTCAGAAAAGAAACCCTTTAATCCCTGATCTTAAAGAACACTCCGTCATGAGGAGAGGAAACCAAACGCAGGCTCGAATCAGCATGAATTCACAGATTTTTCAGTTTCCGCATTGACTGAGATTTCTTTCCATTAATGAAACAAAATCCGCAGCACATCACTCATTTCTGAAATCCTCAAGACGCTGATTATTTACATGTGAAGGAAAATGTTTATATCATATTCTGAGGAAAGGCTTACTCTTTTGTGAGAACTGAATGAAAGCCATTTTAATGACATGTTTGGGAATTTTGGGACCGTGTGTTTGGGAATTTGGGACAGCACATTAGGGCATTTTGGGGGACTGTGTGTTTGGGAATTTGGGGACAGTATAGTAAGAACTTTTAAGACAGTGTGTTTTGGGTATTTTGGAACAGTGTGTTTGGTCATTAGGGACGGTGAATGAATGTTGAATGTGAAGTGACTTGTGGCCAAGTATGGTGACCCATACTCAGAATTTGTGCTCTGCATTTAACCCATCCAAGTGCACACACACACACACACACACACACCCATGAACACACACCCAGAGCAGTGGGCAGCCATTTTTTAGCTGCGGCGCCCGGGGAGCAGTTGGGGGATCGGTGCCTTGCTCAAGGGTCTCACCTCAGTCGTGGTATTGAGGGTGGCAGAGAGCGCTGGTCATTCACTCCCCCCACCTACAATCCCTGCCAGACCCGAGACTCAAACCCACGACCTTCGACCTTCGGACCATTAGGCCACGACTGCCCCGTGTGTTTGGCCATTAAGGACGGCGTGTTTGGCCGTTAGGGACGGCGTGTTTGGCCGTTAGGGACGGCGTGTTTGGTCGTTAGGGACGGCGTGTTTGGCCGTTAGGGACGGCGTGTTTGGTCGTTAGGGACGGCGTGCGTAACATTGATTGCATATTAAGATGCTGGCTTACGTAACACTTTCTACTGCATTCATTATAACAAGAGTAACAGGATTTAGAAAATCTTTGACATTTTCCAAATAGCTTAGATTAATGTTTGTGTGTTTTACATCATTAGAAAACGCTTTCAGGGCCGTCTCAGTTTACCTGAACCATGCCGAAACCGCGCTCTGTCATATCAGACATCTTGAAAATTCTTCAGTTAGAAACGTGTGCATGATCATGACGTGACTTAGTAGAACACTGTATTTGTATGCACACTCAAATATGTGTAATAAATTAGTTTATACCCTTTTTCCTACCTCAAGCTTTTTGGGGTCAGCTTCCTGTTTGATGCTAACCACATCCTCTCGCATGATTTAGCTAAGTCCTGTGCTTTCTATCGTATCAGGCCAGAAAACAAATGCAGCTAAATTAAACTGTCCCTGAATTCACTAGAACAGGAATTCAATTAGTGTAAATGTTTATCCATGACACTGACACAGCACTCTTGGATGTTTTTCATCCGTTTATTTAATTAACAAGGATCAGGTGTCCTTCACGTGGCAGGAAGTCCTTTATTATTTTAATCAGTGTTAAAGTATTGGTCCATCTTTCCGTCCTATTTGGAAGTGTGCAGAACGTGTAAAGCTTTTGAAAATGCGTATTTCCACACCACCGAACCCAGGTTTGATGGGAAATGTTGTCGGGTTTTTTCCCTAAAAATAGTTTTAAAACAAATTCAGAACTGAGATGTACTCACACGTAGGTGTTCACATTCATTTACGTGTTAAAGTGAGAAATGACGAACTTATAAAAGCCCCGAAACTTGAAAATCATATTATACATGCTTTTTAAATATTATTCCTATGTTTTATAATTGCTGAATTCTCAGTTAATAAGAAAGTGTTGATTAATTTTCCATAACAGCAGCTGAGAAACGGTATCATCCTAAACCTCTGAACATATTTAAGTAACGTAGGAAACCAACGCACATGTTTTGTTAGCTGGGCGTGACATCGTAGCAGAAACATGATGCTACTGTTTTGGTTAAATGAGCGCTCTATGATAAAGGGTATTTACTTTAGTCCTAATCCTATAGCAGTATTTGCATTGGGTGGAGTGACTAATCTTTAAACGCTTACACTGATGCGTAAGTAAGTGCTCCCTACACTCAGCCTCTTCTCTTATTGTATAGGCGTCACGGATACAGCTTCATGAGATCTGCACATGATCAAAAAATAAGTGGCACGTGTGAATATCAGGATGGGAGCTCGCTCCTGTCGCACACTGACAACTAAATAGAGCTGGAAGTCATTTATAATATAATTAACACTGTTGTAGAGCGAAAACTGCTTCTGTAGCAGCTCAGCAGGGTTGCGCTATTAGTGTGTCAGTGTGTGTCTGCATCCCAAAAGAAGATCATTTACTATTATTATATGATTAATAACATTATTATGATAATAAATGAGGACGTTTTCTGTAAGGAGATGTTTATTTAACATTTATGGAAGGAGTCTCCAGTGTCAGAGGTTGTTGTTGACATTGTATCTTCAGGACAGAGGAGTTTACACTTTGCAGTTTTTTTTTTTTTTTTTAACATGACAAGCTGCATTTTATTTTATTTTATTTTATTTTATTTAATTTTATTGGACTTATTAACTTTGAAAGAGAAAAAAAGCGAGGCTGGTGATGGAACAACTGTTTATAGCTGCTATAGTGTAAGTGAGAACAGGAACTAACTTGTTTCATTAACATTAAATGCAACTAAAAATTGTAATTGTTAGAAAATTGCTGTGGTTTAAGAGGAATAAAACACTTGGGGAAGCGCTGTTGTAGGAAAATAATCAACTCTGGGGTGGTAACAGTAACTCCGCTTCATCGCACCAACCCGTGGTTGATTGTTTTCCTATAACAGCACAACATGTAGTGGTTTATTCCTTGCTTATATATTATATATAAGTTATTGTTTGGGTCATGACTTATTTATTTACATGTTCAGTGTAAATTTTTAGTATCTGTTCTTCATAATTAAGTGTCGGCTCAAAGTTCATAATTGTGACAGGGATAAACTTCCTGTTGTTTACATGCAGTGATGAGATGCAATATAATGCACATGTTTGTTATAGATGGATAAGCCTGAAGCCTGAAGCTAGGATATGCAACTTTCCTCTTGGGCATTACTAGAGAAAGAGTCGAGATTTCAAACACGGATTGTGTGTATTTGATATGTCCTCAGACCCGGACCTGTTCCTGAAGTCGGCGCGTCTGCAGCGCGTGGCCTCATCAGCGTCGGACCTGGCCAGCCGCGATTCCTCTCCTCTGAGAGAGACGAGGCGAGACCCGCTGGCTCAGGACTGCGCTTGTACACGGGACGGCCTCACCATCCTCATCACGGCCTGCCTGACCTTCGCCACCGGGGTCACCATCGCCCTCATCGTGCAGATCTATTTAGGAGAACCACAGGTACTTAAAAAAGCTTCTTGGCGCCTGAGTGAACAAGAGAGTACAGATATTCTTAACGTTATAGTTCAGAGTAGAAACTGTAGTAGCTAAATGTGTGTGTATATATAGCTTCTAAAGCTAACTAATTAAACACAAATGAAATAATGTGTTTAATTAGTTGGCTTTAGAAGCCATCGATTAGCAAAGCCATCGATTAGCAAAGCTATCTAACTACCTAACTAGCCATCTAGTGACGTACGCTCACCAGAAACAACATGAGTTTTTCTTCCATTCTTGCACTTCAAACAGTACCATAGAAATAAAGTTGTGAGTGGGGAACTGAAGAAACGTCGGACCACATGCACCATAGGATTGGTCCAAGGAATTATTCCAGCCAGTTGTTTGGATTTCGCCTTGTGTCTAATTAGTGTACAACTGAGAAAATCCCCACTCTCTCTCCTCTGAACATGTCCAAACCATCTTAATCTGGCCTCCCTAACTTTGTCCCCCAAACGTCCAACATGAGCTGTCCCTCTGATGTACTCGTTCCTAATCCTGTCCAACCTCGTCACTCCCAAAGAGAACCTCAACATCTTGATCACGTATCACTCTGTCGGAGCTTAATCTGCGCTCTCCAGTTTCCTTACAAGATGGGTTCTATGAAGAGATGAAGAACTTCACCTTACTGTACAAAGTTTAAATGTGTGACGATGA
>CM040990.1:1773216-1797923 GCA_022985145.1 Pangasius djambal | reverse complement strand
GAAATCGTACACAGTGGGGTTTTCTGCGCTGTGTAATCCTATATCAGCGGATGATGTTGTGATGATTAGTGATGATCTTGTTTGAGTAAGGTAATATTACAAGATCATATCACATTACTAAAAACAGCTTGTGGTGTTGTCTCAGATCTTTAATCAGGGTGCCGTGGTGACAGATGTGGCTCGCTGCACCTCTCTGGGTTTCGATGTTCTCGGTCAGCAGGGTTCCAGCGTGGACGCTGCCATCGCCGCCGCTCTCTGCCTGGGCATCATCCACCCCCACACCTCGGGCATCGGCGGGTATGGAACTCGATCCTACAGCACAGTTTCTGTAACAGCAGCTCTAACAGTACTCCTCTTACGAGTGTAATCAGAACATTATTAAGCGCAAAACTGCGGAGTGTCTTTAGTTCAGAGTGACAAGCTGTCCCGTTTCTGCCTGTACAGTGGCGGAGTGATGCTGGTCCACGACATTCGGAAAAACGAGAGCCGCATCATTGACTTCCGTGAAACAGCGCCCTCTGGCCTGCGGGAGGACATGCTGCAGGACCTACAGCAGAAGGTGAACAAAGTGTCTAAATCCAAGGGCATTGTCACACCTGTTATTCCATTTCCAGAGTCTGAGTCAAAGTGCAATTGATATTTTTGGTTCAGTTGATACTTTTGATTTGGTTTGGTGTGTTTTCACACTGCACATATTTAAATGAGCTAAAAAACTTTGTCTGAAGGGGTGTGTAGAGCTGAAAACGTCCTTAATGATCAGAAATACGGTGATGGAGAAAGGTAATCATAAAAATCACACGAGCATAGACATCACAGCAAAATAAATAATGAGATATTTATATAAATAGCTAGTTTAACACACACAGACTGTAGATGTACACACGCTGTATATCTAAATTTTGAAACCAAATGAACAGTTAATGGTAACGGCTCAGTAGTTAAGTTTGACCTCAAGGTTGTGAGTTCAACCCCCATGACTACGCCTATTTAGAGTTCTGCAACTGGCCCTTGAGTAAGATTCTTAAGAATCTCAACCATCAACCTCTGAGCTGTTGAACTCATCCATACCAAAAGTCATTTTGAAGATGGCTGTGACTGAGGAACATTTATTTTCCTAGTGTAATTCAATACAAGCATCCTTATAATTGTACTTACTTGCTCAGGAATAAATTGACTCTCGACCAAAGCAGGTTTATCTGACTGTAAACGCAGCTAAGCGTGTTTGCGCTGTAGGACGTGTTTGCTAAACGTCTGTGGTTTTCCTTTGTTTCCTCTTTCAGCCAGGGCTCATGGTGGCTGTACCGGGCATGCTCAGTGGACTGCATCAAGCTCACCAGCTCTACGGAAAGTAAGTTCAAAGTCACCGGTTGAGGATCTTAGGCTGGATCCCAAATGGCTTCCTGTTCACTGTTTCCGCTCACTACATGTCCCTAGAGGTTCTCACCCCAATTTACACCTTTACCGTGTAACACCTGAGAAATAGAAGAGACAAACTTGAATGCATAGCGAATGCTGCCTATAAAACTAGCTTTGCTACAGTGGCTTTAATATAGATCGTCATTCGTTCCCTTTGAGTGTAATTCAGAAAGAACAATGGCACTGAGTTACACTGAGTGATTCAGCTTGAAGCACAAAATCTGCAGCATGTTTACAAATTTGATAAACATTTTGCAGCTTGTTTTTTAATTTCACATCATATAAGAGAATCTTTTTAGTGTGAGTACATAACAATCAAACATTTACAACTTTGTTTGTGCAGGAAGTCTTGGAAGGAGGTGATCACGATGGCCGCAAATGTCGCCAGGAATGGCTTCAACGTAACCCACGACCTGGGTGAGCAGCCTGCAGTTCACACTGATTATAGATCTGATTAGAAACATGTTGCTATTATCTGTTTATTCCTCGTAGCGGACGCTCTGTCCCAAATAAAGGTAGAGAATGTCTCCGAGGCTTTCCGAGAACTCTTCCTTCCGGACGGCCATCCTCCTCTCGCCGGCCTCTTCATGACACGGCAGGATTTGGCGGCCATTTTGGACAGAGTGGCAGCCAGTGGGATCTCTGAGTTCTATGATGGAAATCTGACACAGGAAATGGTGTCTACGGTACAGACTCTTAAAACATTACAGTAATCTTATGGCACTGAACGGAAAGTGTTTGTAGCATGTATAAGTCATTGTTATTGAAATAGCTTAAAGAGGAGAAAGTACAGTTTATGGACAAAAGTGCAGCTACAGGTAGAATTTATCAGTGGAGTTGTGTTTGTCTTGATATGATATGCATATCAACAATGGCAGAAAAATTGAAAATAACCAAATCTTTGATAGGGTATGTGTAATTCAGTATTTTTATTTGAAATATTTAAAGTATAGTTTAGACACACCTCCCTTACTCCCTTACTGACAGACACAGAGGCCACACCTTTACTTTAATTGACAGCCACCGAAGACACGCCTCCTTCATTGGTGCTTACAAGCACAGATATCACGCCTCTTTCACTGAGACTGACAGCTACAGTGGCCACACCTTCTTTGCTGTGATTGACATGCATAGAGGCCACACCTCTTTCATAAGGAAATACAAAGGCCATGCCTCCTTCTCTGAGACTGACAAGAACAGTGGCCACGCCTCCTTTACAGAGACTTAACAGGCACAGAGGCCACACCTTCTTTGGTGTGATTGACAGGCATAGAGACCACACGTATCCCATTAGGACTTACAGGTAAAGAGGCCACTTCTTTTTCAGTGCAACTGATAAGTGCAAAGCCCACTCCTCCCTCATTGGATCTGACAGGTAAAGAGACCACGCCTCCTTTGCTGAGAGACACAAGCACAGAGGCCACACCTCTTTCATTTGGACTGACAAGTAAAGAGGTGACGCCTATTTAACCGGGGCTGACTGGTAAAGAATGCCAAGCGTCCTTCACTGAGACTGACAAGCACACAGCCCACGCCTCCTTTACGGAGACTGACAAAGCACGGAGGCCACGCCCATTTCACTGACACTGATAAAGCACCGAGGGCACGCCTCCTTCACTGAGACTAACAAGCACAGACCACGCCTTCCCCATTGTAATTGACAAGCGCACAGGCCACGCCTCTTTTGCGGAGACTGACGAAGCACGGAGACCACGCCCATTTCACCGACACTGACGAAGCACGGGGCCACGCCTCTTTCTGTGGGTCTGAAAGGTAAAGAGGCCACAGCTCGCTCTATGAGTTTGACAGGCACACAGATCAGGCCGCCCTTATTATGATTGACAAGCACACAGGCCACGCCTCCTTTACTGAGACCGACAGCCACAGAGAACGTGAGAAACACTGTGCAAAAAGAAATTCCTTTAATAATGTTTCTAAGGAATGCAACCTAATAATAATAGTAAAAAAATCAGGGAAAGTGGAAGTAGATTTTACTGAAATCCATTCCGTCACCATAAGTGGAGAAAGAGGCATTTATTTTATTTTCTATGATATGGTGTGAGATTTCTGGTGTCTTTAGTAAAAATGTTCAGATGTTTGCGGTGTTGATGTTGGATATATTTTGTTGCTCAGGTTCAGGCCAGTGGAGGTGTTCTGATGGAGGTGGATTTCAGTAACTACACTACAGTCCTCCAGCAGCCAGTACAGAGCCGTTACCATGGTAAACAACTCCCTGTGTTTATACTGAGCAATAAATCTTTTTTTATATGAATTGTAATAATATGGTTTAGTTTACATGGTGTTTTTGGGTGGGAGCCTAAGAGTGATTGTAAGGTTGTGTAAAAGTAATGCAGGGAAGAGAAACAAAAACAAGGAAAACGTGACAGCTAGCAGCGCTTCTTTCAACATCCTGACACTGGAGACTCCTTCCATAAATGGCAAATAAACGTCTCCTTACAGAAAACCTCACCATGTCAATGACGTTTTTTAATCTGTAAATGTGGAACCTTAAGTGTATCATAACAGCTAATAAGCTAATAATATTAAAATAAATAAGCTTTTCTTTTACTTTCTTGGGTCTTGGAATTCAAACACAACGTCCTGGTCAAGAACACAGAACTGATCTCTCTCTCTCTCTCTCTCTCTCTCTCTCTCTCTGTGTGTGTGTGTGTGTGTGTGTGTGTGTGTGTGTGTGTGTGTGTGTGTGTGTGTGTGTGTGTGTGTGTGTGTAGGTTATCAGATAATGGCTGCACCGCCTCCTCACGCTGGAGCCGCCCTCCTTACAGCCCTCAACATCTTAGAAGGTTATAACATCACCAACCAGACACAGAGGAGCAGCACCCTCCACTGGATCACTGAGGTACTGCAAGGAAAATAATAAATAAACAAAGAAACAAACAAATCAATAGATAGATAAATAAATAAATACATGTACGTATACAGCACCTTTTTATACATTCGAAGCAAGGCTCATAGTGTTTCATCGGTGCGTATAAAATAAAATAAAATAAAATAAAAGTAAGTACAGCAAGAGGTTGCATTTGTTTTCTATGGCTAGGTATTTTCATTTCACCATGTGATATAAAATATAGCGGGTAGCATGTTATTTCTTCTTGCAGGTATGCAGTAATAGCTGTACTGACATCTTTATTCTCATTATAGATATGCAGTAACGTTGGTCTTCATTTCTCATTTAGTAAAGTTGTGTGTAGAGGTGTCCTTCGGTTAAACTGAACGAAACATTCCTCATCAGATTTGCGAAAGTTTCTGCATCACTGATTTTCTCTGTACTTACGCACGTATGGTAATAAATACCAGTGAGCCGTAAATTACCGCTACAGCTGATTTAGATTTAGCCTTACACGCAAAACTCTCACAGCTCGCAGCCCGAAATGACAAAATGATGACCAAATGTGACAGAGCCGCGGCGTGCGCTAAATCTTCCAATAATGCAGCTCAGCCATTGCACAGCATCAGCTAGATACACACCGACGCTTTCTCCTTTTATAGGGTACCATTACTTTTTTCCTAATTGAATGGCGAGTCTTATCTGTTTTAATTCATGGATTTGTTTTGTATCCCTTTGATCATTGTTTTTCACATGATTGTGTTGTTTGTTTATTTATTTGTTTATTTGTCTTTTGTCTTTTTAGACTCTGAAAATCGCCTTGTCTCTGGCCAGCGCTCTCGGAGACCCCGTGTTTGACTCGACTGTCTCCGAAGTTGTGGCTCAAATGCTAAGGTAAAACGTCTCACCAACACACACGGCACTGTTAGCAAACAAATTACTACTCAGATAATTATAATAATGTATACAAATGTAAACTACTCATGAAAGGCTGATTTCAGTTTTGTCTTTTATACATATGATTGCTGAATACATATCCAGAGGAGAGATTTGCTCGTCCAGGTCTTACACCCTGTCCCTTTATACCTACAAGTATTTTATTAAATGGATTTCTGTAGTGAGTCCTGGGATGAGCACAGGACAGTGTTTCTGATTACAGCAGCAGTTCTTAGGTAGAAATCTACAGCATCCGGGTGAGACGTGGGAACAAACTGTTGTCCATGATAGTGAGGGTGTATTAAACACTTGCTTGTGTTTGTGTGTTCCAGTAAAAGTCAGGCTGCTCAGTTCCGGCAGATGATCAACGACTCGCACTCCTCTCCTCCGGGACACTACTCGCCCAGTTACGCTCTGGAGGAGGGCACAGGGGTCAGCCAGGTCATGGTCATGGGGCCTGACGACTTCATCGTCTCTGTCATGAGGTAGGCAGAATGATGAAAAGACTAATCGAAGACTAATAGCAAACGGATTAAGAAAATGTGTTGTTATTTAACAAAGAAAAATGTATGCTTATTGATACAGTGAAGTTTTCTCTAAGGAGATTATTTAACATTTATGGAAGGAGTCTCCAGTGTCAGCGTAAAGCTGTAACTTTACGTTTTCCGACATCTTCAGGATAGAGGAGTTCACGTTTCGCGGTTTCTCAGTGACATGACAGTCTGCATTTAGTTGTTTACAGCCGCTGTAACATAAGTGTTAACAGGAACCAACTTGTTTCGTGAGTGTTTCACAGAGTTAAACGTAACTATAAGTGGCTCAAAAGCGTGATGTGTTCTGTATTAATAAATAAAACACTGCAATAATATAACAGTAAAACACTTCGGGACGTGCTGTTATAGGAAACTAATCACCTTCACACCACCTCACCGTGGACTGTTCACCCGTAACAGCATGTGTGTTTGATTTCTTATCTAGCGCACAGTGCTGATGTTTCACTTTACTATTCTTGAGAAAGTTAGACTGATCTGGATTGCTTTTGTTTGTCTTAGCTCTATGAATCAGCCTTTCGGCAGCCGCATCGTGACGCCCTCTGGAATTCTCCTGAACAGCCAAATTCTGGACTTTTCCTGGCCCAACAAGAGCCAGAACTCCATCCCACCCAATCCGGTACTCAGAATTCACTTCCTGTTTGGCTGATTGTTTATTTATTTACATTTGTACATAGATATTTAATGACCCATTTACGCAGGTGAATGCTTGTTAAGCTAAAATTCATCAGTGAAATCTACAGAATGGCTTTTCTTAGCAGTTTTAATCTACACAAGTAGGGATTAATATATAAGTGTTTCCTATTTGTGATATAAAATGTATTTAAGATTTGGACTTGATCAATAACTGCAAGCTCCTTTATTCTCCTCAGTATTCCACACATTATTATTATTATTATTATTATTATTATTATTATTATTATTATTATTATTATTATCCGCCTGTAGTATTTTTCTTCATTAACACGCTTGTGTGTGATGTTTACGCTCGTCTCCAGCACAACAGTGTTCAGCCCGGGAAGAGGCCGCTCTCCTTCCTCATGCCCACCGCCGTCAGACCCTCGCTGGGTGTCTGTGGTACTTACGTGGCACTCGGGTCCTCCAACGGCAACCGCGCGCTCAGCGGCATCACACAGGTTCAGCAGCTTCACTGCGCTACATGCTTTATTTCACTGTTTTTAACATTTCACTGTTGGTACCTGTAGCTCATGAGAAGCAGCATGTCCTACGCTATGTTTCTAAAAGTATTATTTATATTTACTGAGCATCTCTCATGCCTTTTTAGCTCATAAAAAGTTTTTAATAATTCTTAAAACATGATCAAGTGTAAATATTTAAAAAAAAAAAAAAAAAAAAAAAAAACAGCTATTATTATTTTTATTATTATTATCATCCAATTTCCAGTAGTTGGTTTACACATACAGTATATTTAATATTAACCATGTTAAAAATAAATAAATAAATAAATAATAAATATTAAAATAATAATTGCCTCTTAACAAAGCTGTTATGTTTTTTTTGTTGTTGTTGTTTTTATTCAGAGCATGGAAAAATTTTACTTATCTCTTTTTTGGTTCTTTTCAGTATATTTTTTTGTTAATCCAAAACATAAGAAAATATTGTCTTGCTGCAGTATGAGCTCATTTTTCATTTTTTAAATTAATAAATTTAAAAAAAAACTATTTTTTTAACCACTTAGAAATTTGGTGATGTAAACTTTTGCGCCTGTGTGTTGTATTATTATTATTATTATTATTATTATTATTAATAC
Source organism: Pangasius djambal (assembly GCA_022985145.1). Classification (NCBI taxonomy): domain Eukaryota; kingdom Metazoa; phylum Chordata; class Actinopteri; order Siluriformes; family Pangasiidae; genus Pangasius; species Pangasius djambal. The sequence continues at coordinate 1,790,401 of CM040990.1, read as the reverse complement.
TGTAAGGAGATTGCTAACTGTTACGAGAGCCAAATTCACCGTGCGCAAACAGAGAACGAAAGCATTAGCTTGGTATTTCTTCGTTTCTGCAGGTTTTGATGAACGTCTTGTCGCTGCATAAGAATCTGAGCGACAGTCTGACCGTTGGCAGGCTTCACCCTCAGCTCCAGCCCAACACGCTCCTGGTGGATGGTGAGATCTGTCTTTCCTGACCCTTGTTTTTGAGCAGTACGGGCGTGTCTAGTGCGAAAGCACCGCCTAGGTCTTTTGATTTGAAATTTCTCTATATTCTGTATATCATGGTCTGATAAATTCTGTCCTTTTTCCTTCACTAGCGGAGTTTCAGCGTGCGGACGTGGAGACGCTGGAGCAGAAAGGCCACGATGTTCAGAGGGTGGAGGTCATATCGCTGGTGGAAGGAACCAGGAGAACCAACGACATCATCATCGGAGTGAAGGACCCTCGCAGTGTCGACGCCTCCGCGCTCACCATGTTCAAGTCCATGCCCTAATAGCCCCGCCCCCACCGCTCTACTCTACTGTGTGTGCAATAACGCAAACGTAGACTGAATGTACACTACTAACACTTGGAAAAACGGCTCTGAGCCTCCTGAGGGTACTGAATAAACATCACACACACACACACACACACACACACACACACACACACACACACACACACACACACGGCATGCTCACACCCAGAGGTCACTAACCTACACATCATCCATGCTGCCTAAGGTTCAGTTCAGACCTGGTGTTAACTTTCATCTCAGGTGATCTGATCACAAGCAGACGTCACAGAGATGTGATCTAATCACTTAAATGTGCAATAGTCTTTTTTTTTTTCTTTTTTTTTTAATTCCTTCTTGTACAGATAACCTAGAAGATATGTCGACCATGATAAAAATAAACAATGGATTAAACCGTGGCTTTAGCAAAAAAGTCCGTTTGGAAAATTGACTTCCGGTCCGGAATGCTGGTTTGTGTTTGGATGAGCCTCCTGTCAGTCATTTTATAGACACTATACAGGCCACTGCAGATCCTGGGGGCGGAGCTTCATGAACATGAACATGAAAGTATGTTAACCTAAACAAAAAAAAAAAACAATTCAAGTGAAAGTTGGTATCCAAATGATGACTTGAGTAAGAGAAGGAAAGAAAACTACGTAACTAGTGCATGATTCATGAAGTGTTTTAATTCCTTTTATACCACAGCAATTTACTAAAGATTACAATTTGTTTTTATTCATCAAAGAACAGCGTCGTACTTTTTTTTTTTTTTATCCACTTGTAGTTACATTTAACGTCGTGGACATTTAATGTCTTAGTTCGTGCGTAAAAAACGTAAACTTCTCTGTCCTGACACTGGAGACTCCTTCCATAAATGTTAAATAAACACATCAACGATCACACGCAATTTTTACTCGGTTTATGTGCAGCGTCCGCCGTACAAATCGTTGTGAGTGAGCTGTTACTATAGAAACGATAACGTATCGGAGCGAGCGCATTGATATAAACCCGCGCTGCTGTCGGAGCCGCTGTTACAGAAAACTAATCAACACCGTCTGACCAATCAGAATCCGGAATTCGAACTTCTATTCCACTTCTGATCAAATCCGCTAAAATTAGATAAACGTTAATACCAGGTCTGAACACGCTCTCAGAGAACTCCGCTCTTTTTACACTCGTCCTAATTTTCCCCTTAAGGAAATGAAGGGTTGTTAAGGGGAGGAGCTTAAGTTCAATACGATCAGCCAATCACAGACTTTACCATGTGACATCACTACTGGCATGTTTTGTTTTTTTTTAATTGTAATTCTAACGCATTTCTCTTCTGTAACCTGATGAGAGGAAGAGCGAATGATAACACGTGCGTGCGTCGTGACGTTAAAAACAATCAGAAGACGGAAGAATCATTGATTGATGGACGATTATAAAAATTAAACACCTAACCTAGCTAGCTTCTTGGGTCAGTTGTTCGGTTTTAATTTTACAGCATTTTTTTTTTTTTATATACACTAGACAAACTACCTGTTTCTGTAGCTAACATGAGCGCAATGCTAGCTAGCTTTGCTAATGTTGCTAAACCATCATATTGTCATTAAAACCAGTATGTCATGCGAAGTAACGCTAGCGATGTCACATGATCACAACTGCAAATCCTCGAACGGTGTAACTTAAGCTCCACCCCTTTTGCCTAGAGCCACTAACCGCACACTATAAATATTAATGTTAGTTTGTGGTTCGTTTGGGTTTTATTTCTCTTGTGTATGATTTGAGGACAAAGGAACTGCCTTATATTCGTAAATGAACACACGCCGTGATTAGAGCTAAAGCAGATTATTCGGGAGTTATTTAATTTAATATGTATATATAATATATAAAATGGAAATGATTTAACTGAACGGTTCTTTTGTGTGATTTTAATAAGATTTTGCTGAGATGTTTCTGGATGCTGGCTTTCTTCTCAATATTATTTATTGATCATTTTAGTGGCTTTGTTTGTTTTGCTATGACTTTATGGCAGTGTGTGTTTATGTGGACTGAAGTTGACTCTTCAGTAATAAAAGAAGTTTTAATTTAATGTACTATATTGAAAGAAGGATCTATTTCTCTTTGGTATTTTTTTTTTTTCATTCATTAATGGAATTAGTGTTTTATTTATTCATTCTGTATAGCGTGATGTTTTGTTTTTGTACATATTTGCACTATTTCTTTTATTATTATTATTTTTTTTTTTTTTTGAATATCGGAATATTGTGTTGCTTGGAAGGACATGTTACTTTTTTGTACGCTGATTTATTAAAAGTGTAGTGTTTAGCTGGTTTAGGAGTAAATGAAGCGTTTTTTCATCATTAATGTGATCGTTCACTGATGATGTAATGTGATCACAATGCCTCGAATCCTTACCTGCGGCACAAAACAGCTCTAGTTACGTTTAAATATGTCGGATACTAATTTAGTCGGATTTGCTGCTTATTTTCTTTTTCGGATTGAATCCTGCCCACGTTACCGTTCACTTGCGGTGTGTTCAAGTTTCAGTGACTGCTGTAGACGCTGCTAAATCTACGGATCTATACACTAAGGCATTAATTGCTTTTTTTAAAATTATTATTATTATTATTATTATTATTTATTTCCAGTTGTTTAATGTCTGTGAAGCTCAAATTCCTTTTTTTAGGATGCAAATAAACACACACTGAAGTAACTTGTTTTCAGTGGAACATTTCTTTTTCAGTGTATAGACATTTATGTCATATTTGATCATCAAAAAAATAGAAACACAGAATATAAGGTATAAATGTTTACAACTTTTCTAAACACGTGTTCTGATTTCGCAAAGATACTGAAGACAGAATATATTATATTATCAGATCTTGTATGATCTCAAACATTTCTATAACGTTCTGAACATGCGATTGTTAGCTTTAGATTATTTTAATCTTTATTATTTGATTAAACTTTTACTTTTAGACAACTATTACAGTGGATATAAAAAAAAAAAAAAAAAAGTCTAGACCCCCTGTTAAAAGTTGTTTTTTTTTTGTGATGTAAAAAATAAAACAACAAATAAATCATGTCAGATCTTTTTCACCTTTAATGTGATATAGTAATCAACACAACTCAAAACAAATAGAAACATTTTAAGGAATAAAGAAACAGGAAAAAAGTACAAAGACCTGGTTGCATAAGTATACACACCCCTTCACTAATGCTTTGTTAAAGTACTTTTTGCTTGTAATTCAGCACTCGGTGTTTTTGGGTAAGAGTCTACCGACTTTGCACTTCTTCATTTGGCAATTTTATTCCACTCTTCCTTGCAAAAAATGCTGCAGATTTATAAATAGCGAGCGGATTTCCCGTTCACATCCCTCTTCAAGTCATTCTACAGGTTTTCCATAGGATTTAGATCTGGGTTCTGACTGGACCTTTCCAAAACGTCGATCTTCTTCTTCTTCTTCTTCTTCTTCTGAAGCCGCTCTTTTGTTGACTTGGATTTGTTCTTTGAGTCATTATGGTGCTGGAAGATGAAATTTTTTTTCTTCATCTTCAGCTCTCTAGCAGAGGCCTGCAGGTTTTGCTTGGTATTGTATATAGCTAGCCATGATTCCCTCCATCAGCCCCAGTCCCAGCTGATGAGAAGCAGCTCCATAGCGTGATGCTGCCACCACCGTGCTTCACTCTAGGTATGGTGTTCTTTAGGTGATAAGCTGTCTTGTTTTTGCCTGAAACATATCTTTTAGAATGATGCCCATTGTGTTTTTTTTTTTTTTAAACTCTACTCCATATCCCAGACATGTGAAGAATACGAAAGCTTGCTGTCACATGCAGGGAGAGACACGCATCACATTTCCAGATGTTCCTGTAGCTCCTTTAATGTTGCTGTAGGTGTCTTGGCAGCTTCCCTGAAGCTTCCCTCTCGTCCTGTGGTCAGTTTTGGAGGGACGTCCTGTTCTTGGTAACGTTACTGTGCTTTCTCCACTTACTGATGATGGCCTTCACAGTATTCCAGTACATCTAATGTTTTTGAAATTCGTTTGTACCCCTCTCCTGATTGATAGTTTTCAAAAGAGAGATTGTGTCGCTTGCTGTATCTGTCAGTTGAGGAAAAAGATCTGGCATGATTTATCTTGATTTCATTTTTTACATTTCAAAAACCTGCAGTTTTAACAGACTTTTATATCCACTATACATACACAAACTAAGATTTAGCAATAATAAATCATGCACATTTTTATGATATATAAGATTTAATGATTTTTTTTACATCAATAGTAAAACTAATACTAATAATACTAAATAGTAAAGATGTAATCTATTTTAAAACATTATGGTGTTTTTTAGATCTGGTTTACTGGTATACTGATTACATACTAATTTATTTATTTTTTTTATAATACAAATTTAAAAATTCTTCTTGTCATTATAATTGTTGTTATCGTCGTCGTTTATTTTTAATTAATTTATTTTACTTTTTTTTTTTTTTTTTGCCTCGCCAAATGTGGCCGGACCAATCACGTACGGCCGTCTCATCCGGGCATTCGACTTTCTGCACAAACCTAAATTACGACTTCTATCTATTTACTTTTAACAAATATTTAACTTCGTACTCGTAAAAAAAAAATAACACACAAAACACAAATAACACCCAGAAACTCCAGACGCCCTAGCTTGTAGCGAATATTAGCCACACGCTAAAGCTAACAGAGCTGTCGCGCAGGGACTTCTGGGATATGTAGTTTTTAGACAATGTTTGCACTAGAATCAACGTCGAAATTGTTTGTTTGAATCGCTTGTAACTGTTCATCTACCACGAACATTAGCTGCAGTATATCATCAATATCATCTGGAGTTTATATGTGAAAACTCAAAGCAAAAGAAATACGTTAAAGTTTAATGGATACAAAAAAAAAGTGAAGCCGACAACAGAAATGAGCAGAAGAACTCATTTCCGACACTTACATGACGTCAGCATCGCCGTTGTCGTAAAGTTGCCAACGCCAAGCGCGACGCCATTAGCGTAATGTCCGTTAACGCTTCATGGCGAACGCTTCCGAAGATGGCGTACATACGGTTTGTGAATACTGGTAGTTGAAGAGGCCAAAGTGAAAAAAAAAAAAAAACAGTTCGCTGAAGATTATGAGATTTGTGTGAGCTGCTCTGCTGTTAGCGTTCGGCTAGTTAGCATACACGTTAGCTAGCTAACTAAACTCTTCTTTGGATTCATTTTTCCTCCCCAAATGGACTGATAAGGTAAAAGCGTTATTTATTTTATCCCTTCAGCGTTGTTTGAACTCTGTAGCAAATGATTAGAAAGGCTAAAAATTCTGGATAAACATTTTTACCGGCTAGCTAGCTATACCGAGCTTAGCTCAATCAGCTAGCCGTGGATGCTACTTGTTGTTTAGACAGCGAGCTAGCGTATTTAAACTTTAATTATTTCCTTATTAAAAAGTAGCTATATTTTAATGTTTAATTTGCATGAAAAAGCTAAATACATTTGTCTGAATTTGGTCAGGAATTAATCGGTGTAAACATGCACAAGTCTGAAATACACAAAAAAAAAAAAAAAAAAACACGAGCACATCATTTCGATAATTTGCTACAAATATATTTATAGTATTCATTTAAAAGAAATAAATCTGTACATGCACAGGTTAGATGTGTTTCATATATATATATATATATATATATATGTGTGTGTGTGTGTGTGTGTGTGTGTATATATATATATATATATATATATATATAATGATTTCAAACAAATTATAAAGTTAATTTATGTTATTTTTCTGTCATTTTGTCTCTTTATTTAAAGTCTACAGTGATGCACAGATCTAACAAACACTTACAAGGTTATTTTATTGATTTATAGCATAAAGTGCATCACAAAATGTGACCATTATAATGCAAATGTAAATCAATACATTACACTGGATTATACTACAGTGAGCTGAATCCTGGACTCTGATTGGTCAGAAGGTGTTGATTAATTGTCTATAACAGCAGCTCTGACAGTAGCGCAGGTTTATGTGAATGCGCTCGCTCTGATACGTTATCGTTTCTATAGTAACAGCTCGTGTGTTATTGTCGATGCGGCGGAGTTTTCTGTGAAGAGAGATGTGTTTGTGTAACATTTTATGGAAGGAGTCTCCAGTGTCAGAGGTGAAGCTGTAACTTTAAGTTTTCCAGATAATTGTAATCGTTGACTATTTGCCGTGGTGTAAGAGGAATAAAACACTTTGGAACATGCTGTTAGAGGAAAATAATCATCTTCAGGGTGGTAACCGTGACTCCGCTTCATCACACCATCCTGTCGTTGTTTAATTTACTGTAACAGCACAACACGGGAGTGTTTTATTTAGACAGGCAGGTGTTTCTTGTGCTGAAAGTCATCACGCGTCGTATTTTGAAAGTAAATCGCAAAAAAAAAAGCAGATCTTTTCTTCTGTACATCTGAAAAAGCCTTGTTTGTTTGTTTTTTTTTTTTTTTTCCTCATTCCAACAACAGCAGCAAATACCCGAGAGACCTCACAACTTCCTTTTTTTTTTTTTTTTTTTTGGAAAGGGCCATGGCGCAGCAGCCCGGCCCACCTGAGATCACCTGGTGCACAGGATCTCCCGGGGTCACCCTGAGCACAGAGGACGACTCCGGATTGGAGGATGGAGATGACGTGTGCGGTAATCACGGAAACAGCGGCTCGGCTCGGTCCCCGAATCCACACGGAAAAAAGGAACGTTCCACTATCTTCGTCGCTTTCAAGGGAAACCTCGATGACGACGACTTTCAGCAGAAGCTCGACACCATCTTGAATGGGATGCCCCAGATGCTCTCACTGGGTGAGCGCGCTTTGGGTGTTTAAGAGTAGTTTACGAATTCTGATTAATAATGAGTCACGATACTTCAATTTCAGATTATATATATATATATATATCACCTGGTATATTTTCTTTGAACGTTTGTATATACAAATATGTCTTCCCTGCACCTTTCACACCACATGCTCCATTCATACTGAGTTGTATATTTACCGAAGGTCCTGAGAGGCTGGCGCCCCAGCGAGTGGAGCCCTGGAACAGCGTGCGAGTCACGTTTCATATCCCCCGAGAAGCCGCCGAACGCCTCCGCCTCCTCGCGCAAAACAACCAGCAGCAGCTCCGGGACTTGGGGATCCTATCAGTGCAAATAGAAGGTGGGATTTTTTTTTTTTCTGGACTGTTCAATGTTTTGTTGCTAAATCTGACTGGATTATTATCTATTGTTACACTCCTTCATATCATATACTTGTTAGCCTAAGTTGTTAGTCTACAGTTATACCTTCGCCTGTTTTTCCTTGTTAAAAATGTGTGTATATATATATATATATATATTTTTTTTTTTTACAGGTGAAGGACCCATCAATGTTGCAGGTGGTCAAAACCGAGGTCAGGAAGTCAGAGTGAACGGACCTATCGGGGCACAGGGTCAGATGAGGATGGATGTTGGGTTTCCTATGCAACAAGGCCCTGGTAATTACATAAAACATCCAAGTGGAAAGGTCTTTTTTATTAGTATTGTTGTCTAAGGCATGCCTTTATCAGAATGTTTTAAGGCGGCTGCTTGGATTGTTATGGCTATAAAAATATCTATAAAGTACGCTCTGACTTTAACATGAAAGGTTTTAAAGGTTACGGCTGAACATCTTACAGTCGCAGATTTTTTTTTTCTCCAACTGCCAGCGTGTGTTTGAATGTAAATGTACATAAAACAGCCTCATGACGGGATATAGACCACTATTTAAAAGTTTTCTCATCTTTATTTTATTTATTTATTTTTTTTTTTTTAGTTCTGAGTCACATCAAGCAGTTTTTACCACCAATCAAAGGAAAAAGGAAAGAAAAGCACAGAGGACAAAGTTCCGGTGAAAACTGCGTCTTATAAGGGAGTGTCTATGAAGAGATTTATGACGCATTGAATCGAAAATATTTCATTGCCGATATTCCATCATTGCAGTGTGACCATAAATAGCAGTGTCTCTTTTTCGGGACGTTCACCGGTACACGATGTGATGTCCCACTTTAACTGTGGCTGCATAAAGCACAGGCAGTTCAAATTCTGTTGATTTTCTGCATCCAAAGCGACAGCGAAGTTACCCCAGTCTTCTTTGTATCTGCATTACGTATGAAAAAATAAATTTAATCTAGAGTGCAAGCTTAGCTAGTTAGATTGCTTATACTAGCCAGGACTGGTAAGAGTGTTATTGTGGTTACAGTGTGTGTGTGCTATGTGAGCAGCCTTTTTTTTTTTTTTTTTTTCCTTCTCTTTTCCCCTCCATTGTGGTCTATTCAAGGTGCAGATGAAGCAAGTCTGCCAACAACAAAAAAATCTTCCCCAAATCCAACACGAGAGTGATTTGTTAAGTTTATAAAGTTATAAAGATGCGTGTACCTTGCCTGGGTTCGGGTACTGAAGCCAGGCCGGGGGGTGGTGTCCACAAGCGAATGTCTAGTGACCAGACGACCCACGTAACCTGGTCATGCTCAGCCCGAAATGGCAACATGGAGCCATCTTGTGGGGGCAGTTACAGAAGTTATAAAGTTTATAAAGAATAAACTCTAATAAAAGGTGTGGTTTGTTAGAAATCAGCTAACTGAGTGTGACAGTGTGATGATATAATAACATCAAATTTTTTTTTTATAGCCGGAATGCGGATGAACAATCCCTCAATGGTGCCCTCTGGTCCTGGCATGGCTCCACAGGGTATGGTGCCTGGCAGTAGTGGACAGATGCACCCAAGGGTACCAAGGCCAGCAACTCAATCAGGTGAGAGACTGAAAATTGAATTTTTCCACCTGACTGCAAAAACAATGTCAGGATATCTTCGTTACAGTGTTTTCTTCTCCTTCAGATTCAATGGATCCCATGATGTCTGGACTCGCTTTGCAGCAGCAGCAACAGCTCCAACACCCACAGGCACCGCATGGACCACCCACACCTATGGGCCCACAGGGACATCACATACAGGGCATGCAACCGAACCGGCAGCTCAATCCGGCAGCCCTACAGCAACTACAGCAACAACAGCAGCAGCAGCAGCATCAACAACAGCAGGCTCAGTTAGCACAGTTAGGTGGTGCTCGGGGCCCGTTCAGCTCTTCAAACCAGATGCCTGTCCCTCCTGGTTGGAACCAGTTACCTTCTGGTGTTCTCCAGCCACCGCCTGCTCAGGGGTCTATGCCTCCAAATTGGAGAAAAGCTCCTCCACAAGGTCAGATAGGACAGCGTCCTCCTTCTTTGGCATCTGTGCAAACACCAAACCATCCTCCGCCACCTTATCCCTTCGGCAGCCAGCAGGCTGGGCAGGTTTTTAATGCTATGGCTCAGCAGCAGCAACAGACAGCAGGGGCAAACCAGTTTGCAGCCCCTCAGCCCAAAGGTCCTCAAGGAGTTGTGGGCGTTGTTGGCCCAAGGCCACCGCCTCCCTTGCCTCCTGTGTCTGCTTCACAGGGCAACCTCGCTGCCAAGTCCCCTGGATCCTCATCTTCACCGTTTCAGCAGGGTTCACCTGGAACCCCACCTATGATCGGACAAGGTCAAGGTCAGCTAGGTCCGCGTCCAACAACTCCCCAGGGGTTCCCGCAGGCAGTTGGATCCCCAGGCAGGGCTGTGTTAGGGCAGCAGGGTAATGTTCAGCCAGGCTTTATGGGAATGCCTCAGCATGGCCAGGTTCCGCAAGGAGGGATGGGAGGTATGCTTTCTGTTGTTGTGTATGAACATGAATACCATGGATTATTCAGTTTTTGCTTTCAGCTCTGTAGTACAAACTAAAATTAAGCATGTATCTCGATTACAGGTATGCCAAAACGAATGCCAATGGGGTTCTCAAATGTAAATCAGAACTTTGCACAAGGACAAGTGACCGCAAGTGGGGCAGGTACCCCCACAGGTGGTAACCTTCAGCTTCAAAGTGGCCAAAACATGGCTCATGCAGGTACAGTCTTTGTGAGAATTGTTTATTGTTAGATCAGATTGGTTATTTAATTTTTTTTTACATGTTTAAAGTAAAATTTTTTTGTAGGTCCACAACCTTCAGTCTCAACACCAAACCACATGCAGCCCAATTCCCTTCAACCTGGTGGAATTGGCCATCACGGCGGAATGGCTCCTCAGCCTCCATCCACCTCTGGTGGTGGTATGGGACAACCTCAGTCAGGTCTACAGACCCAGATGATGGGCATGCAGTCCCAGCTTCAAAATCCGCCTGTAGTCTCTTCTCAAAGTCAAATGGTGCAAGGCCAGGCAGGAGGTCAGACAGTCTTGTCTCGGCCCATGAATCAAGGACAGAGAGGGATGACCCCTCCTAAACAATTAATGCCTCCACAGGGACAAGGGATGATGCAGAACCAGGCCCAGCTTGGTGGGGGACAGGGGCACCAAGCATTACTGATGCAGCAGCAACAACAGCAGCAGCAGCAGCAACAACAGCAGCCACAGCAACAGCACCAACATCAGCAACAAGCATCACAGCAGCAAAATGCTATGATGGAACAGATGGTAGCCAACCAAATGCAAGGTAACAAGCAGGCTTTTGGGCCCAAAGGTCAAGCAGCTGTTATGCCAGGTCAGATGATGCGGGGCCCATCACCTAATTTGCAGGGCAACATGGTGCCGTTTCAGTCGCAGCAACAAATGACTCCACAGCAACAACAGCAAATGGCTCAGTTGCAACAACAGCAGCAGCAATTACAGCAACAGCAGTTGCAGCAGCAGCAGCTTCAACTGCAACACCAACAGCCACAACAACAGCAATTACAGCAGCAACAGCTACAGCAGCATCAGCAGCAAATGGCACAGCAGTCTCAGCAGATCCCAGTGAATGGTAATCCCAATCAACCATTAGGGATGCATGGCCCTCAGATGCGACTTCCGGGACATTTGGTCCAGCAACAGCTCCAACAACAGCAGCAGCTTCAGCAAAAACAGCAGCATCAGCAGCAGCAGCAGCAACACATGATGCAACAGCTACAACAACAGCAGCTACAGCAGCAACAACTACAGCAGCAACAGCTTCAGCAGCAGCAGCAACAGCAGCAGCAGCAGCAGGCTGGTCAACAGCACCCACATCAGCTCGGAGATGGCACTGGAAGCACAGGTGATATGAACCAACAACAGATGCTTCCTGACATGCAAATGCAGCAGCAGCAAAGTATGATGGGAGGGCCTCAACACATGCAGGTGGGCAATGGACATTTTCCTGGTCATGGTATGCCTTTCAATCCTCAGTTTGCTGGCCAGATGCCCATTGGTGGACAAACAGCTGGGTTTCCAGTGAATAAGGATGTGACACTGACTAGTCCCTTATTAGTTAACCTACTTCAAAGTGACATTTCTGCCAGCCAGTTTGGGCCAGGTGGAAAACAGGGAGCTGGTGGGGTTGGGGTTAACCCGCCCAAACAAAAAAAGAAGAAACCACCTCGTAAGAAGAAACCTAAAGCCGGCGAGGGTCAGCAGTCTGTTGAAGGCCTTGGGTAAGGGAAAAAATATATGTATTATAGTAATGTTTATTTTTCTAATTAATTATCTAGGGATATTTAAAATAATCATGTAAAATATGTTTTTTCTTCGTACAGGAGTTTGGATTCAGTTCCACAAGGGTTGGATGATGCAGAGTTGCAAGGTCTAGGTAGTGATCAAGGAGCTGGCACGGATTCTTCCAACTCGAAACTCCCTGAATTTGCTAGCCGGCCAGGTAAGAGATTTCAAAACATTTCAGAACACTCCCTTTGACAAGAATATCAAGCAAGAAGTGGATTGTCAGCATTTATTTATTTATTTATTTATTTATTTATTTATTTATTTGGCATTTTAAATACAAAGTAAGGTTCTCAGGTTGTACAAACCTTAGGGGGCAGTGGTACATAACTGGTTAAAGCATTGGGCTGCTGATCAGAAGTTGTTCAAATCTCTGCATTGTCAAGCTGCCACTGCTGCACCATTGTGTAAACTTTCAACTGCTCAGTTGTATACCCTTTCTCGGTTGTAAGTCGTTTTGGATAAAAGCATCAGCCAAATTAGGTAAATGTAAGCATAGGTTCTCTTCTCGGGTGTACCAGTGGTTAATCTCATACGAAATGATTTGTGAATTATTTTTTAAACCATACTGCATACAGTCTTGAAATATGTCTATAGTCTGTGATGATCTTGCCAAGAGTTAGCATGAAAGCTGCTAGTTGGGTATTTAAACAGTTGCAATACCTTGTTTTCATTTTAGGCTTTTCTGGACAATCAGGAGATCAAAGGCAGCAAATGCCATTCATGGCCCAGCAGCAACAGCAGCAGCAGATGCAGCAGATGCAGCAGCAACAATTACAACAGCAAATGCATCATCATCAACAGCAGCAGCAGCAGCAAGAGCAACAACAGCAGCAGCAGCAGCAAATACAGCAGCAGCAGCAGCAAATACAGCAGCAGCAACAAATGCAAAAGCAACAGATGCATATGCAGATTTCAGGTCAACCTGGAACACCACAAGGGTCACAACAAGGACAACATCAAATCCATCCACATCACTTACAGCTTCAGCAGCAGCCACCACAGCACATGCAGCAACAGCAGCAACAGCAACCACTGACACCACTGACGCAACAGCAACAGCAACAACACATGATTATGATGCTTAAAATGCAGGAACAAGCAAAGAATCGGCTCCCACTTCAACAAAGTGGCCATCCCCAAAGAACTCTTATTAATCCCGGTGATCCTGCACAGAGAATGCCTGTATCCCAACAAGGAAACATGCCTGTAATGATCAATTTACAAGGGCATGGAGGTGTCCCACCCTCTCCAGAGAAAGCCAGAGGCATACAGCCAGTAGTAAACTCACAGTTGACTGCTGCAGCTAGAAGAATGCCCCATCCAGACATTGGGCAGGGAACCCCAGGAATGGCACCAGAGGAAGGGTCAGGCACCCCTAACTTGCAGGACAGGGCATCGATTGAAATGGCGCCTCAGGCAGGGAATGCAAGTCAACAAAATGTTGTCAACCAAGGTCCTAATTCTCATCTGTTGAAGTCTGTGCCTTCATCAGTCACTCAGCAACCAGGAGCAAGTCCCCAGCAACAGCCCCAGCAAGCACCAATGGCTGGCCCTCTTCATTTCCCCAGTGCTCCTTCAACTTCCCAAAGTTCTCGCCCAAAGACGCCAAACCGTGCCAGTCCTCGACCATATCACCATCCCTTAACTCCCACCAACCGTCCACCCAGCACTGAGCCTTCAGAGATAAATCTCTCTCCTGAGAGACTGAATGCATCAATCGCTGGTCTTTTCCCCCCAAAGATTAACATCCCTCTACCACCCCGACAGCCTAACTTAACTCGAGGTTTTGATCAACAAGGTCTAAACCCTACCACTTTGAAAGCTATTGGCCAGGCTCCACCAAGCCTTGCATCTCTTACCAACAGTAACACTAGTGGCAATAATAGTGTTCAACAGGGTTTTACACAAGCTAGTAATGCTACTAGTACAGGTGCAAAGCAAGAGAAACAGACAGCTGGGGGGCAAACAAAGCGAGCTAGTCCCAGTAACAGTCGACGATCTAGTCCTGCCTCAAATAGAAAAGCGGCCACTCCCAGCCCAGGAAGGCAGAAATGGACTAAGAATCCCCTAACCTCCATACCAAATCAACAACAAATGACAGGTTCCCAAACTGCAATGGCCAGTGCTTCTTCAGCCTTCCCAAGTCCCAGTGCATCTATATCATCAGTAGGAACTCTAGATTCCCAGCAAAATCTAAACCCTCTGCAAGCACTCCCTAGTAATCCAGATACAGTGAGAGATAGTCAGGGGCAGGCACCACAGCTAGACCCACGTCAGACTGCACAAGCAGAAAGAGATCAGTCTGCTCTTAAAATGGCAAAGCAACGCATGCCATCCCAGGAGCCAAAAATTCAAGAGCCTAATATGCCACCTGAGCAACCATCGGAGGAGATGCATCAACCTCAGAATCCACCACTGCAAGAGCATGGTTCTGCTGTTTCAGCATCTTTTAGAGATGTCCCAACATCCCTCAATCAGTTGCTAGATAATACAGGCCCCTCATCCACAAAGCCACCCAAGGTTACTCCTCCAGTAGGTGGAGACCGAGCCTCGGGGGAACAAGAGAGCCAACGTAACCCCAGTACCCCACAGAGCAGTGATAGTGGGCTGCCTTTGCCCACTAGTGAACTTGAACAAAAATCCAAGGTTGGTTCATTGGCTAGCCCAAATGTGATCCAGACTAGCAGTCCAAGCCTTCAGTCATCCTCTGGTGTATCCACTGTTAGCCCAAGTTCAGCTTTGCTTACTAGCTCTGCTTCAAATGTTAGCCTACATCCCAACCCTTCCATTAGTTCAAATCCCAGTACTAAACCTATTACAAGTATGTCCCAAACAGTCTTGCATAGACCCACATCATCAGGGTCCACTCAACCAAATCAAATAACAGTTTATGTGACATCCAATCCCATTAGTTCCGCTGCTAGCACAGCATCTGCAGTGCCTCCATCCATTGTCTCAACTGTGCTTGCAGTACCCACTAAGAGCATAAGACCTCCAGAAGTGCATCAGTCTGCTCCTACTCAAAATCGTCCTCCACAGTTTATCACAGGACCTGTCATTTTCCAAGTCCCATCAAGTACCAATGTGGTTTCTCAGCCTGTCACTATGGTTGGGCCCATACAAGTATCTGCCAATATTCAACTCACTTCTGCTACAGTTTCAGGCGCAGCTTCCACTCTGTCTGCCCCTACGGCAACACATTCTCCTATTTTAAGCATAGCCACAAGTCAGTCAGGTCGTGCCATGATTGGACAAATCCAAGTGAAAGTACCTGCAAGTCAGGCTTCCTCTCTAAACACAGTCCACCCTCCTCTGCAAGAGAGCACTTCTGACACCCCAGTCTCAAAAATAAGTCCTTTAGGACAATCATCTTTACAGCCTAGTGCATCTCCTGGTGTTCCTCCATTTGTTCAACAACCTCTGGCATCTCCGCCTGCCTGCTCCAGCCCAGGGACTACTTCTGTTGCCCGCAGGAGTTCCCTCTCACAGCCACTAACAACTGTTGCCAAGAGCAGTCCAGTCCAAAATGTTCCAAGCAAGATTTCCACCCCCCATGGTGGTGACACTCATCAGATGCAACAGCAGACTACAACCCAGTCAGGAAAACCTATAGATACCACACCATCTCAAGCCCCACCAAAAGTGGTTACAAATGCAACACTTTCTAGTCCACTGCCTCCTCTCACAGCAGTCTCATCTGCGCCACCTGCACCTCAGCCTTCAGCACTAGTACCTACAGTTTCTTCTTCTGCACCCGTGCAGATTCTGCCACCAGTTTCCTCTTCCACCCTTACGCCCAGTCCTTCAGTGATCACTCTCAGCTCTGCCGTGGTACCTCCTGCCAGTTCTGCTTCCACTTCCCCTCCAGTCAAGAGTATGTCTGCCCCATCTGTTCCACCCCCTGCTTCTGTCCCACCAGTGACCCCTATACCACCCACTGGTCCTACAGCAGGGTCATCTCCTCTACTTCCAGCTGTGGAACCACAGCCTTCCACAGTAATGGAGACGAGCTTGCCTGAGCCAGCAAACAACACAGCACCTGCTGCAGATACTCCAAGTCTTCAAGGTATTCACTTTTTTAAATGATTGTGTAAAGTCTAATATGTATTTTACCAAAAATGAGTTTGGCTGGAAAGTATTGCCGGTCAAATTGTTAGTAAGTGGGCATTATTGCCCAAAGCCATTAGAAGTGTCTTTCAACCCTGTTACAATGCTCAAGACTAATTAAATGTTGTAAATATGTCAATACAGCTCAGCCTGCACAGGAACAACAGCAAACTGGTAAACACCATGTCTTTTTGTTATTTCTCACAGCAGTATTTGTATCCTAATTTCACAATACCAAAACTTCTCATTTTCATGCGTCTAAGACAAATCAAGCATATGCTCTGTTATATTTATAGACTTGCCAAACTTTAACAAATATGTGTAGGAACCCTGTATTTTGACATGTATTGTAAAATGCACAGTTTATTAATTTATGTACATAGCATCTTTTTCCTAGAATAGACAAGGTATGCTTGTAAACATTTCTAGTGCTTACATGTTAACACAAACAGACAAGTTGCAGCTTTTCCCCAAGCACCTGGTGGTTGCTGTAAAACCCTGCACTCCATTTTCTATCTAAGACAAGATTCCTCTTCATCTGGACAATGCATTAATCTAGTTTGGGTTTGGCAGGTCTGTGTTTATCTGAAGCTGTGTTGTGACACAGGGTGGTAATCCATGTTTTTTTTCTTTTTTTTTCTTTTTCAAGGAGAGGCAGCGCCCTCTGTGGCAGAACAGGGGTAAGACAAACTTACACAGAGTTATCTTTTCATTCTCGTTTCCCTGTGTCAGTTTATCTTTTGTTTTTTTTTGTTTTTTTTAAATGTGTAATGTCTAAGCATCTATTTTCTGTGATTCTTAATTATCAGTGTCATTATTTTTGTGAAATGTTTCTCTTATGTTCAGTGAACGTAGCGCTCACTTTGGTTTAATAGTAATTTGAACTGATTTCCTGGGAATCACTAACTTTGGTGTCACAATCATTAAAATCATTAACTGACCAAATCACTCAACTCAAATTTGGGGATTACGGGTTTAAAAAAAAAAAAAAAAAAAAAAAA
>CM040990.1:1755945-1771349 GCA_022985145.1 Pangasius djambal | reverse complement strand
TTTTTTTTTTTTTTTTTTTTTTTTTTTTTTTTTTTTTTTTTTTTTTTTTTTTTTTTTTTTATATATATGCTGGATTAATCATGAAGCCTGATGATGGATTGTATAATAATGTTACAAAAATGGATTAAAATGGTTTTTTTTTATGTTTTGTTTTTTTTGTTTGTTTGTTTGTTTTTGTTTTTTTAAACTTCTTGTCCCTGGACATGGATTAGTAATTGTCTGCGCACTTCTCACCTCCTTGTTACTTGAGTACATTTTGTTTAAGTATGAAATCATGATTTTTTTCTTCTTCTTCTTCTTCTTCTTCTGTTCATTTGGGCAGCTAATTATTTTTATTTTATTTTTTTTTCCTCCTGGTATCACCCTCTCACACACCTTCCCCGCCCCAGAAACAAGAATCTCAATCATGAAACTGAAATTTAAAATAAAAGCTTGATTTCAACAACGTCGGCTTGTGGTATAATTTGAATCTTGGTGTGTAATAAAAGGAATGGATAATTTATTCGTAAATAGGAAGTGTTTATTAAAAAATATACAATTCCGGTTAAAGGACAGGAACGTTTATGTGCTGTCTATGATTTATGATTTAATTATTTATTATATACATTATATACCAGTCAAAAGGTTCTTTTTTTTCCTTTCTTTTCTTTCTTTTTTTTTTCTATGATTTTTGAATAATAATGAAGACACTGAAATGAGACATATGGAGCAGTGACCGAGAAAAGTGTCAAATATTATTTAATAATTGAATTTTTTAACAATATTCCTGAAGAAGCTTGGATGGCATCTTCTCAACCAGCATCATGACAAGCTGCGTCCTTCCAAATAAATTGAGCTCCTCACAGCTTCTGCATAAATCTACTAGTGGTGGGGTGAAACTATTAAATTCAAAGGAAATATATATATATATATATATATATATATATATATATATATATATATATATATATATATATATATATATATATATATATATAAATAAATAAAATACATCAGTAAATGTATATTTAGGTGCTAACTTCACTATAGACATTTGTTGTAGAGACAAATTTCAGCCATAAATGTCTTTAAGGAAATAAAATGTAAATATTAAACTTGTGTCCAAACTTTGAATTAGTGGGGTATATACAGACTCAAAAAGAATGAGTGTTGTAAGCATGAAAAATATACAAATATAATAAAAAGTACATAGGAAACTAAACACACACATTAATTATATATATATATGTATATGTATTTCATCACCATCTGAATGAAATACATTTACTTCCTATAGCTATTTTTTTTTAAAAAAAGAAGAAGAGGAAGAAACTATAGGAACTGATGGATATTGAACTTGTGTCATGGACTTTCCACAGCATTAAATGTAATAATAAATGGATAAAAAGTGAGACATTGTTCTTTAATAAATAAAGATTTGAGTCATTGACAAATTGGTTGGTTTGTAACTTATAAAGGCTTATTACTTTGATGATAATCAAAGTCTAAATATACTGTAATCTTCTTCGCCAAACTTTGAATAATCTTAAAAATTAGGAACTAACTTGTGCCGTGAAGGTTGCACGACGTTAAACGTAACTATAAATGGTTAAAAATGTCTTCATTAATAAATGAAAAAAAATTGCAAACCCTGGCAAACTGCGGTGGTATAAGTGGAGTAAAACACGTAAGGGTATGCTGTTACAGGAAAATAATCAGCATGGGGGTGGTAACTGTAACTCCACTTCATCACACCACCACATAATTCTTTATTAATTACTGTCACATTTTGTTATTATCACTATTTAAAAAAAAACAAAAAACAAATTAAGAAGTTGTTTATCATTTATTGAGAGAACAGTGTGCAAATATTTTGGTGTGCTATTCAAAAGAGTAGTTTTGGTGGTTTCAGCTGTTTGTAAGTTCTCAGGTAATCCGTGTGCCTCTGACACACCTGAGTCACCTCATTACCTAATTAAGAAGTCAGGTGATTAAACGAGAGTGCTGGAGGAGAGAAACAGAAGACTCTTAATCCCATGATAAAGGCCGAAGACGACTGGAGAAGGCTGTATTTTCAGTATTTGTAATTAATCCCCAGTTTCTCTACTGGTCTGAAATTAAGATTCTTGGCAGTCGTTAATGAACTGAAGGTGATGGAGCAGGCTGTGTTTCTGCCAAGCCGCTGCCAGCTCTCTCTGAGGAACATCCTCTCTGTACACGAGCAGCCGGTGTGTGAGGAGCAGGCCTGGGCGCTTTGCTATCAGCTCTGCTCACTGCTGGAGAGGAACTTCAGTCTGGATGATGGTCAGATTTACAGCTCGTGGAAAAGTTTCAGGCTCCCGGGACCGGAGGGGATTTTCCTCTCGCCGGATGGCAACATCTCTCTGAGAATAGAGCACGGCAAAGTGGGTAAGATGTCCAGCTTTCCGCTTTCTCTCAGGAAAATCCACGTGAAACGTGAAAGGGTGCATGAGCTCTTATTTCAGACTTTTCAACTACAAAAACTGTGGATCATTTTTCCAAAATATGTTGTTTTTTTTTTTTTTCGTCTTTCATTTCATCTCTAGCACATGTGCTCGATCTTTCAGTGAATAAAACACTTTGCTGTGCTGTTATAGAAGAATAATCAAAAATTGGGTGATGTGATGACCCTCGCAGTCGCCATCCTGAATTGTTTTATTCATCTTATACCACAGCAAGTTCCCCACATTAGCTAATTTTATTTATTAAATAACAGCATGTTATACTATTTATCCATTTATAGTTGCATTTAATGTTCCTGAAACAAGTTAGTTCCTGTTTTCACTTGCGTTATAGCAGCTGTAAACAATCGTTCCCTCACCAGTGCCTTTTCTCTCTCTCTCTCTCTCTCTCTCTCTCTCTCTCTCTCTCTCAAGACAAAAAAGACCCACAAAGCATAAACTCCTTTTGTCCTGAAGATGTCGGAAAATTTAAAGTCGCAGAGACTCCTTCCATGAATGTTAAACACATTTTCTCTTTACAGAGAATTTCTCCACACACTGATTACACACGTTTTACTATAGAAACGATTTGTCATGTACGGCACATAGGTAGTAAGATGCCAGAAGAACACGGTTCTAGCACTTCTTGAGGAGTTAGAATTTACACTTGCGTTCTTGTGCTGTTTGAGTTCATTCCGGCGTACGGCGAAAAGATTTCTGATGACGGAAATTACCCTAGAAATATATGATGTTATTCGTTTGCATGCAAACGTTATGTTCTTAACCATGGCCTCTTAGTAATGCATGTTTAAAACTAACGGAAAACTCTTCTTATGTCTGCAGTATCAGAATAAACGCGAGCTCGTTACTGGGAGATTCGGAGGATAAAGCGTTTAGTTGTAAGAAACCACGAACCTGTTTGATGCTTTTAATTCAACTCCATTCGGTTCTATTTTATTTATATAGTGCTTTTAACGATTGTCACAAAGCAGCCTTACAGATATCTGGATACGGAGATGGATTTAGATTTATCCCTTTTTATTTTTAGCCATAAAATATTTTAAGCAAAATGTCCATAATGTTTTTATTTACAAAAAAATATTAGAAGTCATAAAGCTGCACCATCATCATTAAAATAATAATTGTAATATGATAAGGTTATAAGATGTTGGATATCTGATGTTGGTGCTTTTATATCTTTGTTACAGGATGTTAAAATCTGCTTTTTTTTTTTTTTTGTACCAGTTGTTTAACTTTCCATCCTTTTTTCTCATTATGTGAAAGATTTAAAATTAAATGTATTTTGGTGATGATTTGTTAGCAAAGCCTCAGTAAAGATGAATCTAGTGAAGCATATCATGTTTGCTGAAGATATTTTTTCCATGTCACTCACCCCACTTTACCCTCTCATGATCGTTTCTTTTCTCCGAGCAGAACACCAGTTTGTAATCGAGACCGAGGCTCAGGTAAGCATCAGGTTTAACCTCATGAATATTCACTTCCTGCCTGAAACACGCAGGGTTAGCCGTGTGTTTGTCCAGACGGTAGACTACGTGGGTCGTCTGATGTACTCGTGCCTGGACTGGGGCCTCGGTGCAGACGTCGAGCGAGAGCTGGACGAGACGCTGGAGCTGCTGGTGGATCAGATGACCAAGGTGGACATCAGACTGGGTGCTGAACGCTGTCTCCAGCCCATATGCACCATCTCCGAGGTCCTGCAGGTACAGATCCTCACCTTCTCATCATCTTTTAAACCGTCTGTCCTTTCTATCTAGAGTTTGCTGATTGTTGGAAGTTGATCAGTTCATGACCAGGTTTAATAGTTGTTGGAACAGGAACTGCATTAAACTACATGTGATTTCTCCTTCTCGACTAGACTAATGTTCACTTTTACACTACAGTGTTGTTGAATTCTCGGTTCTGATTGGTCGGAAGTAGCAACAGCAAATCACAGCTTTATATTAATGCGCTCGTACTGATACGTTGTTGTTGTTGTTTCTATAGTAACAACTCATTCACAGGGACTTGTACAGCAGACGCCACACACACAGTATATTTGCTGATCTGGTGAAGTTTTAATTTAATAAAAGTAATTTATTTAACGTTCACGTAAGGAGTCTCCAGTGTTGGTGCTTTGTAACAGTTAGAGGTAAAGCGGTAACTTTTCTCCGTCTTCAGGACAGGAGTTGACGTTTTGTGGTTGCTTGCTAACATGACAAGCTGCGATTATTTAGAAAAAAAATTAATTGTTTGAAAAGTTTGAAGGAGAAAATTGAGCGAGGGAACTAGCTGCTCTAACAGAAGTGATAAAAGGAACTAACTTGTTTCATGGGCATTAAACGTAACTGTAAATGGATAAAAGAACAACGCATCCTTCTTTAATAAATAGAAAATTGTAATTGACAAATCGCTGTAGAATAAGGGGAATAAAACGCTTCAGAATGGTGACCGTGACTCTGCTTCACGCCACCATGTCGTTGATTATTTTCCTATAACGGCATGACGCGAGGGTTTTATCCCTCACACATGTAATTCCTGTCTCCTGATGTTTATTTGGTTGTGTGTTAACTTTGTGTAGTTCAATGCAGTGACATTAACGTTTCATTAAACGCTCTTGGTCCTCGTGCAGGTTTGTGAAGAGCGTCTTTATAACCCGAGACAGGCGACTCAGCATTACAGGAGTGTGTGCGCTACGCTTTACTCGCACACCATCGAGCTGTGCAACTATCTGCAGATCATCCAGCAAACCCAGGAGGTCAGAAACGCACAGCTAAGCCACTTTAAACCTCTGCCGAGTTCTAAATCATGGAATAAATACACAAAAACGGAGTTTAGCATCATGTACTAAATCTAACGCAGGAGGTACAGTTGTGTTCAAAATAATAGCAGTGTGTTTTTAAAAAAGTGAGTAAAGCTCAAAATCCTTAACTTCTATTTCAATACACACACATGCATTGGGAACACTGCGCATTCTATTCTAAATCAAAACATGAAGAAAAATTTATCAAATTCCAGGTATTCCAGCCCAGGATGATTGCACTACATACCACAATTCCTCTGCATTTCATGGTTTTTGCCTCAGAAACAGCATTTTTGATGTCACCCCACAGGTTTTCTATTGGATTAAGGTCCGGAGATTGGGCTGGCTACTCCATAACGTTAATCTTATTGGTCTGGAACCAAGATGGTGCTTGTTTACTGGTGTGTTTGGGGTCGTTGTCTTGTTGAAACACCCATTTCAAGGGCGTTTCCTCTTCAGCATAAGGCAGCATGACCTCTTTAAGTATTTTAATGTACTCGAACTGATCCATGATCCCTGGAATGTGATAAATAGGCCCAACACTGTAGTATGAGAAACATCCCTACATCATGATGCTTGTGCCACCATGCTTCAGTGTACTGTGGCTTGAATTCAGTGTTTAGGGGGTCGTCTGACAAACTGTCTGTGGCCCCTAGACCCAAAAAGAACAATCTTGCTTTCATCAGTCCACGAAATATTGCGCTCCATGGAACGACCCATTTTACTCAGATTTTCAGAGAGAAATGCACAGTACAACATTTGCTGCCTTCGTCCTTAAATAAGGGCCACTTGTCTGACACCAGTTTTTTCACAGGATGATTTACCTCTCTAATGGAACTCCACACTGCTATTATTTTTAACATGCCCTGTTCAAGTTCAAGTTCAAAGCGTTTCGTCATGTGCACGGTGAGGAAAGCAAGTTTCCCTGCACAATGAAATTCTTTCTTTGCCGTCCACATTGAATGCCAAGACAAGTGCAAACTGTAAAAAAAAATAAAATTTCAGAGGTAGAAATATAGATTATGTACATCTGTATGTGAGAGTGTGCAATGTTGACTTGTGCAAAACAGTATTATAGTACATTTAGTAACAGTAATGTGTTCACATGTAGCAGTAATATGCAGTATATCTCTGTGCCAGTGTGCAATATTGACTTATGTACAGTAACCTGTAGCAAATGGAGTGCAACTACACAATAATGATGATAATAATAATAATAATAATAATAATAATAATAATAATAGCAGCAGTAACATTTAACAATGTGCAAAATGAGATGAAGCTTCTTGATAAGATGATGGCAGCAGTAACATTTTACAAATGTGCAAATTGAGCTGTAGCAGTTCAGTCCACCTCTTCTATGAGAGATGTGCGACTGTCCACTGGCTACCCATTTAAAAGTCTAATGGCTGAGGGGAAGAAGGAGTTCCTTAGTCTGAAAGTCCTGCATCTCACACTCCGGTACCTCTGTCCTGAGGGTAGGAGTGTGAACAGTCCGTGTCGTGGGTGGGTCGGGTCCTTAAGGATGGAGGCATCCTTTTTGAAGGATGATTCAATTCCACAGAAGCAGCAGCAGCATGTCATGACTGTTGGGTCTGTTGGTTTTCTGTTACCCTACTACACCTACTAGTAAAATATTTGCCATGTAGAAATATAATTTCTACCAAAAGCTGTGATTTGATCTGGTTAGTCACGTTGGACTGCTATTATTTTGAACACAACTGTATATTGGGTTATAATATGGCCTCAGTTTTATTTTCTTGTGTGTGAATGTATGCACAAATGGTTTTAATGTAAACTGACTTTTCAGGTGAGTGCTTAATTTAAACTTGAAATTTGCATACTGCTCATTTGGGCTAATTTATATAGCATTTATTAAAAAAAAAAAAAAGTTTAATACCCTTTTTTACTTCAATTAAACCAATATCTGATTTTAGAAAATCAGCAATAATGAAGAAATAATTCCTATAAAGAATACATTACACATTTTTTGTAAATTTGGGTATCATTCAAATGGTGAAGTTTCTTCTGAGGAGAAATGAGTTTTTGTAACCTTTATGGAAGGAGTCTCCAGTGTCGGAGATAAAGCTATAAGTTTTCTGACCTCAAGACAGAGTTGTTCACGCTTCTTTCCGGCTTTTTGATAATGTTGTAATTGCTTTCGTGTAAGTGATATCAGGGAGTAACAATTTTAAATGTAAATATAAATGGATAAAAAGTTTGTCATTCATTAATCATTGGTAAAATTGTTGTTGTATAAGAGGACTAAAACAATGTGCAAAGATGATCAACTTGGGTGATAACAGTGACTCCACTAACCTGTCGTTGATTAGTTTCCTATAACGGCACAACACGGTGCTTTATTCCTTAAATATTTGATCTTGGCCTTGTTATATATAATGAGTATAGTATGTAATGATCTAGAAGTGGAAGCTTCATGCCGTGTATTCAATTGCGGTCAGTTATTTATTTTCGACAGAGTCTGCAGAAACTGATCATGGAATCGGAGAACAATCTGGTGCCGGATATGACGACTAACTGGGTGAGGAAAGAGAAATGGATAAACTATGCTTTGACTTTTTCACACTTGAGTAGATCTCTACGTCACTGCGCTGTATTAAACGCCACGCAGGAGTTCACGTGGAAGCACCTGATGGACGAGTTGAGCAGAGGCGTTGTCCTGCGCCCTCCGAGGGACAAGCTGAACGCCGACGTCCCTCTGCCAGTCGACGTGTCTCCTTTTAGCCAACTCCTGCAGGACATCCAGCTCAGGCGCTACACACTGCGCAAAGTGAAGGTCACGCTGCAGCACTTCAGTGTTTTTGTTTCTTGTAAAAAGCATCCACTGGTTTGAATGTTCGGAGAGTGCAGGGCATGAAAGAGTAAATATTAATTCAGCAATGCATACGATTTTAAAAGAACAAATTATAGTTAACGATTATTATTCATTAACAGAGAGGACACTGATCAGAAACCTGGTATCAGTATCGAGTTGATACCAGCAAAAAAAAAAAAAGTTGGCTCGGATATCGGAGAAAACGGATCGGATATCGGATCCTGTAACAAACAAGAAGACTGGAATTGGATTTGGAAAATAAATTTATTTTTGCAGCTGGAAATGTTTACTTTTAGTTAGGCTTGATCATTTAATTTGTACTTTATACTATATTACTACATTTATATTTACAATGTAAGTGATTCTTTGTGTGTAACTTGTTTTTTTTTAAAAAAAAAAAAAAAGAAAAAATTTAAAGCTTAGTAGTTTTTAAAGAAATAACGTATCGGATGGGGGGTCGGTATCAACTGATGCTCGAGGTCTCAGTATCATACCCTCTATATGAACGTATTAACTCTTCTGAACTTTAAAGAACCCTGAAAAATGATTTTCTGCTAAATTTACAGACTGCTGCTTTAAAACGATGTCCTACGTGGACGCTGAAAAACCACCATGCTTTTGTGTACTTTTATAGACATGCCATATGCGGTAAAAACTACAATCTGCTCTAATTTTCCCTTTAGCAGCTGTAGGGACTTGACTAACCACTAGTCCTCCAGGGACTCCACCTGTGTGCCTTCCCCTAAAATGCCTAAATATTATTTCTTATTAATCATTATATTTATTTTAAAGTGAAAAGGTGCCAAGGTTTTTGGGGTTTTTTTTTTCTTTTCATTGTATCAGATCTGCTGTAACATGACCTGTGAACATTTTGTATGGTTTAGCTTTATTTGTCTTGCATTTATTACACTTTATACACAGTGAAATTATTTTAATTAATATTGTTCTGGTGTGAAGGCGTTGGAGAACGCTCGTGGAGAGCAAGGAGCCGATCCTCATCAAACGCTGCTGGACATTATACGGTCGGGGCCTAAACTGCGGCCGGTCAGTTTCTGTGTCTGTGCATTTGGTCATTTTAGAGCTAGTCTAGAACTAAAATTCACATTTTATCCAAAGAGCATAAAAGAGATAATTGGCAGTTCTGGAGTTTGAACTTGCAACCTTCTGTTCATGAGCTCTGTTTAGAGGTCCATCCAGTAAATTCAGTCTGTGGTGGAGAATTTGATTCACTCTTCCGCTATTCCAGAAGTGTCTCCCTGTTGCTCAGGTCTCGGAGCGAAAACTTAAACCCAGAGTCCAGATCCTGAAACACGAGGTCAGTCTGCATGAGCTGCTGATGCAGGAGATCCGCTCCACTGACCCGGTGAAGCTCCTGTCCTCGTGTCAAAGGAGACGGCCACGCAGAGGTCAGATTGCTCGTGTGTGTATCTCTGTTCCCATCTGTGTCTTGTGCTGCGTTCAACTAAACCTCGTAACTCGGAATTCCTAGTAGGAGACTCATTACGGTCTCTTCAACCCTGAGTTCAGCAAGTGACATCAAATCAACATGGCTGCTCACAGTATTAACAGTAAACTCGGTAGCATTTGTAAACTTTTTACTGTATTTACAAGTATTAGCTTTAGCTCAATCAACATATTAGCTTGTTAAATCTCGAACACTGACTCTACAGTTTACTGTGTTGAGGAGGAAACTATACATCAGTTAGCTGGCTCGATTGTTGCTAACAAAAGACAAACATGAAGGTGACCATGTTTGTTTTTTTTTTCTCTCCCACTTTGTAGCTCAAATGCACAGAATTCAGAGTTATGACTTTCCACTTCCGAGTTGAACGCAGCATTATGTAGCTTCCTGGTGGTAATACAAAATTTGATTGCAGTAAATACACTTTTATTTATTTATTTTTTTTTTATAAATATAAACGATCCCTGTGTTCCTTTAAACGGTTTGTTGGATAAGTTTGAGTGGAGTGCATTATGAGTAACACATGCAGGACCTTGATTACAGAACAAGTTCATTTAGTTGTTTGTACCATCAGAAACAGTCTTGTTGGAAATTTAATGCATCCTGTTAATTTGAGGCATTTTTTTTTTTAATTATATTTTTTGGAACCTTCACAAACCCTAACAAGACCTGAGCTGGACATATTTTTCTTTGGATCTGTAGAAACAGTAACCGGATCTCCGTCTCTCTCGGTGGACGACAGCACGTCGCCTGTGAAATCCTTGATGTCCGTCTATGAAAATGCGAACGAAGACGCGTCGTCCTTTCTGAACGCAGCTCACGGCTCCGGCCAGGAGGGGGCACCATCCCGAGTAAGGGCGGAACACAGCTTTTGGGTTTTTAATATTTATCATCATTAATTAACCCTATGGATTCTCTGTTTTAATTAGGAAACAACTTGTAAAGATGGTTCTGCTCCACAAGAAGACAGTTATACAGGTAAAGCACGCAATTCATTTCGGATTAACTTCTTATTTCCTCTAGTATTGCTACAACAACCACAAAAGACAGAGCGATCTTCATCTTTTCTCTTGAGCAATTTGTCAAAAGGGAAAAGTTGTCATTAAAGGGGGCGGGGCTATATTAACAGATGATGATGATGATGATGATAAGATAATGAGATGGATGTAAACAAAATTTCTAACAAAGACATGAATACTGAATGATAACTGAACTTATTTATATTTCAAACACAATATTCAAATTAAATTGCCATTTTATCTCTTTAATTGTGAAAACCTGAAGTCTTCAAAATCACCTGGTGAGATCGACCCTGGGAAGCGTATCTAACATTCAGAGGCGGCTGGTGTACATGTGTTAGCAGGGTTAAGCCCCGCCCCTTTCTTTCGATGATTAAAAACGCATCAATATACAGTTTCCTTTTTGGCGTCGACACATTTGAGAGCACACACTGTCCAACAAAACTCCACAAAAGGGCAGATGATGGAATCAGGAGTTTAGTGGTTTTTTGTTGGTTGATTGAAAGGGTTACAACTTTTCTGTTTTTAAACACTGTATGATCCCAGAAGGGCATTATAGACCTGAAGTGTGTGTGTGTGTGTGTGTGTGTGTGTGTGTGTGTGTGTAATATATAGAAATGATGTGCGAGAGCAAGAGTTTTTGCCCCACATTAGTTTTAATGACGTTAATGAGACCTTGAGCAATGCATTCTCTCTCAACACTAATAGTTTCATTGTCGATGTTCATAGATGCAATCTAGGCTAAAAGTTAACATCATTAAATTGTAGGTATTTTTAGACCTTGTCTGCATCTCTGGTCATGTACTTTGGTTCTTGAAGGGGTTCCTTACAGGGTTCTTTCTGTGTGGGGAACCCCCTCTGACTGGGAAACCTTTTGTACGCCTAAACATTACAGGGCAGCGTAACACAGTTGGCGGAAAGAGCCATCTCTTTAGCCCTCTTACACATACATGAGAGCACGGACGCCTGTGATTGGCTAGTGTTGATGTGATTGACAGTGGAGACGGAGTATGCCCCTCCCACCCAGAGAGCATGGCCAATTGTGCTCTCTTGGCTCCCTGCAATGGATGGCTTTAGCCATCTTGTACTTGTGATCTCGAACGCTTTTCTATTGCACTACCCGGGAGGCTATTTGGAGTTTTTAAGCTGTGCTCGTGCAAAATTTTGCAAATTACAACATACAAGTTGTAATGATATAATTTCCCATTTGGGAAGGGGGGAGGGGGGGTTGGGTTGGGGGCAGAACATGAATGCTTCCGTGAAGGTGTGTTTTGTTTGCTCTGTCAGAACGTAAAGCTCATAAAGGGCTACTTTAAGCACAGCATTACAGGCCTGAGTGGCTATTGCTTCTGTTCTACTGTAGTGAACTTCAAACATTCGAGCACCATTTTGGACTGAAATTGCAGCAACAGCAGACAATAGCGTGTAGCGTTAACAAGGTAGCCAGCTAACGTTAATGATGACTCTAGTCATCAGTGTTATAGATGTAACCTAGTACTGTGTCTGTGTATGAACTAATTTAAAGTCAGTACTGCTGTAAACTCATTTAAAAGTAAAGAAGGGGAACTTTATACTGTTCAATGTAAGCGGCCATGTTGATCTGATGTCACTCAGTGAACTGGGAGTTGAGAAGACTGTACCGAGTTGAAATTTCAATGTTGAGGGACAATTTCTGTGGCTTTTACTGGTTGTATGCAGAGAATTACTAGTTGTAACTTCACCTCGAATGCAGCACTGGTCCCCCTAATCAGACAAAACTAAACCAAGGATACCAAAGAGAGGTGTGTTGGTTCCCCCCCTGTTGGTTAATGCTCATTACACATCTTGGATCTTGCTATTATGAAGAACTGTTCGATATGTAACACCATGTTGGTGAAACTAAAAGATTAAGGTTTAGCTTCAGAACCTGCAGTGTTGTTCTGATCGTGGTGTGATGTGCTTCAGCAGGTTCGTCTGTGAAGAATCTGAGCTTCTCTCCCGCTCTCTCCTCCACACCACTGAGTCTGTCTGAAGAGTGCAGGCTCTCCCGAGGAAAACGGCGTGCACGATCCTTGCCCAGCAACCTGGAGGTCCGCCAGCTCGTAAGTGAAGAACATGCATGAATTTAATAGCACTTGGAGACAGTTTTAGAGTTGATCTTGACCATGTGTATTTTGAAAGGCACTGCAGAACAAAGTTTCTGTTCCCATAACGATTGCTGATGTCATCAAAACGCACTACAGGAAGGAGGGGAAGTCGTCGTGTGATGCGTACGGGAACTGGCGGGTGAGTGGGCGCGGGGTGGGGGGGATTAATTGTCTCAGATTGGGAAGGAGACTGTCAGAGTTCAGACTTCTCTTTTTATAGAGAAGGTTAAGTTCAAATCAACTTTAAAGTGCCCCTGGTTTTAAAATTCAGATTTGTTTGCATTTGTTATACATTATTCATAATTTACACTTAGTCCCACTGATTTATAGTTATTTGTAGTTTGGCTCATGAATGTGTCCTAGCATAAATACCTTTTTTAATCTTTGCCATGTAAACACTTTGAGATTTTGAAATCCAAACTAAACATGCTTCATGAATAGATTACGCAAAGTCAGGAAATGCTGAAACGCTAAAAGCTGATTTGGTCAGATTCACTCGTACAAGGACCCATTTTTCCGGCGTGGCTGCTGGTGATGGGAATTCCGACTCTCTTCAGTGAGTCATTTGACTCTGCTCGCTGATAAGACTCTCCTCTTGGCTCCTAAATGGCTCAATGCAAATTTTTCCTCTAGATAAGCTTTGTGATATGAACATTGATGCACGTTCTTTGCTTAGCTTGGCTCCTTTACTCTACATCGTAGTTCACGTAGTACTGCGCTGTATTCTATAAGATCTATTAAGATAATTGTAAAATTAGCAAGACCATAAACAAAACGGTAAGAGTTGAGCAGATGTCTCGCTGTTCATCATTTCCAGAGACGCATTTTGATTCGATTACACTGTAAGAGTAATGACGAGGCTTAAAATCATTTTAAAGAACATGCAGCTCTTTTGGAAATACGAGTCGACTCTCAACGTTCTCAATATTTATAGTCTGTCCATGAAATGATTTGGAAAGGTGTTCAGAATACGTCTGGGAGAATGCTTTCAGAGTGCTCCTCGATGAATTGAATAAAGTAAACTCTTTAAAAGAAACCTCAACAAAACCTGTTTAGTGTTTTCAAATCACCACACACACACACACTTTGGCATGTGCATCATGCACTACAGAGCAGTGATGAGTAGCAACAGGTCAGACTTTTGGTTTGAGGACATTTGAGATGTTCTGCTACCTCATACAGATAAACGAGAAGGTTTTGAGAGCGATGGGTGCTGCTTTGTTGGCTCAGTGTAGACCTTCCAGAAGTTGCAGGAAGCTAAACTTTTTCAGAAAAGCACAAAGCGATGTCAAACACTCGCACAAATCTCCTGACCAATCAGATCGCAGTTTAATACGTTCGCTCGGATATTTTCGGTCTGTATTGCCACTCGAGTCTCTATCAGACTAATACTTTTATTTTTAATGCTAAATAATGCCAGGTATTTAGCCCATCCTAGCTTGGCCAGCAATTTTCTGTAGCAAAAATGTGGAAGAGTGCTCGATGGAATGTTTTCTTTTATTAGCAACACTGCGCTACTGTAAAACAGAAGTGCCTTTTTTTCCCCTCCACAGATTTGTTCATGTTGTGCAAAGAGAAGTTTGTATTTCACCTGGCACAACTTCTGCTCTCTCTGCAGTAGGTACGTTTGACCTTCATGTTTGATTTTAGCACAGCCTGGCAGATTCTTTGGGGGTTTTAATGATTTCTTATGGTCTGTCGACAGGGTTGTGTGTCCAGAGTGTTGTCTAGAGGTAGGTTTGATGCATCGTTGGGGGTAATTTCCCATCTTACCCCAAATGTACTCGATCATCCGAGATGTGTGGCATCTAAAGTTTGCTTCTTTAATTTTGGAGGCTAATGTAGCTAGCATGCAGGAGTGTAAAGTAAAGAATTACAAATACACTCATTACTGTAATGGAATAGCTTCTTTTTTTTTTTTTTTTTTTTTCTCTCCCCCTCAGGCATAGTACTCGAGTACTATTAAGTAGCTTACATTGGATCTACTTGAGTATGTTTTAAGTACTTTAACAGTACTCTTGCTATTTTTTTTTTTCTCTTTGT
The DNA here is from genome assembly GCA_022985145.1 of Pangasius djambal. Lineage (NCBI taxonomy): Eukaryota > Metazoa > Chordata > Actinopteri > Siluriformes > Pangasiidae > Pangasius > Pangasius djambal. The sequence goes on along the minus strand of CM040990.1, from coordinate 1,756,622 downwards.
GTGCTCGCTACCTCCCTCTTCTGATTTTATTAGTTTGTTCATTGTTTTCAACTTCTTGAATGGCAACAGTAGAACTGGCACCAACTCCTAATGATCCTGGAGGTCATCAGGAGACACGTGGAGCATGCCTCAAGCACGCAACGTAACGTTAACAACACATCCATGGCCGAACCTGCAAGAAATTCTTGGAAGTCGAGACTAAGAAGGGCAACAGCGTTATCGTGTCACGTCGGATTTGCCTTCTGAAGCCTGTTGTAATGCCAGCATTAAGGAATTCAGCCTCTAGTTTGAAGAATTAGCTATTGTATAGTGATTTTTGGTTTTATGCTAACTAGATTAGCTAGCGACATGGGATAGGTTGGCTAGCCATAAATGGGAATTGGAGTTATAAGGAGGAAAAGCCCTCACAATTAAATACTCGCTACTGAATACTTTTAAACTACTCTTAAATACACAAGTAGTTTTTAGGACTGGTACTTTTTCTCTACTCGCGGTACTTTTTTATGATTTTTTTTTCAGTACGCTTAACACCCTATACATGTAGCAGACGGCTGTAGTATAATGCTGCATTTGAATTATCTCGGAAGTGGAAAGTCATAACTCTGAATTACACCGTTTTTAACTACCATGCGCTCGAGCTACAAAGTGGGGAAAGAACCATGGACTCCTGCATGTTT
>CM040990.1:1728325-1746545 GCA_022985145.1 Pangasius djambal | reverse complement strand
CCCCAGATATTGATGAAACAGATCCACATTTATGGATCCTTTTATAGGTTTGAAATTCAAAATGATTTTGAGTGTAACTGATAGTTGAGACGTTCATACATTTCAAAACGGTGTGAAATCTAACAGGTCTGTGTAAAGCAGTGCAAAAAAAAAAGTTATGCTAAGTTTTGTTAGTTCATTATTACTACATAACTTGCCTAATTATGCATATCTACTTAGTGTTTTGCTACTTTTATGTATTGTATTTAAATCATAAACACTCAGTGTAGGCATATTTTGTTATAGACTGTTTTTTTTTTTTTTTTTTTTTTTTTTTTTTTTTTTTTTTTTTTTTTTTTTTTTTTTTTTTTTTTTTTTTTTTTTTTTTTTTTTTTTTTTTTTTTTTTTTATGTAGTCAAGCATTAAATACTGTGACAAACTTTAACCAACTTCATTGTTTTGTACTTGTGCTATTAAATGTATTAACTAAATATAATACTGTAAATAGATATATGGCAAATTTATATGAATTTAAAGATTGTCTGTAGTTTTAAGTATTTTAATACTACTAATTATAATATAATTAATCTCTCTGTATGTGACATTCACCTATAATAAGACTATACATTATAAATACATAATATAACAAATACTTAATAGAAAATGGACTATAAACTTTAATCTCTGTGACCAAGCCAGGATTTTATGTAATGTTTACTTTATGACATGGTTATGTGGTAATTTAATAATCGTACTGGTCTGAACTTAGAGCCATGTGCGAGTTCTTTCTTTTTCTTTTTCTTTTTTCTTTTCTTTTTTTTTTTTAAACTGGCAACACTGACATTCAATTCGAGAAAGAATCGGTTCTTTTTGAACGACTCTCGAATCGATTCATTAGATGAATCAAAGGTTTGGGGCTACATTTTTTTAAAAAACAAGCTTTTTTTTTAATCATTTACAAATTCATAACGATTCACCTGACTTAACCTTTGTATCTTTTTGTAATCAATTAACATTTTATTCATTGACTGGAAAGAAATCTAACCACATCACGGTCGTTTATTTAACTACTGCAAATTTTTTATAAGATGTTGATTTTGTGTATGTTGTGTGATTTCTAAAGAATTAACTGTCTTATTAGCTATTCTTTGGCAATTTTATTGTAAATGAGGTCATTATTTGTCACTGCATAACTGGAATTTATTTTCTAATCATAACCTATTACTATGTAAAGAACGTAAAGGTATAAAGCCATATATATGGCTATTTATGCCACTTATAACTCCTGTCCATTTTTATACACACTAACACAAGTCGTGCTCATCACACATGTCTAATGTACGTATTTTTATTCCTTTTTTATTTGTGGTAGTGTGAGTTTACTGTGAACTGTTACAGTCCTGTGAACTGTTAAGTCTTGGTCTTGCTTCCCCTTGTGGATCAATAAAGTACTCTCTGCTCTACTCTGCTCTACGGAAGCCTTAAGAGGCCATGCATTATCATTTTTTTTCCTTTTCTTGTGATCTTGACATAACAAAAACATACTTTTATCACGAGAAACTCTCACGCCTGGTGAATGGGACTGGAGCTGAATGCACGTTGGTGTCTTCGCCGTTGTCGTCATCATCATTAATGTATTAATTGCCCGCTGTAGAGATGGACTTTATCTCCGCATTAAGCGGGGGAGAGAGAGAGAGGTGTAGACCTGACGGCCTCCTTCTCAGGCGTCCGACACTAATGTGCAAGTTATCGATCACTGACAGATGGAGGTATTTCAGCTTGAAATCAGAATGAAAACATTTTGTGGGATTGCACTAACCTTTTGCTGCCTCCAGAACAATCTCAAAGTCGAGATGACGAGAAAAACAAGAAAGAAAAAATAATAATAATAATAATGCATGGCCTCTTAGGGCTTCAGTACTCCTCTACTCTCTACTCTACTTTTACCTACTAGCTTAATACTGAATAATCAGAACTCGTGTGAATCGATTCCTTTCAACCGACTTTGAAAGATTCGACTCAGTGACGCGAACAGCTCTGCGCATGCGCAGTATCACGAAAGCAGGACTTCGTGTCTGAGACTCGATTGCTCAAGTCTCAATTCTGCCGAGCTTTTTTTCGATACCGGCATCTTTTTTTTTCTCTCTCTCTCTCTCTTTCTCTCTCTCTGTCCCCTCTCTCTCTCTCTCTCACTCTTGTCTCGCGTTTTATTTCTCCTCTTGAGATCTCAAAAGGCACAATGACCGGAGATCATGGACACCACCAGGTAATTTTATTCACATTGTAGAAAACTATACAAGGCTCACTTACAGCTGTGTGTGTGTATTTTCGAAATATATTTCCTTTTCTTCTCGCAGATCAGGTCCTGAAATGTTCATCTGGCTTTTTAAAAAGCTCAGTTAAAGCCTAAGCGTGTAATGTTGATGAGAAATGAAGTATAAAGGGCTAGATTTCAGGAAGGTTGCATGTAAATCGAGTCCATATTGTAGGTGACATTTTTGATTTCTTCTCTGTGGAATAATGTACACATTAAAAAAACCGAGATAATCAACTTATTAACTGTGTTTGCAGGTGGAGTCTGGCTCTCGACTAAATGGTAAGTGTGAAATAAGACAATAAGTGCGTTTAAAATACGGTTTAATGCTTTTTTTGAGCTGTATTTCTTTGAGCAAGGCGGTGAGACTGTTAGTTTTTCGTGAAGCGAAATGGCGTCCCAGAGACTAAGTCCCCTCACCCTCACTCACAGCCGCCTATTGTTCAAAACGAGGGCTCAAAAACACACTTTAAAAGCCTTTATTTTTTCATTGGGATCGCTATTTTGACAGATCTGTAGATTATTTTTACAATCCTGATTGTTGATTTGTCGATTTACGACTCTAACAGGCCTTAATTCAGTGTTAAAAGTGGCAAATGGGGGGTTGAGGACTTAGTCTCTGCGCCATTTTCTTTTCCTTTCCATGAGCCGTGTCTCAAACCGCGTGCTCCTCTGCTAGGTAGTGTGCTCTGTTTCTAGGCCACTAGCTAGTCAGCTAGGCTTCCGGGTCGCTTTTTACAATCAAAAATGCGTCAGAGAGAAAACACGACATAGCATCTAAAATATTAGCCGTTTATTTTAAACCGTATGTGAGATATTAGAACAGAATAGCTTGACTTAGTTACCGTAGGTGGCGCGCTATGTAGTGGAGTAGTGTGTGATTTGGGACGCAGCCGCTCACTGCTTGCTGTGTTATGGAGGCGCTGCAGGGGGAAATGGCTTGCTTTTTAAATGCCTCTCTTTTTAAATGTCTCTCTTTTGAAACCCTTTTCACTTTCTATAACTCGGTTTAAAAGCATTTTTGCTTTGTTTATTTGTTTGTACACACAGACACAGAGGTGAACAGGAAAAGATAATACAGAATATATAACCATAATGAGGATACATTTCTTTATTCACTGCCTCATTATATAACATGTATAACACATTTTAACAAGTATCTTTGTGTGAAGTTTCACTTAACAGGTTTATAGTTTGGTGTTTTAAACTAATTCTGATTCCTGTCTTCACATTATCAGAGAAATAGAGAGTTCTGTAGATGGCTGTACTTGAGCAAATGTTAAAATTTGGGTAAATCTTCACTCAGGATTTGTGTGAAGATCCTCAGATTTAGCTGATACTTTTACCCAGAAAGTCAGACGTAAAAATGAAATAATAATAGCGTTTAGGTACGTTTTTGTTTGCAACTTTTCTTCAGACGCTAGTTATTCCGTTGAGCCGAGTTGCAGATGTGATACTCGATGAAACGAGCGTTTATTGCGAATGGGAAATTCACTGTGTGTGCTCACTTCATAGGGTGTAACACAAAGAAGTTATAGACACTACATAGTGAAGTGCACACTACATAGCGCACTGTATGTCTGATTAAATGACATTTGCACTTATTCAAGGTCAAATTGGATAGTCTAATCAATAGTCTAATATCTCTTCTAAGATACAGACATTCTCTCTCTCTCTCTCTCTCTCTCTCTCTCTTTTTTTTAAGGTTTTAGAAAATTGGTGCATCATTTTATAACTTTGGAAAATAAAGATCAAGGTTTGAGTCTTAAACGTTCCAGTATGAATATGTAAATGTTCGGGATATTTGATCGGTGCCCAAAATGTGCGATTTGTTCTCATGTTCCTAATAGATATCTATTAGACCTTGAGGTTTTTGATAAACATTAACGTTTTGATTCTTTTTTTTTTTTTAAGTCGCATTGGAAGTGATTTAGGGGTTTGTGAATCCAGTCTGGTCTGACGTTTCTTTAGTTCGCCGCTCACGACTCAACGGCCCGCAAAATGTCTCGCGTTAAACGTGTGTGTAGACGTTACGAAGGAAAATTAAGCTTGGAAGGAAGTAAGAGATCTCCAGTGAGTGTATATAGCTAGTACAGTTAGCTTGCTTTGCTAATCTGCTGACAAAGCTAGTACGACGCGAGCCGAGCACGCAACGCGTAAACCGAGCACTGATTCGGTCAGCTAGTTAGCTTTAGAAGCTATAGGTTAGACTTATTCTCTAGTAACAGCATCGACAACGACACGAAATGATTTAAAGGTGCAGTAGTCGAATTTCTTTTTTTATTCTTGCACAAATAACCTGGGAGATGTATAGGACACGATTAAGAAAACAACAACAACAACAACAACAATGTGTTCATTCATGGCCTTAGGGAAAGTGTATTAAGTCGCTGAGGAATCCCGTTTGGAAAACGTTGTTCCATTTTATAGACGCTACACTCCTACGGGCCACGCAAGATCCTGGGGGCGGAGCATCGCGAACAAGCGACGAGAATCATTCAAATCGCCGTCTGCGGTTCTCTGTGCTGTTATGTACAGCGATGCTGTATGACACGGCAAAGTGCGCCGGATTTAATTGTTTACACTGAAACACTGGATAAAGCCCGTGAAAGAAGAGTGACGGCGTCCGGCACAACGCTTGTGTACGCAGCTAGACACGCCTCCCTGCTGACCAATCAGGCGCCAACGCGCAGTTAGCTTTTCGGATGAGGATCCACGAGTCTGTCCCTGCGTGCCGCGCTTACCCATAAACCCCCTCTCGCAAATACGCATCACTGCAGAAATATACGACATGCTGATTTTGGCTACTTTTCTTCCTCAGGAGCGACGTGACGACAAACGAGTGCGTCAACGATTTTCCGTTAAAAAAAAAAAAAAACGTAACAGGTTTTAGCGTCATCGGCTGATCTCGATTGGCCCAAAAATCTTCAGCGATGTGAAGCTTCTTTACATTATTAAGAGAATTTAGACGATTGTAAAATGCAACATCGGGTTTATCCAACAATTTTTAATATTTCCGATTTTTTTTTTTTTTTTTTTTTTTAAGTTTACGTTATTTTTCATCTGTCATTCGAGTCAAATCCGCCATCTTGAAATCGGGCCGCATCCCAAATGTCTACGCTATAGTGCCTGAGATTCAGCCACGGAAAAACGCACGACTGACATCGTATGTAAAGTTTATCTTTATAAACTTTGATGTGTCTTTCACCGAAGATTAAAGTATTGGCACCCTTGGCTGCGCTCGGGTCCAGGAACTGCTGTTAAATTATAATCGCTGTGTCTCGTACTCGAACGCAGCCGAGGACGTCAATACTTTAGTCTTCAGTGAAAGAAACATCAAAGCTTTAACACGAAGATCGTCTTTAAACGTCGATGTTTCTTTCGATGAAGATTAAAGTATTGGCACCTTTGCCTGTACAGTCCGGGCACTTCTATTAAAATATAATCTGTGTCTCGCACTCAACGCCACTCTCGCTTTAACTTTTACATTTTTCCTGTAAATTTACCAGGGACTTGACCAGGTTACGAATAATTTTGGGTTTAGATTTGTTAATAAGTGTGCTGAAGTGGAGAAGATCCATAACGAATCTTAAAGATTAAAAGCGTTACGTTTTCCTTTTTGTTTAAGATGGCGGGAAAAAAACCGTAGTACAGGTCCAAAGTTCCGTCGATTTACATCTTTGACGGGAAACGCGAACATGATTCGTTCGCTGGTTAAGTGGGTGGAGTTGTGAAAACGTTGTTGCTAGGCGACTGCGAAATGTAATTGGAGACTAACAATGTAGCTAGCGAGCATTCCGCTTTTAAGGCTTTTATACAGACAGTGTGAAGGTGTGGCAACATCACAAACAAGACAGACCCGTCAGGAATATCAACATTTACCTCACGTGTGAAAAGTAAAATTACACTTAAAACCACCCTCGTCGTTCAGTCTTTCACTCCGTCACGTCGCGTAAAATCTGTCAATACGTTAACTGAGGAATAAAACACTCTGTGTTGTGCTGTTATTGGAAAATAATCAACTCCAGGGTGGTGTGATGAAGCAGAGTCACTGTTGCCACCCTGACGGTGATTTATTTTCCTTTAACAGCAGTCCTGAAGTGTTTTATTCCTCTTACACCACAGTAATTCCCCCGACGATCGCAGTTAATGTAATAATGAATGACAAATCGTACGTTATCCGTTTATAGCGATGTTTGTTTAACGTTTTTGAAACCGATTCTTTCCTATTAGCGCACTGCATCGGCTGCTAAACAAACTTCCTTCGATTTTGCTATCCTGAAACGAAATATATATGTGTATAAATAGTAAGTATTACGCAATCAGCAGTTGAAAATACAAATACATAACCCGTAACGATCGGAGTTTATTTTTGTCTTTTGTTTTCGACGTATCGTTTATTCTCTTCTGAAGTAAAGGGGGGTCATTTTAGCCACCTTTCACCTCTAGTTACGTTCACGTTGTGCTGCGAATCCAGAAATTTGATCCCAGATATAGTGACTGGAACGCGAGGATAGATTACAGCGCAGTCACTATAAGGTGTATGATATATTTAGGAAATATGGCGTAGCTTTATTTGCATTTGGGATTGAGTCTTTATCTGCACTCACTTCCGTGTGAGTCTTCGGTGTGTGTGTGTGTGTGTGTGTGTGTTGTAGTAAAACAGCAGTGAGTGCGTCTCTCGCTCTCATGGCTCGGAGCGATAAGATGTAGATAAAGCGCTCATGAGGAAAGTAGAAGTGCCGTTAGATGTTCAGACGTTGGGTTCCTCCCTCTTCCAAACATTAGAGGAGCATTTACGGCATAAATTTCATCATCTCGGAACCTGCGACGTCATCGTCATGGTTGTTTGAGCTTTATTAAATTAAACCGTTTGCCCTGACGGTCTCGTCAAGAAAACTCGCACGTCACATTCTGATCTTATTATTATTATTATTATTATTATATTTTCTCAACGTGAACGTGACGATCTATACTTTTCATACGTAATTAAACACGACAGCGCGTGCTGTTATAGCGCACACGTTTACCAATTCCACGCTGAAGCTGATTATTTTCCTATAACAGCGTGCCCCCGAGTGTTTTATTCCACTTACGCCACAGAGATTTGTTAATGCTAATAGTCTTTTTATTAATTAAACAACTTTTCCGTACTTTTTCATTCAGGTTCCAAACTCGCAGCAATAAACAGATGTTTCATCATTAACCTCTTTTTTTTTTCTGTTAGACAAAAAAAAACGCAACTAATTACTTTCGCAGCATTTTACTGACAAACCGCGAAGCGTAAACTCCTCTGTCCGGGAAATTTTATAAAACCTAAACTTACAGCTTTACTTCTAACTGTTACCGAGCGCCGGAACTGGAGACTCCTTCCAGAAAACTTCTCCATATCAACAAACACGCACGTTTTCTAATACATTTATCCGCTGTCCGAGTCGCCGTGAATGATCTGTTACTATAGGAACGAGCGCATTAATATAAACCTTTATAGCCGCGCTACTCTCAGAACTGCTGTTATTGAATATTAATCGACCAATCAGCATCCAGAACTCGACAGCGCTGCGGTGTAATGGACTCGACTTTGCTTATAATAGACAGAAAGAGAGATTACATGAGATTACAAATATGTAAATATGGCACTGAGGGATGGGATTGTCAGGTTAGCGCAGATGTTTCACACACACACACACACACACACACTCGTGTATGTGGTGTCGAGGCCTGCATGTGTAGTTATCGTCGTCTAGATCTCAAGGGTCAGGACTGAACATGTGAGATTTCATTATGAAGTCTGCGAGGCAGTGATTTAGTGACACGCAAACTGTTGCTAAAGATGTCAGATTTTTAACAAAAAAAATGCATTGTTCTTTTGTTTTCTTTCTTTTTTTTTTTTTTTTTTTTAAAAAAAAACGTCACTGGACACGCATGTGTGTGTGTGTGTGTGATTAAATTTTAACCCCTTCAAACATGACCAGCTGGAATTCAAACTTCCAGACTTCCCATAACCATGTGGCTCACTCAGCTGATTGGTTACTTCAGGCTCTCTACCAACCAATCAGAGGCGAGCTCTGCCATGCGGCATGCCACGCGGGAAAAGTTCAGTCTAGCAAAATGGACGAAGGACTTTCGAACCTTTTTTATACATTTTCATTATTTAGACATCGAAGTAAGAGGAAGTTATTACAAGTATAAATTTAAACTCTCAACATTTATGTTTGTTCTTGAAATGAAAAGGATTCGCGTAATGTAAGCGATTTCATTTCTCCTTATTACTCAGTGCTGTTATTTCTGCTTGTATTACTACAATACTGTTGTATTTATATTACTCTTAATACTCTTATTCCTGTTTTACTCCTCATGTTGCTCTAGTACTTATTGGATTTTACGAATATTACGCAGTTTACTTCTTTACACTTGTTTACTTCCTATATTACTGCTTACATAGTCTTGTATTGGTTAATACTTTCATTTCTACTGTTACTGCTTATTATTGTACGTCGCTACCTCTGTTATTAGAGTATTATTAGTAGTATTAATACTAATTATTTTATTACTACTATCGCTGACTTCACTTCTGTTGTCTTGGGGTTTTTCTTCTTATCTTAGTTACTCCTTTAATTCATTAATACTAGCGTGACTCGTCATGGTGTAGTACATATCGTATATTACTACCAATCTTAATATTTACTCTTTCTATAACTCTTTATTATACCGCTATATTACAGTTAATATTTTTGTTCCTGCTGTTATTCCTGGTCACGTTGTAGTGATGATTACTGCTTACTCCGTCACTGCTACTGCTTTAAGCTCTATATCAGTTACTGCTTTTATTCCTGGCGTCGCAGTGCCGCAGGATGGCGTGTTTTTGTAGGGAACCCTGAAGTTAACATCGCCCCGGTTCCCTCGACGAAAAGCCGATAGCATTTTTCCACTGGCTTTTGGGTTATTGCGGAAAATAAGTTCTGCGATGAGCGAAAGTCTGATTCTCGAACGTTCTGTTCATCAAGAACAAAACTTTTTTATGAATTCTTCAGAAGTAAAAAGCTATAAAGGCTGTAACCTCAAACAAACAAAAGTCATGAGCGGGGTATTACTGATGTATTTATATATATAGCATGATTTACTTTGTTTATTATTATTATTATTGCTGTTCTTGAGTGTCACTGCTAGGCCTGTTTTCAGTGCAACACATAAGAAGAACTTTCTTTATTGCTTTATTAGCCAGAAGTTATTAGCAGGTTGTGTTAAAGATTTATCTGCACTTCCATCTGAGCGACTTGTTAACAGCAGACATTAACACGGTCGTTGCCGGAGTTCCACATCATTCAGCTTTGCTTTTTGTTCTCTCTCTCTCTCTCTCTCTTTTTCTCTCTCTCTCTCTCTCTCTCTCTCTCTCTCTTGCTCTCTATTGCTCTCTCTTTCCCCCCCTCACAGATTCCCACAAACATAAAGACAAGCATAAAGACAAAGAGCACAGGCACAAAGACCATAAGAAAGACAAAGAGCGTGAAAAGTCCAAGTACACTAACAGGTAAAGGCGCACTTCCACTTGCCCACTTATTCACTTCTTTTTTTTGTTTGTTTGTTTGTTTCGTTTGTTTTGTTTTGTTTCGTTTCTTCTTCTGTCAGTCTCTCTTCACACCGGGGATGATCGGATCCAGGACTGGATTAATTTATATATATATATATATATATATATATATATAATGTCTTGAGTACATCAACACTAACTTTGTTTGTTTGTTTTGTTTGTTTATTTATTTATTTATTTATTTATTTTTATCACAGCCGACTCGGTACAGCTTTATTTTACGGCAAACTATTAAATGTGTACAGAAACATTTCATCTTTTTATTGGAGACAGAATTTATTTTTTAAATATTATTTCTTACCTTTTCACCCAAGAAACCTTTTTCTTTTTATTAAACTTTTTTCTTTTTTTTTTTTTTAGTTATTTTTTTGAGTTGTGATTTTCCACAACTGTAAACTTAGAACCACATTTTACATTTATTTATTTATTTATTTATTTTAAAAAAAGTACCCTGATGGGTTCCTGGACCCCACTTTAAGAATCGTGTCTCTAGAACGAAAAAGAACATTTTTAATCTTATTATTTCAAAGATATTTTAAATGGTCGCACACCTTTCCGCTCACTTTTTCCTCTTTCTCGACGTTTATCCAAATATTTAAATACAGGAGTACATCGTATGTGCTCTCCTCTCCCGTGGATGTACACAAAATATAAAGTTTCTCCAAAGGTGTGTCTTGTCTTGTAGGAAACCGGAATAATGATGTAACGAAACGTTTGATATAATGATATGCGTTTGGCTCTCCTTTGTCCCTCGGTGTGGTAATGAAGTCCTCTTTGTCTGAGACGGCTCTCGATTGCCCTCTCGCGCTCCTATTCTGTCCCCGATGGCTGTTCTTCATCGGTTCCTCGACACGTGTAAACGGGACCCCCGGAAGCGTCTGATCCTCTCTTTGTAGTTTTAACGATGGGGCCGTTCGGTGTGTCGAGGCCAATCCGGGTCTCTCCGGTGCCGCGTTCGCACCAGGGTGCAGACGCTTCGTACTGATATCGGCTGAGAGAAGAAAACAAAATGGCAGCCGGTGTTATAAAAGGGTTAAACTAGCAGCTGTTACCTTTATATTACGCAAGTAATATAAAGTAGCACAAGAGAGAGCGTGATTTCATCAAGACGGAACCTTATTCTGTGGATTTGAGCAAAACTTAAGGTGTTGATTGGAAAATAAACAACAGTCATTTTTCAATTAATTTATTTAAACTTCCTCTAGGGACCTTTATACACACACACACACACACACACACACACACACACACACACGCACGTGTGAGATGATATGAACTCGTACAGGAACAGTTATGTGAAAAAATGTTAATTGAGTAATTATGGGATGTGCTAGAAATGGAAAGTTGACACACAGTAATAAATGAGAATAAATAAACGGCTCGTATGAAACACGATGTAGATAATAAGTGTGAGCTCTGAGCTCTCTGTGCTTTACACGTCACAGTAACGTGAACACGGAGAACGCGGGGAACGCTGGACGTGGGTGCTATACACAGCTAATTTAATTAGAAAGGAAAAAAAACCAGAATGTTGCGCGGATCGTTTGTGTGGAAGTGACGCACGTATAAAGCTAAGAAGCGTGAACTGTGTAATAAAAGAAGAATAGAAAGAACTGGAAACAGGAAGAACGTCTAAAACTACCAAAACAAAACAAAAAACCAAACAAAAGTAACTAAACTAACTACTGTGAATCTCAAACAAGAAAAGATGTTCACTTTAAAAGTTAGTGTTTATTATATAGAACACAAACACACAAGAAATTACAAATAAAATCAAGTAAATAGTCATCAAACATCTAGAAGGTTAGTTTTAAATCTTAAAAAAAATGTTTAAAATCTGCAGTTTAATCAGTATTTTTCGATCAAGAGCAGATTACGATCGATTAACCCGCAGATACACGCTGCGGCGCTTCCGGGTTTTCCGTCCAGTCAGAGCGCCGTGGGCGTGTCCTAGCGCTTAGTGATTGACGGTTGCATCTCCAGGGCGACGTACACAGGCTTGTGCTTTGAAAAGTGAGCGGGAGTGACTGCGAGGAGCCGCACCACGCTGAGTCGGAATAAAGGAGAGAGGGGAAGAAAAGCCAGATTAGTGTTTGTGGTGGATTTTTAAGAGCATGGCGTGCTCGGAAAGCAGGAACATGAGGTAAGAGTGCGGTTTGTGTGTGCGTTCGATTGCCGGTTTTAAAGCTACAGTGATGTTTAAACAGTAAATAAGAGCTGGAAAGATTGCGCGGTTGTGTTAGCGTAGCGCGCACGCAGGCGACGTGTGCGCAAAAGCACTGGTGTGCATCAAGTCGAATAAATAGAAATTGAAAATTTCTCTAAAAATTACTCTAAATGAAACGATGAAGCTAATTGTTTTTTTGTTTGTTTGTTTATTTTCAGTGTATGAAGGTGTGTAGCTCCATTTCGAATGTGCGTGTAGATGCATGCACTCGGCTCCGTTTGTTTATTTATTTATTTATTTATATATTTATTTATCTGTTTGTTTAAACACTTTATTTTCGTACGTTGCACATTTTTGACTCTTGTTAGCCGCCAGTGTGATTTCCAGGCGTACACACGGTATTCATTTTTGCTTGATGATTTAATTACATTTTTTTTGGTTATAATTAATAGACTTCGACGAGTTCGGCAAGTTGCACACTCATGAAGAAGCTCGTTTTAATTTCAGTTTTATGTTTTAAAAAAAAAAAAAATAAATTCATAAGAAACTCGTCGTTATAAACGCTACATTCATCCTCAAGGACATGCGGGAAGTCCTGGAAACAGTGAAGTCGGCCGCGTTCGCAGCATGTTCCACGTCCGTCTTTCAGACGCGATGCTCTCGTTTGACGACAAGTGTGTAGGAAGGAGTGAAAATAAATAAATCATGGGTTTAACACGTGTCTCCGGAGAGTGCTGGAGCTACCGGGAGGGGGGAAAAAAGTAGAAATCTTCTCCACACAGCGTCGATCTAGTCGTCCTTCACCACTTTGTCCTGCTCGCGTGTGTCTCATCACTCGTCTGTTTCTCCTCGTCTGTTTCTTTTTTTCCCCGCGCAGTGAGCACAGAGACTCGTCTGAGAAGAAGCACAAGGACCGCGAGAAAGAGCGAGTGAAACACCGGGAGGACAGCACCGAGAGACACAGAGAAAAGAAGAGAGAAGAGAAGGTGCGGCCTTTCCTTGTTTTTGTTTTTGTTTGTTTGTTTTTGTTTCTCTTCCCTCCACAACGCTCCCAGCTCGTAGCTCGGGGCCAAATCATGCTCATGTTACATTCCTGTATCGTGTTGCTGTACTGTTTTTAATATTGTGCTCAGTCCGTACTTACCTGCTGTACGTGTGTGTGTGTGTGTGTGTGTGTGTTTTTATATATTTATATATTTATCTTTTTTCCAGATTAAATCCCACAGCTCTAACGGGAAGCATAAGAGGGAGAAGGAGAACGGCTATGTCAGGTACGACACACATTTCCCCAAATATCTGCCTTAATCTTGTCTTAATACATCAAACTCTACTTAATAATAATAATAATAATAATAATAATAATAATAAACTGGTATTAACACAACACTAGTTGTGGTATCAGATATTACTATAGAGTGTGTTGCCGAATGTTGTGTGTATCACGCTCATTATCATGTACAAATAATAATCATTAATCATTATACGACACGCCAGTGGACTAAATCTTAAATAAATATGCTATATTTATTTATAAATAAATATTACTGGTATTTATCATATCACTGGTGTGATGTATAATTTAACGTAGCATCAAATTAGCATCTCTTATTAACGCACTGCTGGTAATTTCACGTTCATGCGGCAGCTCTGCTCGTCTTCTGTGATGTATAATAATAATAATAATAATAATAATAATAATTAGTCATCTAAATGGCTTTTCTTTACAGTCACATCAAAACGGAGGAGGACAACGGCTACTGCTACTCTCCGAAGCAGGAGAAGACGGTGAAGAGAGAGAGGGATGACGACGAGTGCGTGATCGATGTTTCACTCTTCTTTACACGTCGCTCCAAGAGCGCGGTTCAGATACCCGTATTTAAGTATTAAGTTCACAGAATAAGTGCGTGTTCGTTTGCTCGTTCGCGTTCTTTATGAAACCGCACACCCCTGATGTCCACGCTGCTGATACCGAAGAGCCGCGGTATCGATGCATCGCTCTGCCGATGATCGTATCGTCGTGGTTCCGTAGCTTTTGCGCTAATGAACAGGTTAAAGGCCGTGCAGATGAACGCTCTGTGCAGCTACAGAAGCAGTGAAGTGATGAGAAAACCGAAAGAGAAAAGAGGAAGCTCAGGTTTCCTCTTTATTTGAGAACTTTTCCCGGCTTTAGTACTTTTAACTCTGTGTCTTTTTAGTCGTGAATTCTTAAAGCTGTAATAGACAGCACGTGTGTGTGTGTGTGTGTGTGAGTGTGTGTGTCTCAGGAAAACAGCCGTAATATCAGAAACGGTCGATTTCTCACAATTCTGTCAAGCTGACTGTAAAATTGTAAAGATTGGACTCTAGTTATGAAGCATTATTATAACAATCCGTGACGCGTAACCATAGCAACGTGTGTAACGACTCTGATAAATCTGCTGTAGTTCATCATACGCTGTATGATATCTAATTTAATTTAAGGTTTCTTTTTGTTGATTTACTGTTAATTAATTAATATTTTTATTTAATTTCGTTCTGTTTGTGACGAACGTTAACTTGATTTCCGGAACGGCGAAACAGGTCCGAGTACAAACCCAAAAAGATCAAAGTGGAAAAGGAGAATAAGGTGAAAAAACGGAAGCAGGAGGAAGACTATGATGACTACGAAGAGGAAGAGGTGATGATTCGACACGTCTGTCGTTTTTGTTTTTCCATAATCGTTCCATATGATTTTATTTATTTTATTTATTTATTTATTTATTCTCCTTCAACTCTCCGTCTCATTCGCTCCGTCTTCCGGCCGTTGCAGGAAGTAAAGCCGAAAAAGAAATCGAAAGAGAAGAAAGAGGATTCGGCCGGAGGGAAGAAGAAGGGCAAGAAGGAGCCGGAAGAGAAATGGAAATGGTGAGGGAAAATAAAGTTGGCGGACGTTTGGTCTCAGTTTTTGAAGGAGACGGCTATTCCTTGACGTCTCCAGTGGATGTGTTTTGTCCTGTTGTGGAATTCAGGAATGTTGAAGCTGGAAAAACTGGAAATAATTTTGCTAATTGCGGAGAAACGGATGACTAACCTTTCAGCTCTCTTTTCTTTCTCTGCCGCTCAGGTGGGAGGAAGAGAGATACACAGACGGCTCAAAATGGAGGTTCCTCGAGCACAAAGGTCCCGTGTTCGCTCCTCCGTATGAGCGACTTCCGGAAAATGTTAGGTTTTATTATGACGGTGAGTCCAGGAGAGTGTGTGTGTGTGTGTGTGTGTGTGTTTAGTCAGATAAAACACTCGATGTGATGTGATGTGATGAAGCAGAGTTACATTATGACACCAGAGTTGATTATTTTCCAATATCAGCGTGTGTCGTGTTTGTATTCATCTCACACCTCAACACCTTCTGACCAATCAGAGTCCGGAATCGAGCAGCGCTGCGGTTTCTCTTTTACGTGTTTATTCGGTTTTTAACAGCTGAGCTGCCTTCACTTCTGTTTCTGTAGGAAAGGCCATGAAGCTGAGCGAGGCGGCAGAGGAAGTGGCGACGTTCTTTGCCAAAATGCTCGACCACGAATACACAACTAAGGACATATTTAGGAAAAACTTCTTCAAAGACTGGAGGAAGGTAACTGCTCACTTTATCTCGAAAGTTATCTCCCAAATGATTAAAGTCAGAGCTCGGGCCAAACGTATCCTAGATCGGCCAAGGTGTGTGTGTGTGTGTGTGTGTGTTGTGCGTCCCCCCCCGACTTATGCAGTTTGTGCTTTTCTTTATTTTCCTTTTTTGTTCCACACAGGAAATGACCTCAGAGGAGAAGTCCAGAATCACTGATCTGAACAAGTGCAACTTCATCGAGATGAGCGAATACTTCAAAGCGCAGTCGGAGGCTCGGAAACAGATGACGAAGGAAGAGAAACTGGTGATGTAGACATTACAATCTGCGAGAGCAAAAATATATAAAAACCGTAGAAATCCCAAACACATTGGGCCTCATTTATCGATCGTACAGTAGAGTTTTTTTTTTTTTAAATGCGTAAATGTTTGCGTCATCTGAAACCGTACAACGATTTCTGCCGGATTTACAAAGGCTGAGGTTCTCCGTACACGTGTGCGTATGACACGGCTCATTTGCAATGTAGCGACGCCCACAAATCTCCATAAAAGGTAAAGTGCACAGACAGCTGGGAGCACGAAACGACCGCTCAGGGTAAAGACTGAAAAACCGAAGTGGAAGTTATTCTGACTCAGTAAAAATAGTGATTGAATAGTTTTATTTGCCTCAATTTAGTGTTGGCTCGCTTTCTTTGTTTTATTTTAATGATCTAATTAATGCCAGTAGCATAAAACGTGTTCTCGTGTGAATTTACACACTCAGGAGCGCGAGTAGGATACAAACTTTTTCTGAATTTACACGATTTCCACCAACACGAAGACCAAATTCCTTGCGTGAACGATTTACGAACAGATCTGTTTGTATCCGACTTCATAAATGAGGCTCATTGTGCGAGTTAAATATCTCAGAATGTTTTGTAACTGATACACGCCCACTTTCACATGTCCTCTCTAACACGTTTTTTTCTCCGTTGCGCAGAAAATCAAAGAAGAGAACGAGCGGCTGGTGGAGGAGTACGGCTACTGCCTGATGGACAACCACAAAGAGCGCATCGGAAACTTCCGGATCGAGCCTCCCGGGCTTTTCCGAGGTCGAGGAGATCACCCGAAGATGGGAATGCTGAAACGGCGCATTCGCCCCGAGGACATCATCATCAACTGCAGCAAGTAATTAAAAGTTCACCAGGAGTCGAGCGCCTAATTATCTTTCTGTAGACAGGAAGTGGAATATTCAAGTCTCAGATGTGATTCATTCACATCTTTAATAGTAGTGATTCAGAGGGTAATTATGTCATAATGCTGGTAAAATTGGTGTGTGTGTGTGTGTGTGTGTGTGTGTGTGTGTGTGTGTGTGTGTGTGTGTGAGCGAGCGTGAGCGTGTGTGTGCGCTTACACACTTTCGCCACAAGGGGGCGTCTCTTACTCAGTGTTTCTGCCGGTGTACAGGGTTCATCAGCAGGAAAGGCTTTTATTTCACCATTTTGTGTCATCAGAAACAGATTATACTCTCTTCCCTTTTTAACAATATTTATTTATTTAGAAGTGAGAAATGGTTTTCCAAAACATAGTGACAAATCGTCGCTCTTGACATTAATCCTAAGTGTTAATCGTCGTCATTTTATGACTAGCACCCTGACTCCAGCATTAAAAGTGTGCTGATAAATCATCGTTCGATAAGAACACGCTGTAATAACGTTTATTAATGAAGAAGAGCAGACGGTGTGGTTATGGTGACAGAACTACAGGAATTTGTTGTTGTTTTTTTTTAATCCCCCCGAGTCCTTGATATTGTTCTTATCTCTGAGTTCGGAATTTGGAGCAGTCCGGGGAAAGATGAAGCTGCGACACTGAGGCTGATTTTTTTATTTATTTTTAAATAAATAAATAAATATCCGCTTGTTGATGTGGTTAATTAGCAGATCCTGCTCCCTTTAATTAACCTGATTTAATCTCTCTCTCTCTCTCTCTCTCTCTCTCTCTCTCTCCTGCTGCAGGGACTCGAAGCATCCCAAGCCTCCGCCAGGTTCCAAGTGGAAGGAGGTCCGTCACGATAACAAAGTGACATGGCTGGCGTCGTGGACGGAGAACATCCAAGGCTCCATTAAGTACATCATGCTGAATCCCAGCTCTCGGATCAAGGTGTGTGAGGGTGCGTGTGAGGGTGCGTGTGAGGGTGGGTGTGAGGGTGGGTGTGAGGGTGGGTGTGAGGGTGGGTGTGGGTGAGACCGTTTTTTTTTTAATCCTGACCAGGAGAACCGTATGTTCGAGCTTTGTACAGTAGTGGATTTGTGTGAAGGTGTGAGAGAGTTAATGAGTGTGTGTGCGTGTGTGTGTGTGTGTGTGTGTGTGTGCGCGTGTGTGTTACAGGGAGAGAAGGACTGGCAGAAGTACGAGACGGCACGTAGGCTGAAGAAGTGTGTGGAGAAGATCCGAGCGCAGTACCGCGAAGACTGGAAGAGCAAAGAGATGCGAATCCGACAGAGAGCCGTCGCGCTCTACTTCATCGATAAGGTTCACACACACTCTCTCTCTCACTCACACACACACACACACACACACACACTCTCTCTCACTCACACACACACACACACACAC
>CM040990.1:1681710-1696244 GCA_022985145.1 Pangasius djambal | reverse complement strand
CACTGCAAGGAGGTAAACTTGCTGACTCGATGCTGAGGCCTTATCAGCTTTGTCTGTATACACACACACACACACACACACACACACACACACACACACACACACACACACACACACAGACCTGTCAGAGGGAGAGAGGTAGAGCGTAGACTCTCAGCTGGGGGCCTCGAGCCTCTACACATCCTGCGACAGGAAGTAAGGCTTAGAGAAACGAGCATGCACCTTCCTCTCGCTCATCAGCACAACAACACAGCCGGAGAGGAAAGAAAGGAAGGCAGGAAGAAAGGAAGAGCGTCGCAGGACCGGTCCTGGTCCTCAAGGGGGTTCAGTTTGTCTTGGTCTTCCTGGTTTAATATCAATAAACACATGTGGTGTCCGCTGCCTCTTTGTTTCTTTGTGTGTGTGTGTGTGTGTGTGTGTGTGTGTGTGTGTGTGTGTGTGTGTGTGGTGATATAGTGATATAGTAAGAATCAAATGAACCGAATGAACTCTGATGTTTTTTTTTGTTTGTTTGTTTGTTTTTTAAATTTTTTTAACATAGCTCAAAGTAGTAAGAAGACGGGAATCAAATAGAGAAATATAAAATAATTTAAATAATTTTATTTAGCTTTGGCTTTAATCATGTTTATCCTACAGACAAACGTATAATCTGAAGGACAGAAATATAGAATGTTTTATTTAAATGCACTTTATTTAAATGAAAATCTGTTTTACAGTTTAAATTGTATTTTTTTTTTATAGAACTAAATATGTAAGAAGCGTCGTTAGCGGTATTAACAAAATCACAAGCAAGTTTATAAAGTATTTTTCAACTATAAATATATGCAATATGGTATATTTAGAATATTTAACTATAAAGAAAAGTTTATTAGCATGTATGTCCGAATCTATAGCCACGTTCGTTTTGTATTTTGTTAGGTAATATTGTATATTTAGAATATTTGATTACACAGACACTACTTATACTTTTTTAAACCCATCTATAGCCAAGTTTATAACAGCATTTAGCTGTTCTTTTTATATAAATATGTATTATATAGTATATTTAGAATATTTGTCTGCAGTTTTTTAAATTATTTTAAATTATTTTTATTAGCAGCGTCTCTGTAATGCTTTGAACATGTATGTTTGTATTTATAGACAAATTTATTTTATTTTTTTTATTTTATATAGTCTATTTGCTATATTTAAAATAGTCATTAAAATTATATATAATATATAAAGTAGTGTCTGTGTAATCGTATCTATAGTCAAGTTTATCATTTTATTTTTTTAGACTGGAATACTTTAGTATTTTTTTATTTTTATATATATATATGTGTTGTATTTAGAACATTTGGCTGTGTTCTTTTTAATTTAAGAAAGAATATATTGGTTTTTATTAGCAGTGTCTGTGTAATCATTTGAACGTGCGTGTGTGTGTGTAGAGCTGTGTGTGTGTGTGTCTATAAATTTTAGTTTTATTTGCTAGAATGTTTAGTAGTGACCTATTCCTCATGCAGAGTGAAGAAATTAATTTAATATCTTTATTTATTTATTTATTTTAGAATTTCCTGTAAGGATCTAAAAAGCATGCTGAGCCAAGTCAACTACCGAGTCCCTAACATGAAGTTTCTACGAGAGAAGCTTCCGGTAAAACCACTACAATACACACACACACGCACACGCACACACACACACGCGCGCGCACACATACACACGCACACACACACACGCACACACAAACACGGTAATGCAATGTAGAGTGATGGTGAGGCGTGATGATGCGGATTCACTGTCAGCGCCCTGAAGTTGATTATTTTCTTGTGTTTTATTCCTCTTACACCACGGCAATTTGCCAACAATTGAACATTTTAAGTATTGAGCCATGACACATCATATTTTTATCTATTTATAGTTACATTTAATGTTGAGTTACAAGTTAGTTCCTGTTCTCACTTACATTATAGCAGCTATAAACAGTCGTTCTCTCACCAGCCTCTGTTTTTTTTTTTTTTTTTTTCTTTCCTCCTCTCTCTCGAGGTTAATAATAAGAACAAAACACAGCTTGTCATGTTGCTGAGAAAACACAGAGCTCCTTTTCTGATCTCAGTTCATTCAGTTCATTTATATCTGTTAGATTTTCAGATTTCAGTCTATATTCGTTTATCATTTAAATCAAAGTGCTGAAAGAGGTAGTGATTAGCAGAAGCATTTAAAGGTTGACATCCAGTTATTGTGAGTAAAGAGTCGTCCTTATTAAATTCAGAAATGTATTCATGGGAAGGAGTACACACTTAATGTACAATGTTAAAGAAGTTATTAACTGGTAAATAATTGTTACAAGATAATGAATCATTTGCACAATTGATGTGTAGCCATCTTCTTCTTCTTCTTCTTCTTCTTCTTATTATTATTATTATTATTATTGATTGATTGTGTTGTGTTTCAGGACGGCGAGTTGAGGAGCGGCGACGTCTCGTATAGTCAGTTTGCGCAGCTGTACCGTAGCCTAATGTTCGACGCACAGAAATCTGTAAGTGGTGTGTGTGTGTGTGTGTGTGTGTGTGTGTGTGAGAGCGTGAGGTAGGGAGGGGTAATGGTAAGATAATCAGGTTCAACCCCCATAACTGAAACCCTCTCCAGCTGATCTCTGTCTGAACCATATCACCCTGTGTGTGTGTGTGTGTGTGTGTGTGTTCGTTCTCAAATGACCACTGAATCAATACAGGGCCCCTTAAAAAGCCTCAACATCCCTCTGCTGAAAGCCATTAGCCTGTCCTGAAAAAACACACACACACACACACACACACACACACACACTGAGATGACCTCTATGTCCAGTGACTAAATTCAATCCCATGAGCGCCCTTGTGTGTGTGTGTGTGTGTGTGTGTGTCTGTGTGTGTGTGTGTGTGTGTTTATCTTTCATGATTTAATCACCGCCGTGTGTCAGGCGTATTATATGATTATTTGCTCACATTGATCAAATTCACTTGCTGTACATAGGGCGCCTAACGAGTGCCCTAGCTTTTTATCGTCTCATGTTTTATGTCTCGTGTTTGTCAGTAATCATCCAGTCCAGTGTATTTGTTTTTTTGGGGTTTTTTTCCCCGCTACTTGTCGGTATGCATACTGATACTGATACTGAAATGAGTATTAAAATATGTTACTAAAGATATTCGATCTCAGTTTTTCAAAACTCCACACGTGTCATGTTACTGTACATTTCCTGTGTTAAGTCAAATCAGCTATCTCCTTTATTTCCATAAGAGGTCATTTCACAGTAATAGCTAAGAGACAGTTATTTCAGCTTTTCTTTACTATATCAGGTTTTCAGTGGCTTAGAATTTTACATCCACTTTGTTAGTGTTTAGTGTTGTTGCCTTTAATCGCTTGAACCTTTAGTCAAACTCTTGTTGTAGCCTTTCTCAAGCTTCTCGCAATACCTCGCTGGAATTTCTGCTCGTTCCTCCTGACAGATCTGGTGGAGGTTCGTGGGCCTCCTCGCTCAGACGCGCCTTTTCACTCCAGTCCACAAACTTTCTCTGGGATTCGGATTCAGGGCTTCGTGACGCCTCTCCAACACTTCCACTTTGTTGACTTTAAGCCATTTTGTTAGAACTTTGGAGGTTTGTTTAGGATCATTGTCCTGCTGGAAGTCTCAGTTGTGACCAAGTTCGAAGTTTCTATCTGATGCCTTGAGGTGTTGCTTCAGCATTTCTAGATAATCAATCCTCCTTCCTCATGATGCCATCTGTCTTCTGAAGTGCACCAGTCCCTTTTCCAGCAAAACACCCCAACAGCATGATGCTGCCACCCCCATGCTTCACACTTCCGATTACAAACCTCACCCTTTTTCTTCCAATACACTGTGTTGTGGTACCTTCAGTTGTTTGGGAGGAGCTGGACTTGAGGAGGTCCATAATTTTTTTTCCCTGAGGTCTTGGCTGATTTGCTTGGATTTTCCCATGTTATCAAGGGCAAAATACAGCCGCAAGCACCTTCCTGATTAACCCTTAATTATGACGGTTGGCCAATCAGAAGCTTCTAAAAGTCATTACATCAATTTCTGGAAACTTCCAGACTGTTTAAAGAGACAGTCAACTTAGTGTATGTAAATGTTTGACCCACTGGAATTCTGATTTAGCGAATTAAAGCTGAAATAAATCTGTCTCTGATCTGATGTGAACAAAGTAGGCGCGCTAATTAACTTGCCAAAATAAATGTATAGTAACGTGTAATGTGTGGAGTTGTGAAAAGCTGAGACTGAGGAAAAACCAAACGTCTAGTCTCAGCTGTATTTAGCTGTGTTTATGCCTCTCCTGTTTAAATGCAACTGTTTACGCACTTGCGCTTCTAGACCCATTTTGTGTAACATTACAGAGTTGACTAGGCACATTAACTAGCTACGTTAGCAGCTAGCTGAGTACTGTTGTTATATCAGAAAAGCGCTTCTGTACAGTTCTCTGTTTTCATCGCATCGGAATCCCTCGTTGCCGATGACCGATTGCGCCTGATTGTCAAGAACAACACACCGGAAGGTTAAATGTTATATTCACTAACTTCGACATGGTTTTTCTCGCTTAAGCAGTGTTTGCTGCTAGCGATGAACTCTTCATGCTAAGTTTAATGTTTGCAGTGTTTCGTCACTTGCATTGTAGGATATTTTCCTTTTGTTATTTTTGACAGAGCGCACTTTCCACTCAGCTCT
Source organism: Pangasius djambal (assembly GCA_022985145.1). Classification (NCBI taxonomy): domain Eukaryota; kingdom Metazoa; phylum Chordata; class Actinopteri; order Siluriformes; family Pangasiidae; genus Pangasius; species Pangasius djambal. The sequence goes on along the minus strand of CM040990.1, from coordinate 1,691,551 downwards.
GCTTCGAATCAAATCGCGAGATTAATCACGAAAAAGCGTCCAAATCGCTGTTTGTCATGTAGTATCAGATTTTGGTTTCAGGGCATTTATTTTACAAGTAAATGAGCACAAAATTTGCGTTATACTCAACCCCAATATCAGTATCAATGCACCCCTAGTGCTGTTTAATTCAGTATTACTAGTTAGCTTGTTAATCCTGTTGTTAGCTTAATCCTGACTTCTCTCTCTCTCTCCCTTGCAGATGGATATTCCCTATCTTCAAAGGTACTCTCTCTCTTTTTACTCCTCTTTTCAATTGCTCTCTGTTGTAACCTCTCATTTTTTTTCGTAACTCGTTCTGGTGTTGTTTGCAGGTTTACCGAGAAACCCGAGCAGAGGATCACACTGGAGGATTTCCAGCACTTTCTAATCGAGTGTCAGAAGGTGAGACGATGTTTCTCTGGTTTGTAACAGTGGTTTTCTCAAGATTACCGCTATCTATTTGGGCGAATCTGAAAATATTACATTGTGTTTCACAGACTGAAAAATGTGGCTTGTAGATGCAAATCAGCCTAAAGCATCCGTCTAGAAACTGTGAGAAAATGTAAACCTTTAACACCGCACCGGTTTGTGTCGTTATTAAAGCGTGACACGTCGTACTTTTTATTTAACGTCTATAGTTACATTTAACGTTGTGACTCATCCGCAAAACAAGTTAGTTCCTGTTCTCACTTAGGTTATAGCAGCTATAAATAATCGTTCCCTCACCTGCCTCTCTTTTTTTTCCCTCTCTCTCTCGAAGTTAATAAGACAAAAAAAAAACTCCTCTGTTGTGAAGATGTCAGAAAACTTTAAGCTACAGCTTCACCTCTGACTCTTACAAAGCGCTGACACTGGAGACTCCTTCCATAAATGTTAAATAAACACATTTCTCCTTACAGAAAACTTCACCATGTCATCACCTTACATACATTTTTAAAATCTGTTTATTATCAGGTGGAGTGTTCGCTGTACGAGTCGTTGCGAATGAGCTGTTGCTATAGAAACGATAATCTGCGCTACTGTCAGAGCTGCTGTTCTAGACAATTAATCAACACCTTCTGACCAATCAGCGAGTTATTTTAAAGAAACAGACAAAAGTCAAGATGTATAGAGAACATTTTTTATTAATCTATTTATTTGTTTGTTTTTAAACAGTGTTAAAAACTGCAACAACAACAACACTGTTGTAGCTCATGTTGTGTTTCCGTTGTTGTTGTTTTTAAGTAAAATTGCTGCCTTTCGTGATGTATCACGATGTAACCATAGCAACCAGTCGTAGCTAATGTTGGCTGTCTTGCTCTCTGGGTTAGGAGGCAGAAGATGGAGACAATTTGAGCTCCTTGTGTGACTTGACTGTATGAAGTTACAGTTAAAGTGAAATATTGTCGACTCAACATATCGTAAATTAAAACTAACAACACCATCACTTTGTCCTCCATGTTTGTTTGTTTTGTTTTTTTTTTGGCTTGTCCGTAAACGTGTGATTTGATTGGTTGGGAGATGAAACCAGCACTTGACGTCACTCGTCGTTTCTCTGAAGAGTTAAACTTGTTAATTAAAAGTTAAACTTTTAATAGGATTACACATAAAACATGCGCCGGTGATCGAGAAAAACGTGAAGTGTGAACGTCTAATATCGCACTTCTAATCTTAACACTGTAGAAGTGTTTGATATGGTTCATGGTGTGTGTGTGTGTGTGTGTGTGTGTGTAACTCTGTGTGTGTGTGTGTGTGTGTGTTTTTTTCAGGAGCTCTGGGCTACAGACAATAACAAGGTTCAGGAGTTTATGTTTCATTACCTGAAGGATCCATTGAGGGAGATCGAGCAGCCTTACTTTTATCAGGATGAGGTAACGCAAACACACACACACACACACACACACACACACACACACACACTCTCTTCGGGTCATTCAGATTTAGTACAAAGAAACACCTCATATGAATCCTGTTTTGACATTTCTTTGCTGATGTAATATACACTGTGATGTTTTTTAGATATTGCAGATCTCAGTGTTGTGATTCGACTTTGCGGCGGTTTTGCGGTTTATTTTTGTGAAATCGAATCGTGAATCTTGCTTACATTTTTAAATGAGGCTCATTAGGCAGGTTTCCTTCCGGTGAATTTTAAGCAAAAAAATGTAGCTTTGGGCTAAAACATGGACACAACCTTTAGTTTTGGTTGATTTTAGCAAAACTCGACTGGAAACGTTTTTGCTAAGTTAAGTACTGAAATTGTGAATTAATTTAGTGAGCGGATTCTTGTGCTCGATGCCATTTTTATTTATTTATTTATTTTATTTATTTTATTAGTTTATATTTTTAAAAGGTAACACATGCTCTATCTATCTATCTATCTATCTATCTATCTATCTATCTATCTATCTATCTATCCTGTCTTTATTTGCTTATTTGTGCTTTTCTGAAGTAAATCATGTAATTTATTTATGTATTTTAATTTGTTTTTTAAGGCAAATATTCAGTTAATTAATTGAACATTTGCTTTTATTTAAAAAAAAAAAAACAACTTAAAAATAACAATCTTGTGCTTGCTATTGTTTATTTATTTTATTTTTTTATTTCTAATTTTACTGGTTAAAAATTATTTATTTATTTATTTATTTATTTAGCAGATGCCACCATTATTGTCATCACTCCTGTTGAACACTCCTGTTTGAATACATGCTATGTAGCCAGCTCCAGAATTATTGGCACCCTCGGTAAAGATGGTTGAGTTTCAAAATAAATAAATAAATAAAGTGGTCCATTGTGGTTAGTTAGCTTACTCTTTCACTAAAATTATGATTTAATTGTTTTAAGTATACTCTAAGAAAATTAAATACCCAGGTTTGGTGATAATTCTGGAGCTGACTGAATAAAATATTTATCACTTAAAAATAATTTTATTCGGAGTTTTGATTGTAATACTTTTGCCCGAGAGTTTGATTTAGGTCAGGTTAGTGCAGGTCAGCTCGGAGTTTGCTCTCTCTGCAGTGCCGTTCCGACACACACCATGTTCTTCACTGAGGTTTTGTGGTTCTCTCGTTCGCTAGTGCTGACCTCAATCCACAGCTTAATTTCGTTGTTATGCACAATGCATATTTATCTTTTTAAATAATTAGAATAATTATACTATTATGTTAGCATGTTATATTTACCATTACAGATGCAGTGCAAGCGTGTTAAATATCTGAGACGTATTAAAAGCTCGTTGTAGTAGTGACGAGCGTGCAAGCTTTGAAGATGGACCACAAGTGTTTCAGTTGTACACTCAGCCTTTTGATGTTTCCTCCACAAAAGCTTTCAGTCTGAATCGGGCTAGCATGCTAGGAGGCTAAGCGAAGGTAATCGTAGTGTCTCTGCTGAAGTGTAAATAAGGTTCGATGCTAAAGCGAGCCGATGTCAGCGCTGAGACTCGTCACGGTGGTTGTGATTTGTTAAATATACGCGTAATTATCCTCACATGAAAGCTGACGTTCTGAATTTTAAGCTCGTTGTCAGTATTTCAGGTTTAAATCCTGTGAAGCAGAGCCCGAGCGCACTGTCTGAGAAAATACTCACAGTAAATCAAGTGAGCGAGCAAATAAGTAACGTCAATAAATACGAAAGGAAGGAAGTAAATTATATAAACAAGTAAACAAGTAATTAAGTAAATAAGTAGGTATGTGAATAATTCAAGAAGTAAATATGTTGATATGTAAATAAGTACATTTGTAAACAATTACATAAGTTGTGTAAATAAATAATCAAGTAAGTAAGCGAATATGTAAGTAAAAATATTAATGAGTAAGTAAATATATGAATATATTAATATTTAAACGTGAAGTAGATAAGGTAGACAAGTAAATATGTTTAAAAAATAGTAAAAAAGAAGTAAATTTATATGAATAAGTAAACAGGTAAGTAAAGTAAGCAAATAAGTAAACAAGTAAATAAAAAAAGTATGTATATAAGTCAAGAATTATATTAAAAGTATATTAATATTTAAATAAGTAGGTAAATTTGTGTAAAACAAACAAGCAAATAAATAAATCAGCTGTAAGGAATAAAATACTGTAGTGTGTTTCAGTCCAGTCTGAAAATGTCCACAGTGCACTTTTTATCTTTGAGACACTCTGAAATAAAACCTTTGAGTATTTCTTTTCGTGGTGTCTTCATGTCCTCTCTCTGTCTTCTGGTTCTCTCTCAGTTCCTCACTTACCTGTTCTCCAAGGAGAACTCCATCTGGGATTCCACACTGGCCAACGTGCGTCCCGAGGACATGAACAATCCTCTGTCGCACTACTGGATTTCTTCCTCCCATAACACGTAAGCCTTAACACACACACACACACACACACACACACACACACACACACACACACACACACACACACACGTGGTAGACGTACGATTTGCGACGTACGATGTGCTCTCATGACATTGTTAGTGAGCTAACAATGTGAGGTACAGTGACAAATTCCCACTTTTTGTGAGTATTTTCATTTCTGAGAAAGTGCTGAATTAGCGTCCCAGGAGCATGTGGGCGGAGCTAGAAGTAATGCAGATCACTGATTGGTCCATCACAGTGGTCAGAGTCTTTCTTGTTAGAGCGTCTTCTCTCCCACAGTGAGCTTCAGTCACAGTTTCTTTTATTCTAATAATCTTTTTCTGCTGGCTTTAGGATCGAAAATCACAGTTTTGTCACCAGATGTAATGTTTTATGTTATTATATATATGTTTTATATTATACATGACGTATAATATTTTCTAAAAGGCATAGCAATGTGAATGGTTTCTAAAAAGCTTTTCTGTAATTCTGGATTGTGATTGGCCAGAAGGTGTTGATTAATCGTCTATAACAGCAGCGCAGGTTTATGTTAATGCGCTCGTTCTGATACGTCATCGTTTCTATAGTAACAGCTCGTTCACAGGGACGTGTACGGCAGACGCTTCACGCGCACGGATTAAACCACGTGCGTGATGGTTGGTATGGTGACGTTTTCTGTAAGGAGAAATGTTTTTATATGTGTGTTCATTCATGGAAGGAGTCTCCAGTGTCAGCACTTTGTAACAGTCAGTCAGGTTCAGGACAGAAGAGTTTCTCAGTAACGTAAAACGCTGTGTTTTTCTTTTCTTTTTTTTCGTCTTATTGACTTCAAGAGAGGGAAAAAAGAGAAGATGGTGAAGGAACGACTGTTTAGAGCTGCTTACTTGTTTCAGGGACGTTCCACAACAATAAATGTAACTATAAACGGATACAAAGTACAACGATTCATTCTTTAATAATTATAAATGATGATTGTTGGCAGATTGCTGTGGTATAGGAGGAATAAAACACAGACGCTCCACTTTTTCACACCACTAATGAGCAGTAATGAAACTATTGCTTAGACAGGGTTTTTCTTCTGTGATGAAATCCTGACGCTTGGTTTGAAATAACAACCAAACGGAGGAGCGTCTTAAATCCTGATGATGACGGTGAATCTAAAACACGCTCGTTTCCCTGCACCAGAGAAACCGCGAGTGAAAGATGCGCTTGTTGGAGAGTAAGTTTGAGTTTGCAGTGAAGACATGAGCTCAGGGTGATTTGTGGGATGAAGGTGAGAGCTGAGCTGGAAGCCACGAGCCCGGATGCGTCAGTAATTTCTCTCGTGGTCTGTCTGAGGTTTCGTTTCTGCTGAAGTACCTGGTCACACCGTGGTTTTTGCCTCACAACTACGATGGAAAGCATTTTACTGGTTTTCACGTGACCAGCGTCTTCTGCTCGTGTAGACTGCCGTGACGATGTAGAGAAGTCGCCTCAGACCTGCTGACTCGATGATCCTGGATGATCTTGTTTCCGCTGTTCCTGTAATGTTTGCCGAAGGGCAGAATTAGCTTGTGTACTCAACGTTTCCAGCTCTGGGAGTGTTTTTGCTCCTGTATGGCTTAGTCACTCGTGAGCTGCTGGTTGATATCTTCTCATGTTTGAATTCGTCTTTAAAAATGTTAAACTCTTCTTTTAGTTCTGTCTCGAGTTCGCCGATCTGCTTAATTACACTTTGTTATACTTCCCGTGCGTCAGGCTTGTGCGATATGGATTTTTCCCTGATTGCAGTTTTCCATTTTAAAATATCGCGATAAACGGAAAAAAAAGACATTTCCTCCATTTCAGGAGTAAGGGGAGTACATAGGCATAACATCATCAGCTGTGCACAAATCGTGAAAACTCGGCTAGATGGTGGATTTGTAATTGATTCTGCAGTAAGGAGCAGTTAAAACAAACAAAAACAAATAAACATATTAAAGCTATAATCTTTTTGATTAAATCAGTTGTCTAATGTTCACATGGCTGAGACTTTGTCTGATGATTGACTGTTGGAAAAAAAAAAAAAGCAGCATCACTTTTAGTCACTTTCTAATCATCATTAATATTATTTTTAAAAATTGTAGGCCTGTTTAATTTTTCTCCATCAAAATCATCCTTTTTTTTTCCCCTCTGACAGCCATTTTTGAGCCTTTTTGACCATTTTTTTTGACCGAAATGTTTCGGTGACGTTCCTAATGATTATAGCAAACTGATGTTAGATAAATGCTTGTTTAATGCGAGCTAAGTCAGAGATACTCGGATAGATTTTATTCCCCATTAATGAACTCAATGAACTCAAAACATTGAGGTGAGGGGAAGGGGGCGGAGCTTCCAGGAAGCTTCTGTTAATATTGTTAATATTGCGTTCAAAGCAGCTGTCCAGATCACTCAGGGTTCACGTGTCGCTTGGCTCATCTCCCATTTCGTTGGGAAGAAAGACTGCACTTCTGCTGTATGTTTGAATGACTGATGTTAAATTGCAGAGAAGAAACAAAATAAATCTGTAATAAACAGAAAGGAACGTCTCTGGATATCGTGGCAATGTGATATCGTGTAAGGACGATGATATCGTTATATCACACAAGCCTGCCATGCGTTGGTCTCATCGCCATGACGACCTTCTGCTCCTCGCATGTTCCTTTCAGAATCTTCTGTAGGTTTTGAATCCTTCCCCGGTTTAATCCTGCGTCCCTCTGCGTTTTCATTCCTCTCCGCTTTTCATACGCGCAAGCACTTTAACACAGAGACTTAAACATATCAGAGCTAAAGGGTCTTATTTAGAAAAGGAAACGATCTGATACACAGGATCCTTATCAGGACGATACACAGTGGATCAGATATCTAGAGGAAAAAAAAAATTCATTTGTTCAGATCCTGTAACAAATGGAAAAGATTAGAATTGAAAGCTTAGTATTTTTAAAGAAAGGATATCGTACGGAAAGTATCAGGAAAGAAAAAAGTGGCCTCATGCCAAGTCTGGTCGTAAATACTCCGGTCACTGGCGGCTAAGCGCTCGACCTGCCGTCTTGCTCTGCACCTCTGCACCTCTGCATTAATACGTTCAATTTAACAAGCGTTTAGATTTATTCGAACTGGGAAATGTGGCTCTGGATGTGGCTGATTGTGAATCTGAGGCGGTCTGGGAAAACCCATCAGCTGTCGCTGTGAAAAGATAGAAAATCAACCAGATTTGACCCCATTTTGAGTCACGAAATATACGATGACATGTTTGCTTTAAGAAAACAAGTATATTTCACTGAAATTCCGTTGAGATGTTTGTTCAGGGTGCATTCTCACCTCGTCTTGGTGTCTTCCTGCATGTGTTTTATACGGAGCGAGTTTAAGAAAGTCGAAACCGTCAGACTGACTGAAGACCTACTGGCTAATGATTTAATCGAGGTGTCGGGTAGCTCCGTGTCGTGAGTCTAATCAGCTCTGCAGCTGTCAAAATGTCTTGCTCTGATTATATCATCATCAAAACAAAGGGGAGCACTCACACACACACACACACACACACACACTGCACAAAGTTTCGAAAGGTTTAAATGACAAGATTTAAGGGAACAGAACTGTGTGTGTGTGTGAATCGGTGATTATTTCTCCATCGATGTTATCGTGAACAGCGATCAGGCTCGTGTTTAAACCTCGCGAGTGACTTTCACCTGGAGCGACGAGACGGAGCCTGATGAGACTGATGTGGATGATGAGACCGATGTGGATGATGATGATTATCACAGTGATCAGAGTTTCCTGTTGTACATTTTCAGATTCTTTAATGTGGCAGTAAAGTTGTTTTTCCATCAGCAGATTCGGGTATAAATGTAGCGGCAGGCGTGGCGTCTTCCAGTCGACGTAATCTTTACAAAACCTTTTTAAATGTGATTTTCTCCCCTTTCACTTTAGAAATGCTGTGAAATTCTGTATTTCTGTTCAAGAAAGATTTTAGTGTTTAGAATTCTGCAGAGTAGAAAATGTCTAAATTAGATTTTCAGAGCGTTTTTATATATATATATATATATATATATATATATATATATATACATGATGATAAAGGACTGAATGCATTTTGCACCGAAGTCAAGAGAGCTAAAATAAGCCGCTTTCCTCCTATTGACCACGCAGAGGTGTACAAGTGGCACCGCCTTTACTGCTAGAACAATGCCTTCAGAGCTGCAAGCCCTTAATGTGGTTTTAACAAAAGTTTGTACACCCCGGTTAAGCAAACCAGACTTACTGAAATGTAAGTCGACTCTCAGCAGCATTGGATTTAGTGTGACAAAGCGCAGATTGTTGTGTAAACAGAAGCCTGTAGGCGCAGAGAGAGAGAGAGAGAGAGAGAGAGAGAGAGAGAGAGAGAGTGCTGTGGGTGTGCGGGAGAGCTCTTTACTACAGCACGCACATTTCCTGGCCCTGACGCAAGTGTCTGTTTTTAGCTACCTGACGGGAGACCAGTTTTCCAGCGAGTCATCTCTGGAGGCGTACGCCCGCTGCCTGAGGATGGGCTGCAGATGCATCGAGTGTGAGCGCACACACACACACACACACACACACACAAGCTACAAGCAATGCTGGAGTGAAGACGAGGCTTTTTATAGCGGTTCATGGTATAAAATCCACTAACAGCTAATAGATCAGATGTGTATGATAAATGATAAACTAATTAATATATTGATATGCCAATAGAGCGACACGAGATTTTTTTTTGAATGTATCGTGAACAGGACATGATCATGTGACCTGTCATTAATTTACATAATGTTTTGATGTCACAAAGTTTGTTTATTTCTAAAGCACATTTAAAAACACCAAATGGCAACCAAACCGCTGTGTAAAAGCTCCAATAAAATCACTCATTTTAATAAAAATAAAATCACAAATTAATAACAAATAAGACAGTAAAAAAGGTTTTGAAGGTACAAATATTAAATAAATAGAAAACAAAAGTCAGGTCAAATCTTGATAGACACAAACACACACACACACAACACACACTCAGTATCACCAGTAACATGTTCAGCCGGTGTGTGTTACTGACCCAGTACGAAAGCTGAGGTTTTATTTGAAATAAAATTATTATTTGAAAATGATTTTCCTATTTTGATTAAATCACACAAATATGACTAATAAACATAACATCTGTGTTGATCAGAATAATCGTGATTATCGGTTTAGTCGTTATTGTGCAGCAAAACATAGCAAATCCTCAAGTCTGTGGAAATTGTGTGTGTGTGTGTGTGTGTGTGTGTTGCAGTGGACTGCTGGGACGGTCCTGATGGGATGCCGGTCATCTATCACGGCCACACGCTCACCACCAAGATCAAGTTCTGTGACGTTCTCACGACCATCAAAGAGCACGCGTTCGTCACGTCCGAGTGAGTGTCCATGCTGTATAACTGCACTGCTGCACAGTCGTGAGTGTGTGTGAGTGTGTGTGAGTGTGTGTGAGTGTGTGTGAGTGTGTGTGTGAGTGTGTGTGTGAGTGTGTGTGTG
>CM040990.1:1674259-1681610 GCA_022985145.1 Pangasius djambal | reverse complement strand
GAATATCATTACTGCTGTGTCGATTATAACGAATATCATCGTCGCCATGGTGATGAAAGCGAATATCGCCTTTACTGCATCAGTGTAAGCGAATATCATTACTGCTGCGTCGATTATAACGAGTATCGTCTTTACCGTGTTGATTTTGTGTTGCCGTGGTTATTTCGTGTTTCAGTGAATTGTTTTTCTGCCTCTAGGTTTCCCATAATCCTCTCCATCGAGGACCACTGCAGCATCGTGCAGCAGAGGAACATGGCGACGCACTTTCGGAGGGTCTTCGGTGAAATGCTCCTGACTAAAGCAGTGGACATTTCTGCAGACGGACTTCCGTCACCCAATCAGCTCAAGAGGAAGATTCTGATCAAGGTGAGCACTGATTGGTCATTCAGCCAAGAAGAGGGGATTATGGGAAAAATATTCTTTTAACCTAAGAGTACCTGCGTAGCACCTGGAAAAACTTACTGTTCTTCATTCAGTGGTCGCGTTTTTCGACATACAGCTACAGGAAATGTAAATCCTGTACGGGAATATTGTGCTTGTCCTTTTGGGAAAGATCGGAATTACGACTGCCGCGTAGCAACGTTCCAAACTGCGTTTTTTTCTGGAATTAATTAACATGCTAGTAGCCACCTGAGATTCCTTAGCAAGTGCCTAGATACAACCTAGCAACCACCTGCGATAACGTAGTAACTTCCTGGGGTCCAGTAGCAGCCACCTAGCAACACCCTAGCAACCAAATTGGAATAACATAGGAACCACCTAGCAACACCTTAGTGACCACCTGGAATACCATAACAACCACCTAGTAACATGCTAGCAACCACCTGGTATACCATAGCAACTACCAGGAATATTAGAGCAACCACCTAGAAACACCATTGCAACCATCTGGGACCCAATAGCAGCCATCTAGCAACACACTAGCGACAATGTGGATTACCATAGCAACCACCTGTAATACCATAGCAAACCCCTAGCAACACACTAGCGACAATCTGTAAAAGCAACCCGCTAGCAACACCCAAGTAACCACCTGGAATTCCATAGCAACTGCCTAGCGACCCCTTAGCAACTACCTGGAATACCATAGCAACCACCTGGATTACCATACCCACCTCCAAGCAGCGTCCTAGCAACCACCTGGAATACCATAACAACTGCCTGGAAACATCTTAGCAACCACCTGGTATACCATAGCAACCCACTAGCAACACCCAAGTAACCACCTGGATTACTATACCAACCACCAAGGAGCACCCAACAATGACCTTTAATACCATAGCAACCACCAAAAACATCCTAGGAACCACCTCTGATACCATAACAACCCACTGGCAACACCCAAGTAACCACCTGGAATTCTGTAGCAACTGCCTAGCGACACCTTAGCATCCACCTGGAATACCATAGCAACCACCTAGCAACACACTAGCAACCACCTGGAATGCCATAGCAACCACGTAGCAACACACTAGCAACCACTTGGCATAACATAACCCCAGTAACTAAGTATATGGTTTAACCTTTTAACCTTTAATCTTTTAAATTCAGTAGCAGTGAAATGCTGTAGTGCCGCTGAACTCCTGTAGCGTGTTTGGTGGTATTAGTACTGAGGTATCTGGTGTTAACCACTGAATTGCTTCCCCTTTTTCAGTCTTGTTCCTCTTTGTCACTGTAATAATGTCAGGCGATGCTTGCATTAACAGCACAAGAAGTTAGCAGAAGGAAGTGCGTATGAAGAGGTTTCCACGTCCACGCCGTACTCGGAAAACGACATCAGCAACTCCATCAAGAACGGCATCTTGTACCTGGAGGATCCCATCAACCACGTGAGAACCCGGTGTTATTTCTCCTCAGTGCACATGTGTGGATGTTACGCTTTATATAAAACCACCCCTTCAGGAAATGTGTCTCTTTTTATTTTGGGTGAATTTTCCCTTTAAGTCTGGAACTGTCTAAAAGCCCTCTCCGCTTTCCGGTGTAGGAGTGGTACTCGCACTTTTTCGTCCTGACCAGCACTAAGATCTACTACTCGGAGGAAACCACCAGTAACCAAGGCAACGAGGATGAGGAGGAACACCGCGAGGTGAGCAAACTTCTGAAAATATCCTCGTCTGTGGAGCGGTGGGATAAAATGAGAAATGACGGTAAAGGGAATGATAACCGTGTAAGGAAACAAAACATTCGTGTTGTGCTGTTAGAGGAAAATAATCATCATTTTTAAAATGATGGTTTTTATCCATTTATAGTTACATTTAAGGTTGTTCACCTAGTTAGTTCCTGTTCTCACTTATGTTATAGCAGCTATAAACAGTCGTTTCTTCACCAGAAAAGCGTACAATCCTTTTCTTTACCATGTCGGAAAACTCGAAATTACAGCTTCACCTCTTGATTGTTACAAAGCCCTGACACTGGAGACTCCTTCCATAAGTGTTAAATAAACGTCGTTTGAGCTGTTGCTATGGAAACGATAACGTATCGGAACGAGCACATTAATATAAACCTGCGCTACTGTCAGAGCTGCTGTTCTGGAAAATTAAGCGCTGTGATATAAAAGCTTACTGTATAACAGTTCAGATCTTTACAAGTAAGAGGTTCGGAGTTCAGTATTGTAAAAATCGTCTCTCCAGGTTGGGAATGGCATGGATCAGCACGTCAGCGAGAAGTGGTTCCACGGGAAGCTGGGCGCGGGCCGGGATGGCCGCCAGATCGCCGAGCGGCTCCTGTCCGAGTACTGCCTGGAGACCGGCGCTCCGGACGGATCGTTCCTGGTGCGGGAGAGCGAGACGTTTGTGGGAGACTACACTTTATCTTTCTGGTAAGAAAGGGAGAGTTCTAACCCGAAACGAGTGGATCAGCCAGGCGCTTTTCAGAAGATCACAGAAACGTTACGTACAGAGGCGCGCGCGCCGGTTGCAACAAGACCCGAGTAACCTAGCAACCTGATGCTACCAGGTTCTAATCTGACTGAAGAATCTACCAAGAATTTTATTTCCAAATCAGACTGACGTTAGCTAAAATGTTATCCACGTATTATTATGAATTAGCAAGTGAATTGGACAGGGAGTGCTACACGGCTAAACCGGATCTCTCTAGTCTGCGATATATACACACACACATACACATCTCATAGAAACTCTGAGCTTTTAGAGAGAAACTGAAAGCGTACAATTTTCTTGACGATTACAACTTTGCTGTAAAGACGTAACATTTTACCATTACGACATCGAGGACGTTGTGGCACTGAACGCCGAGGTGCTGCACACACAGATACCATAAACTCATATGTTAGATAAACAGAGTTAGCTAGCTAAGCGTCTCCTCAGTAAAAACATGACCTGGATATCTAACGTTAGCTAGCTAGTTAGTTGAGGTAGTTTTACGTGAGCTGCATAAATCATTGGGCATGTTGGCTAACTAGCAAGCTAAGCCCGCTGATATGGTACTTAGCTACATAGCTACATAGCTATCTAGCTGAGCTGAAGTGGATGCTGCAGTGAGGGGGTTAACTCTGACTAATTTATCCCTCCTAACTTCATGTAACCACAATGTCTCCTGTTGGCTTGGAAAGGTGTCCGAATCACTAGGATGTGGTAAGAACAGATGTATTCACTTTGAACGCTTTTCTGATTAAAACACACAAAAGCGCAACAAATTCTGACTTGTATTAAAAGTCGCTATAGACTCTTGCTGTGTTTCTGCAAACCAGGAGGTGTGGCTGATGTCACAGTGACGTGTCTCCCTCAGGGTCTGTATGAAATGTTAAAATGTAATGTATCGGTTGTCTAATTATGTGTGTGTGTGTGTGTGTGTGTGTGTGTGTGTGTGTTGGTCCTCAGGCGTTCAGGTCGTGTTCAGCACTGTAGAATTCACTCTCGTCAGGAAGCCGGCAGCCCCAAATTCTACCTGACGGACAACCTGGTGTTCGACACACTCTTCGCCCTCATCACACACTATCAGCAGGTGGCGCTGCGCTGCAACGAGTTTGAGATGAAGCTGACGGAGCCCGTGCCTCAGACCAACGCCCACGAGAGCAAAGAGTGAGTGTGGGATTGTAGTCCAGTCCTAAACGTTTATTTTTGTATGTACTACACGCTCGCCTCACGCGTGTGTGCGAAGTCTTTTACCTGCTGTAGAAAGTGCTGTGGAAATAATTGCAGGTAAAGTACTGAATCCTGTACACATAAAAATTTCGCTAAATATTCATTCATAGCCTCTTCAGAAAGAGCTCACTGTTTTATTAATAATAATAATAATGATGATGATGATGATGATGATGATGTTTCAGGTGGTATCACGCGTGTCTGACCCGGAGCCAGGCGGAGAACATGCTGATGCGGGTGCCGCGTGACGGAGCCTTCCTCGTGAGGAAGAGGACGGAGTTAAATTCCTATGCCATCTCCTTCCGGTAAATTCTGCTCTCGATCTGCCTGCCTGTCTCTCTCTCTCTCTCTCCTTCTTTATCTCTCCCTCTCTGTCTTTCTGTCTTTCTTTGTTTCCTCCTTTCTGTCTTTCTCTGTCTCTCTCTTTCACTCGTTCACTCTGTCATTCTTTGTATCTCTGTTCCTAATTTACTGTCTGTCTCTCTATCTATCCCTTCTCTCCCTCTCTCTCTCTCTCTCTCTCTCTCCCCGCCTGTCTGTCTCTCAGAGCTGAGGGGAAGATTAAACACTGTCGGGTGCAGCAGGAGGGGCAGACGGTTGTTCTCGGTACGTCAGAGTTTGACAGTTTGGTGGATTTGATCAGTTACTATGAGAAACATCCGCTGTACCGCAAGATGAAGCTGCGTTACCCCATCAACGAGGAGACACTGGAGAAGATCGGCACTGCTGTGAGTCACACACACACACACACACACACACACACACACACACACACACACACTCTCTCTCTCAATTTCACCTACAGGTGAGATTCTCTGTGCGTCTTAGAAGTATCTAGAACTCTGTACATTTTATTAGGAACTTAAATGGTTTAATGATCTGATTTTCTGTGTGTGTGTGTGTGTGTGTGTGTGTGTGTGTGTGTGTGATTGCTGTCTCTCTCTGTGCATGTGTGCCTTAATTGTTTGTATGTGTCTGTGCATATATTGTATCACTTTGTGTCTGCACCCCCTGCACGTCTGTCTCCTTGCTTATGTCTGTCTGCGCCCTCTGCGTGCCTGTCTGCGCCCTCTGCGTGTCTGTCTGCGCCCTCTGCGTGCCTGTCTGCGCCCTCTGCGTGCCTGTCTCCTTGTCTGTCTGTCTGTGTGTCTGCCTGCGCCCTCTGCGTGTCTGCCTGCGCCCTCTGCGTGTCTGCCTGCGCCCTCTGCGTGCCTGTCTGCGCCCTCTGCGTGCCTGTCTGCGCCCTCTGCGTGCCTGTCTGCGCCCTCTGCGTGCCTGCCTGCGCCCTCTGCGTGCCTGTCTTCATGCCACTGTCTGTTTGCATGTCTTTTCTACGTTTGTCTGTGTCTGTCTGCAACTTTTTGTATCTCTATCTCTATCTCTGCGTGTCTGTCTGTCTGTCTGTGTGTCTGTCTGTCTGCGTGTCTGTCTGTCTGCGTGTCTGTCTGTCTGCGTGTCTGTGCCTGTCTGCACATGTCTGTGTACAGGAACCGGACTATGGTTCTCTGTATGAGGGAAGGAACCCGGGTTTCTATGTGGAAGCCAATCAAATGCCTACATTTAAGGTAATTTAAATTTTCATTGAGTTGTTTAGTCTCGTTAATAAGAAGCTTGATGTTCACATTTTGTGTGTGTGTGTGTGTGTATGTGTGTGTGTGTGTGTGTGTGTGCGCACGCAGTGCACTGTGAGAGCGATGTTTGAGTATAAGGCTCAGCGTGATGACGAGCTCTCCTTCAGTAAAAACACCATCATTCAGAATGTAGACAAACAGGAAGGAGGCTGGTAAGTCACACACACACACACACACACACACACACACACACACACACACACACACACACACACACACGGCTTCACTTACGGATATGGATATTTTCTTATAAGGTTGTTAAACACATTATTTTCTTCACACTGCCTCACTAATCCACTTTTTATGTTTTTTATATTAAACAGTTCATGACTTTTAAAAAAAAAAAAAAATAGCAATAAAACCAAATGAAGACGTCTGGACAGTTTAATAAAAACAATCTCGTTAAAAGTCTTTATGAGGTCTGGAATTTTTATGAGGCAAGAGCAAGAACTCAGTGAGGGTGTGTGATATCACCAGTGATAGACAAGCTAATTCTGCTTCTGAACTGTTTTATGAATGATCTCACAGTTGTGTAGTACCGTAACGTGTATTATTATGTACCAGTATAGTATTGTAGTGTAGTGTAGTGATGCATGGTGTAATATAGTATTGTACTGTATGTAGTGTAGTGTAGTGATGCATGGTGTAATATAGTATTGTACTGTATTGTATGATATAGTGTAGTATTGTGTAACATAGTACAGTATCATTGGATAGTGTAGCATTGCATACTGCAGTATAGTGTAGTATTGTGTAGTGTGGTATCGTATAGTGTAGTGTCTCATTGTATAGTACAGTATAGTATAGTGTAGTACCATACAGTGTAGTATTGTATAGTAGAGTATCATATAGGGTAGTGTAGCATCATGTGGTATCTTATTGTATAGTACAGTGTAGTGTAGTATTGTGTAGTGTGGTATCGTACAGTATAGTGTCGCATTTTACGGTAAAGTATAGTGTAGTACCTTATAGTGTGGTATTGTAGAGTATAGTGTCGCATTGTATAGTACAGTATAGTGTAGAGTAGTACCATACAGTGTAGTGTAGTGTAGCATCATGTGGTATCTTATTGTATAGTACAGTGTAGTATAGTACCTTATAGTGTAGTATTGTGTAGTGTGGTATCGTATAGTGTCGCATTGTATAGTACAGTATAGTGTAGAGTAATACCATACAGTGTAGTGTAGCATCATGTGGTATCTTATTGTATAGTACAGTATAGTGTAGAGTAGTGTAGCATCATGTGGTATCTTATTGTATAGTACAGTATAGTGTAGAGTAGTACCATACAGTGTAGTGTAGCATCATGTGGTATCTTATTGTATAGTACAGTATAGTGTAGAGTAGTACCATACAGTGTAGTGTAGCATCATGTGGTATCTTATTGTATAGTACAGTATAGTGTAGAGTAGTGTAGCATCATGTGGTATCTTATTGTATAGTACAGTATAGTGTAGAGTAGTGTAGCATCATGTGGTATCTTATTGTATAGTACAGTATAGTGTAGAGTAGTACCATACAGTGTAGTGTAGCATCATGTGGTATCTTATTGTATAGTACAGTATAGTGTAGAGTAGTGTAGCATCATGTGGTATCTTATTGTATAGTACAGTATAG
>CM040990.1:1659259-1669259 GCA_022985145.1 Pangasius djambal | reverse complement strand
ATAGGTTCCAAGGCAAAAGTTTGGTTTAAACCTGACGGTTAATATGTCATTTAAATAAAGACTGTTTATAATCCGTTAAAAATGTGCTTCTCTCTTAGCCAAGGTCACCTTCGTGCTAACTAAGTTACAGCAGATGGCTAGGATATGCAACAGGAGCCTTCTGTATATGAAATGTCAGAATCAGCTACATGACTCGTATCTCGCAAAATATGATTAACATGCGCCATTTAATTAAAATAAAAGAACGTAAAAAGGCATTGTGGGTCTGAGCCGAGTGCGCCGCCATCTTGATGATGTCACAGTGAGTCATGTGACTTCAAGTCCGTTCTTGTTGGGAACTCATGAAGGGATACGCCCTCTGATTTGGGGAGGATCAAGAACACGTCCTGTTTTTCTTTGTTGTTTTTCTTGGTTTCTCGAATATTGGAATGTAACTTGAAAGATCACTCGAAAAACACACAAGTACACATATTGAGAAAAACCCCTAGAGTGCGTCTGGATAGAAGTAATCGTGTACATTTTATTTGCGTTCTGATATTTACTTGTGATCATTGTGCGTGCGTGCGTGTGTGTGTTGTACAGAAATCGGGACGGAGAGAGCGTGTTTCAGGGACATGTCCTCGTTCCCGGAGACTAAAGCTGAGAAATATGTGAACCGGGTCAAAGGGAAGAAGTTCCTGCAGTACAATCGGCTTCAGCTGTCGCGGATTTACCCGCGCGGTCAGCGCCTGGACTCCTCCAACTACGACCCGTTACCCATGTGGCTTTGCGGCAGCCAGCTGGTGGCGCTCAACTTTCAGACAGCAGGTATGTCCAGGATTATGACGAGAAACAGGAGACGTGAAGACGGTCATAGAAAATGATATTATTAACAATAATTTATGTTGAATTGTGCATTCTGATTGGTCAGAAGGTGTTGATTAATTTCTCCTCATACGTACTCTAAAGTGTTCTCTCTCTCTCTCTCTCTCTCTCTCTGTAGATAAGCCCATGCAGATGAACCAGGCTCTGTTTATGCTGAACGGGAAGAGCGGCTACGTCCTGCAGCCGTCCATCATGAGAGACGACAGCTTCGACCCTTTCGACAGACACACGCTGAGAGGAGTCGACGTCGTTACACTGAACATAGATGTACATAACGAATGTGTTTTTAAATAATACGCCTCCTTAAGAGGTTGTGTGCATTTAACGGACGTGAAGTGGGCGTGTTTTACATTGCAGGCAAAATCATCAGCTTGTTTTTCATTGGACGATGTTGCGCAGGTCATTAGCTGGAAAACGACAATAAAAAGAAAAGGAAGAGAAATGATTCCCAGCCAAACTGATATTTAGGGGTTTTTTTTGGTGGGAAACTATACAATATACAAAGCTGTTTATTTATCCTTTACACTTTCATTTAACTCTCTCTAAATTAATATCACTTTTTATTTAATTTCATTTTCTTTATTTTATTTTGTTTTATTTCATTTTACGTAATTAAATAATTTCTTTGTTTTGTTTATTTTTCTCTATTTAAAAAAGAGAGTTGTTTTGTTTTTCTTTGTTTAACTGCCTGACCAGTTTTTCTATTTACACTCAGTGTACAATTTAGGAATTTTAATATCTTTTAAATCTTTTCAATTAATTTTACTGCTCTGTAGCATTTCTTTACATTCAATATGAAGCTTATAATATAAAGATATATTATTATAATATATAATTTCATTCTTATATACATAATAGTCGATCACATTCAGTGTATATTTTAGGTTCACACTCTGTTAGGAACATTGTGTGTGTGTGTCACTCGGCTGTAAAGTGCTGCAGAGTGAAAAAATAAATAAATGCAATATAATAAAGTGCAATAAACACTAAAAGAGAAGCACTATAAGACTTAGGAAGGAAAAAATGGATTTAAAAATCAGTTATGAAGGGGGGAATTAGTTTAAAGTATCGTGTGAACTGTTCTGTAGTTTCGGGAAAACGAGAAGAAAACACCTGAGCGCCTTGAACCACATCTGAGCAATTTGAAATAATTAATTATTAATAATATTAATGATACGAATCATTAAATATGTATGTTTCGTTTTCAGCTAGAGTGAAAATCTTGTAAGAGTGTCATCTTGAGATTTCAGGAAGGGAAGTTAAGAGTGTGTGTGTGTGTGTGTGTGTGTGTGTGTGTGTGTGTGTGTGATAGGTGATGGGTGCACGACACTTACCTAAGCATGGGCGGGGCATCGTGTGTCCGCTGATCGAGATCGAGGTTTGTGGAGCCGAATACGACTGCATCAAGCAGAAGACTGACTCTGAGGGTGAGGAGGATAACTTCCTGTCCTGTGTGTGTGTGTGTGTGTGTGTGTGTGTGTGTGTGTGTGTGTGTGTGTGTGTGTGTGTGTGCATTACATTATGATTTGTTTCTCACTAACACATTCCCATCTCTCTCTCTCTCTCTCTCCATGCAGCGGATAACGGTCTGAACCCCACGTGGCCCCGAAAGTCGTTCCGCTTCACCGTGTGCAACCCCACGTTCGCCTTCCTGCGCTTCGTCGTGTACGAGATCGACATGTTCAACGACCAGAACTTTCTCGCTCAGGCCACCTTCCCCATCAACTGCCTCAAAACAGGTGCGAATCACGCCGGAGCTACTGCACGACACGCAGCCAGAATATCCCTCCATCTTACTTTAGATATTTTTGCATTTTTACTTCATCCTAATACTTTCCATTATTTTTTTTCTATCTCGGTTTTGTTTCAGTTTTATGTATTTTCCGGAGCATTGATGAGTAGGAATTAATAGAACGTGTTATTTTTAAGTCCAGTATAATTGTTATGCATCTCAAAACCGAAGGATAAAAGCATTTTTAAAAGCGTCTAAACGATCTTTTTTTTTTTTTTTTGTAGAGCTCTTTTTTTAAACTTACTCACAAAGTGTAATAAAATTAAATGAAATAAGAGGCAGGGATATAAAAAAAAAAAAAAGTGACCTACTTGTGGCACACGCTAAAAATACGAGGTTTTAAGACAGTGGTTTACATCATGCGCAGAGAGCTAGCGCCTTAGAGACATGGGGAAAAGGTTCAGGATTTTCCATGAGCATAGAAACAACACACGAGGACCTGAGAGTAAGAGTGCCAATACATCTGCGAAGAATTTTTAAAAATAATAAAAGAAAATAAAAATAATCGTGTGTTCAGGTTATGGACTGCCTTTTTAACACTCATGGTTGCTGTACGCACGCATTTAAAAAGAAAAGAAAGCAAAACATGTTAGGAGAAATTAGGAGGAAAAAGAGCCCTCGTCAAGCAACTTTATTTATTTATTTATTTATTTATTTATTTATTTTTATTTATGAGGTCATTATGAAATTAAAAGAACAAGTCATTTAAGATGTTTTTGTTTTTTTTTTTAATTACATGGTTCTATAGAATTAGAGGCATCACCTAACATTGTGCTTGATACAACTTTGACATATTTTGCATATTAAACATTACAAATGATTTAAAACCTGCAAAAACATTTAACTCTAATTTGGGAACTAGCTATCAGTAGCTAGCTAATTTTGGGCTAGTTAGCAGTTAGCACTGTAAACACACACACACACACACACACACACACACACACACACAGTGGATCACAGTTACATTTTAAACTGTCCCGAGTTAAACCTGACGCATCTGCAGTGCATTATGTCTTGTTAGAATCTGTAACGTTAAATAAATGTAAATAAACAAACCATCACTCTGTGTGTGTCTGTGTGTGTGTCTGTGTGTGTGTCTGTGTGTGTGTCTGTGTGTGTGTCTGTGTGTGTGTCTAGGCTACAGGGCCGTGCCGCTGAAGAACAGCTATAACGAGGATCTGGAGTTAGCATCTCTGCTCGTCCACGTGGATATCAGCAGAGGCAGAGTAAGTGTACACACACACACACACACACACTCTCTCTCTCTCTCTCTCTCTCTCTCTCTCTCTCTCACACACACTCACACACACACACACACACACACACACACACACACACACAGTAATGATGTATACACACCACCTGTCCGTCTCCTCTCTTTATAAACTTTCATTCATGTTTATTCATTTTTGTCTCTTACATGCTGTCTCTGTCCTTATTCATGACTCTCTCTCTCTCTCTCTCTCTCTCTCTCTCTCTCTCTCGCTCCCCCCTCCAGCAGGAGAACGGAGAGATGTTGAGTCCGTTCCTCGGAGCGATGGGTGTGATGACGGCGGGCAGGGATCGTTTAGGGGACAGTGTATCCTCCCTGTCCTCCATGTCCTCCATGTCCCCTCTCCCCTCGTCCCCGGCTCAGGCTCTGGGGTATCGGGGACGCGAGGGATCGTTCGAATCCCGATACCAGTCACCGCTGGACGACTTCAGAGTGTCACAGGAAGCGCTACTGGACCACATGGACCCACAGAACAGGTCCAGGTGTGTGTTTAGTTAACAAGTTAGTTCCTGTTCTCACTTACGTTACAGCAGCTGTAAACAGTCCGTCCCTCACCAGCCTCGCTTTTAAGTTAATAAGACCAAAACCCGTCAGCAGCTTGTCATGTTCCCGAGAATCCGCAAAGTGTAAACAACTCTGTCCTGAAGCTGTCGGAAAACTTACAGCTTTACCTCCGGGATCGGAGACTCCTTCCATCAATGTTAAATAAATGTGTCCTTACAGGAAACGTCACTGTAGCAAAGATTATACTCGTTTTTAATCCGCTGATGTTGAGCATCTACTGTACGAGTCTGTGCGAATGAGCCGTTACTATAGAAACGATAACGTATTAGAACGAGCGCATTAATATAAACCTGCGCCACTGTCAGAGCTGCTGTTACAGAAAACTAATCAACACCTTCTGACCAATCAGAGTCCAGACTTCAGCAGGCTAGTTAATGTAAGTGAGAACGTAGCTATAAATGGATAAATAGTATGTCATTCTTTAATAAAACAAATTGATTGTCGGCAGGTTGCTGTGGTTTAAGAGGAATAAAACACTCCGTGTCGTGCTGTTATAGGAAAATAATCAACTTCAGGGTGGTAACCGTGACTCCGCTTCATCACACCGTCGTATGGTTGATTATTTTCCGATAACTGCACGACACGGAGTGTTTTATTCCCTAATTATTCGTCCTTACTGGTGCTTAAACTTGATGATGATGATGATGATGATGATGATGATGATTCTCCTTCCTACAGGTTGATGCGAAGAGCCCGAGTTGGCGGAGACAATCGTGTGTAGCCTCTCTACCCTACACACACACACACACACACACACACACACACACACACACACACACACACACACACACACCACCCAGGGTCCGGCTCAAGTGCTGATGATGTCATGGACTGCTGTGAAACCTGTTTCTATGGAAACGTTGTCGCCAGCGCTTTTGGCCTACATTTCAGGCAGAACTCCCACCTCTCTCTCTCTCTCTCTCTCTCTCTCTCTCTGTCTCTCCGTCTCTCTCTCTCCCTCTATCTGGAGACTGTGTGAGATGAAGACGGTGGGAGGGACGCATCGGGGTCATGCGGCGTAACGAGACACCGTCCGAGCGACGTGTGCATGCGCGGGACGTTCAGTAGCATGAAGGACTAAAGAAACGTCAACACCTGGGACGGGATTGTGTTTAAAACTACTTTTATTTTTTTTTCCCTCTTCAGTTTTTCCTCTCTCTGGCATATAGAAATATATAGGTCTATATAAATATATAAATATATTATATTTATTCTGGCTCTGCTGTGTACCGGAGAACAGCTGCAGCTGATCTGCTCTCAAAGAGCTTCTCTCCCCATGTTTGTATTATTTAAACACAAATTTTTAACTTCCATAATGTGATTTTTTTTTTTTTTCTTCTTTCTTTTTTTAATTAATGCGTGTGTCTAACACAAGGGCTTGGCTTCCCCCCCCCACCCTTCGCGCTCTCTTCCTCCCACAGACTGAAGCGTCCACGTTCCCCCCCCCAGCGCACCATCACGATGTTTTTCTTTCTTTCTTTTTTGCCCCAGTCGAGCGGAAATCCAGGCAGCCGTAAAACAGAGAGCTCAGGAAGAAGCCCCGGCCTGTTTTTGTTGGATTCTGGCAGGCTTCAGAAAAATGGGACCAGGCAGAGGCTTTTTACGTTTTTTTTTTTTTTTTTTTTCTTGATTTATCAATGTATCATCCTTATTTTGTATGTGATGTTTTCATTGTTGGATCATTTTTTTTTTTGTTCTTTTTAAACCAAGAAAGAGGGACCAGACGCTAAAAAGGAAACGGTGCCATGTTTTATGTAACCTCGTTCAAAATCTGCTCGCGTTTCATTTTTAAACGTGGTTTTGTTTTTTTTTTGACAAAAAGTTTGATCATCTCAGCTTGCTGTTTTTTTTTTTTGTTTTTTTTAAAATGATCCCTATATATATATATCTTTACTTTTATTTCCTTTCCACCGTTTATTGCGTTCACACGAGGCTGTTTCCGCTTCTGACTCACTTCTACAAGCGACAGGGATGCACCAATCCGACACGGCGCTAAAAATCGCATTTCTCAGATCCCATTCGTCGTTACGTTTTATGATCTTTCTGGTCCAGAAATTAGCCCCGCCTCTTCCCTCCCCACCCCCCTTTCCAAACCACCATACAAGGTATTAGTAGTTTCTTTTTGAAGTGAAGGACGGTTTATTCATATCATCAATTCAAGTGTCATTCGACTAGGGCTGTAGAGAAAATGACACACCGCTCCTTTAAGCCAAAGCCTGTTAACGCGTTCACATACTTCAGTGACGACGATATTGGAGTTAAAATGTAAATACGGACTTGGTGCATCCTTAAGAATTAGTATGGACACATTTTTCCTTCATTTTTGGACAGCAGTAGTTCGGCGGTTAACGTTCTGTCCAGGACTGTGAAAGATTACGTAGTGCAAAATACGCTGATTGCTGCTTTAAGCATTTTTTAGCGAGCCTTTTTTTTTTTTTTTTTTTAAAGCGAGGACCAAATAGAGCATACACTGTAGAGCATCTGTGAGCTGTACTTTAGAGGTAATTTAATAATATTAATGCATACAGTTGTTTTTTTTTTTTCCTTCAGCAGTGCTAGGAATGATGGGATATGTTTCGATTTAATGCGGCACTATTCCCTATTCCCTCTTAAATAGAAAAGCTCAGGAAGCAGGCAGGGGGCGGGGCTGTGATTATATATACGTTTGTTTCAGAGTGGTCAGGAAACAGGAAGTGCATGATGAATAACGATGTAAAACCTGTCACTGGTTCCAGCCGTGATTGGAGTTTTGAGTTCTGGATCCTGGTCTCAGCATTCCTGCTGGATTCCGTCTCACCAAGCTCTTACGTAATCCCGAATTCCAGATGAAACAGGAACCAGAAACGTGCGCTTCCTGCCTGAGCGTTTATCCACAAACGAGTTGGAGGGAGAAAAAGGCGACTTGTTGACGCCGCCATGTTGTTGTTTTCTTTCTTTCTTTTTTGTTTTTGATAAAACTCTGCGCTGTGTAAATCTCTTCCTGCTTCTCTCTCTCTCTCTCGCTCTCTCTCGCTCTCTTCCCTCGCCTCTGCTTCGACGTGCCTCTGTGTGCGTTGTGTGAGAGAGTGTGTACATATATATACATATTTATACATTAATGACAGACGGACATGTATGCTTCATTTCAGACATTTTGTTACGATGCTCTTATTTACAAAACGAAGCCTTTTTTCTGTAATGTGCCTATGCTATATTGAGAAGGGGAAGGGAGGGGTATACATTTTAATTTTGCCTTTCATATGGAACATATTCAAGCCTGATTAAATAATTAAATAAAGTATTCAACGAAGATGGCTTTTGTGCTTAATGTTTTAAAAAAAAAAAAAAAAAACACACCACATCCGTTACGTACAGAGTTTTTAAATGTATTTATTCTGCAAATATCTGTAAAAATTATACAACAATCCTAAAGAGTATTCATAACGCTCAAACACTTTAAACAATCAGGACTTTTTTTTTTTTCTTCTTTTTTATTTTTTATTACTGCTGTCAGAAAAAAAAATGTACACAAAGGCAATGTGATGCTTGAACTACGGAATACAGATAAACGTCTCCTAGGCATGTCGTCATTCATGGATTCTTTTTTTCTTCTTTTTTTTTTTTTTTTTTTTTTAAAAAGAGCTCATGGAGAGCTGTGCAGTATGAATCTTTTCGCGTACCTCAAACCTACATGATTCCTGGACGACTTCTGCGCATCATTAGCGAACGTCCGTACAGTCCATCATGTACGGGTCTGTCTCTGTGTCTCTGTCTGTCCTACTCGGAGATGACATGTTCCTCTCGCCCTAAAAAATGGGGCGTAATAATAAAAAGATTCTGTCCCATGACACTTTTTTTTTTTTTTGGGGGTTTAAAAAAAAACAAAAAAACAAAACAGAAGGACATCGAGTGCTGGATTCTTCACAAATCTGCAGTAAAAGGCCTCCTGTGGTGGACATCCTACAGCGAGACGTGTCTGTCACTCACACACACACACACACACTCGCTCATGGTCCCGCACGCCGCCGCGTCACTCGTCACACTCTGAAAAACGATCACACGAGATGTTTATTAGTCAACAAACAGTCTACATTATTACTGCACGCGTGACATTAGGGGTGGAGCGATACGGCCAAAAAGATCACATCACGACTCTCCAAGGCATTTCTACGACACACGATATGCACCATGCTGTTGCATTAAATAACATTTATAAAATATTTATGATGAATTTATTAATTTCATATATCTGTATCTATAAAAAGGCAGTTCATCAAGTTGCGTGTTAAACAGAAATGCTATTTTATTTACAAATTAAATGAAAAATTGATTAAACTATGAAAATTATTTGCTGGACAAATGATTCAACCATTGAAATTGTTTTAAGGATCAGCTGAGACACAGGCTTCAGTGGTCAAATTATTATTATTATTTTTTAAAAATTCTCAAAAATGCACATCATGAAACATCAGTTTACTAACAAACTGCCAGCAAAGGTCATGCTCATTTTTCAGTTGATTTAAAAAAAAAAAATTAAGACTGATGATAATTTTATTTAACGTATACAAAAATATGGAAATATACAATTTTAAGTACAAGTTTTCAGTTTGTAAAACTTTTTTAATTGTAACTGTAATAATAACATAATACCTGCGAAAGCTTCGAAAATTATATTGTAACAAATTTTACGATACCGATATATCGTCATATCAGCCTAATTTATTTATTTATATTTTAATAAAAATGGTATTATCATCACTGGACATATAATTAATAATTAAGTTCCACTTCTGTTTAAAATGCACAGAAAAAAAGCGCAATACATTATTTACAAACAAAACAACACTAAAGCCTGAACAGTAACTGTTCTACGTCACTGCACGATTGAGTCTGCTCGTTACTTTGGAACTAAATGGCCTCATTTATCAAACTGGATATGAACAAATTTATGCTTAAAGTGTTTTACACAAGAAATTTGGTGTTCATGAAGATCTCGTAAAATTCAGAAAAACATTCGTATCCTACTCGTGTGTGAATTTCCGCATCAGAACGCTAACTAGCGTAAACTTTAAATTATATGAGCTGCATGGATTACTGCACTTTTATATCTGGAATATACTGTGGAGTTTAATTTGCTTATTTTTTATAACATTTATTTTTATTTAGCAGACGGGCCTTATCCAGAGCGACTTACAGAAGAGCTTTAGAGTCTCAATCGGAAACACTTCCTCATGCTAGCTCACTCGCTCAGGGACTAAGAGCAACATCAAGAACATATTGTGAAATCCAGTCTTTTTTTTTTATTATTATTATTATCAGCATTAATTAAAGAATATATATATATATATACAGTGGGGAAAACAAGTATTTGATCCCTTGCTGATTTTGTTGGTTTACCCACTAAGAAAGACTTGATCAGTCTGTAATTTTAATGGTAGGTGTATTCTAACATGTGGAGACAGAATATCAAAAAGAAAATCCAGAAAATAACTTTTAAATATCTATATTAATTTATTTATATTTTATTG
>CM040990.1:1641228-1659159 GCA_022985145.1 Pangasius djambal | reverse complement strand
TACTTATTTTCCTCAATAAAATGCAAATAAATTAATACAAATTCTTTAAAGTCGATTTCTTGATTTTCTTTGTGATATTCTGTCTCAGCATGTTAGACTACACCTACCATTAATATTACAGACTGATCGAGTCTTTATTAGTGGCCAAACCAACAAAATCAGCAAGGGATCAAATACTTGTTTTCCCCACTGTATATAAATAAATAAATAAAAGTGAGCCAACACAAACCCATAAATTAAGACAAATAAAACTAATCATTCAATTATGATAAGAAATGTAATCCTATTTTAATCATGATCTTGATTAATTACATTATCATCTTAGCCATTCTTGTGCAGTCCAATCACGACTAAAATCTTTTAAAAAAACCTGCTCACCTGGCTCATCGCTGGTAGATACGTCTTCTTCAGTTGTCTTCGTCGCGGTCTGATCTATACTAAGGTCCGTCACCGTCACCTCCATCGGTTCCCCTTTCACATCTCCTTCATCCCGGTGAAGTGATTTTAAGGCAGCTTTGCCTTTGGTTATGCAGGATGAAGGCTCCACCTCCTCAGACTTCCTGTCCTCGGACAGTGGGTGTGCTTTCGCTTGCTTTGCAAACCATTTCCTGACCAGTTCCTCGGTCAACCCACTGGACTTGGCTAGCTCCTCCAGCTGGTTCTCCACCAGATTTCCATAGGCATTCAAATGTTCCTGAAGGACAATGATGTTGCCTTTCTGGAAGTCCTCCTCTTCTACGATTGACTGATAGCTCTCGAGCCACTTGAGCTGGCCGTTCTTTAGGACGTAGCGACAGTCCCCGAACCAGCGCACCACCTCTGGGCGTGGCAGTCCAGTTTTGGCGATTAACTCGTTGTACTGAGGGCTGCTGGGCCAGTGGGTGCGAGCAAAGGCTTGTTTAAGTAGATGGAGCTGCTCTGGTGTCTTCTTTCCTCGATTTGGTGTTTGGGATGGTGGTGGTGGTGGCGGTGGTGGTGTGGATGTCTGAGAGACAGGAGAAGGCACTTTAGTAGTCTCTGGTTGTGGACTTCCTTCCATTTCACCTTTTCCGTTGGCTTCGGTGACTTTCAGCATTTTGAGATTGATCTTTATTGGGTTAACCTTTGGTGCAGTTCCAGACACATCCTCCTTGACCTGCTGGTTTGTTTCTGATGATTCCTCATCGTCTTGTTTTTCTTCTGCTGTCTCATTTTTATCCTTTTCCCCCACCACTTCTTCCTCATCCTCCTCTTCTTCTTCCTCCTCCCTCTCTGCACGCTCTAACTCCTCCTTCTTCTTTTCAGCTGCCACTCTCCTCCGCCGCTCAGCAAACCAGCCGTGGATCTCGCGTCGAGTCATCTTGGTTTCTGCCCGTAACCTGTCCACTTCTTCCTCGGATGGATCAGAATCCTGGGCAAAGCTTGCCTCGAGGGCACGGACCTGGTGGGGCTCCCTTTCTTTGTACCGTATTGCTGTGAAGTCTGGGGAAGGGGGTCGAGGTTGACGCCGGGTAGGTGTCGGTGGCGTCGTCTGCTGTTGCCGTGAAGGACTCAGAGGTACCTGTTGAGGTGTTCTAGGCCTTTCCGATGCAGAATTGTCTGCACTGTCGCCAGAGGCACTGGAGGCAGAAGAACTAGTGGCTGTTGAAATTTGACCACCAGTGCTTGATTTTGAGCCCTTGTGATTGCGAAAGTGATAGCGACGATCACTGAACCACTTCCGTACCTCACGGACCGTCAGACCAGTCAGACTTATGAGCCTGTCCACCTCCTCTTGACTAGGGAACTGATTCATGAGAAAGCTCTCCTTTAAGGCAGATAGCTGTTCCTGGGACTTTTTAGCTTTATAAAAGCTGGGATCCAGGAAGCTAGCGGAGGGGAGAGTGCGAGAGTTAGCAGATGCTGGTGATGGGGATTCAGACTTACTCGGGGTGCTGTCACTGGTGGTTGTAGGAGTCGGACTGGAGCTGGCTGTAACACTGGGACTATTGCTTCGGCTGCTCTTGCTTTCATTAGTGTTTCCTTTAGTATCAGTGCTGTCTTTAATATCAGCGCTACTTTTTGCTACAGTATTCTTAACGTTAGTGCTGTTTTTGTTCTCATTAACCGTTTTGCTGTTGTTGCTAGGTGTACTGCTTCTGCCGTTAGTGCTAGATGTGCTGACCTTACTGCTGCTGCTGCTTTTTATTTTACCATTGCTGCTGACACCCATGCTAATCACGCTGGTGTGATTACTCGCACCACTGCTGTTTGTGCTAACACTACTAATAATACTGCTTGTGCTGCTGCTGCTATTACCACTGCCTCCAGTGCTGCTGCTACTACTACTGATGGTGTTGTTCCCACTATTGCTGCTTCCAACACTGCCCAACACCATGTTAAGCCCCTTATCAGCCACCAGGGCAGCAGCTGGCTTTGCCTGCATCATGGGCTTGGCGGCAGCCTGGGGCTTGGGTGTTACAGCCAGGGCAACAGGGGCACTGCTGACCTGTATCCCATTAGAGATCATGGGCTGTGTGACGATCACACCTCCTTGGCCAACCAGGCTGCCTTGTAAAATATGAGGGATGCTGGATGTACCCAGGGAGGCCGGTAGGACTGTAATGGTTTGCTGAGAGGTGCTATGCTGAGTCTGCCGCTGCTGCTGACCAGCAGGGGGTGCTGTCTGTATGATTGTGTTAAACATCTTCCGGCGGGCATCCTCTATCTCCTCTGGTGACCAGCTAATTCCTTGCTTAAGCCTCTGTGCTGTAAACCAGATTTTGATCTGTTCCTCTGGGTACTTGGTAACTACGGTGAGATAGCACAACTCTGCCTTGGTTGGGTACGGAAACTTGCTGAAGGATGTTTTCAGGAAACTGCTGTTATCCATGGATGCATTGTAGGTGGGAATGCTGCTCAGAGGAATCATCACCTTTGGTAAGTTTTTGGAGCTTGACGAGGAAGAAGTTGAAGAGGATGAAGTGGATAAAGAAGCCGAAGACGACTGCTGGTTGACACTTCTGTTCTGTACTACAGACACGACTTGGGTGATGGCAGTCTTAAGCATAGGAAGAGCTCCGGAACCGTTGACTATCTGTATCGCAGACGGCAAAGTGACTTTGCTTGCCGCGCCATTGTGTACGATTGTAGGGACGTGAGTGACCGAAACTGCTGGAGAATCGGCCGTCTCAGCTTGCTTCACAGTTGTGGATTCATCTGTGGCAGGATGAGAAACCACAATCCTCTTAGGCTCCGATTTCCCCTTGAGCATTTTCATAATGGGCGTCTTTGTGATGGAGATCTCCGATTCCTTGAAGCTAGTGATTTCACCAGGACCAGCGATGATGCTCTGCTCCACGGTGACCTTTCTATCCTTCCTCTTTAGCTGTAGTGTAGTGGTGACAGTACTGGGGTGCACCCGGGCATTGTGCAAGGCAAGACCTTCAAATTTTGCCGCACTCACCCCACAGTCCACACAGAGGAAGCAAGGGTCAGTGCGGAATTCTGGATGACCACTGTAGACGTGATCAAGGAAGAGGTTCAGGTCATGGGTTTCAAAATTACACGGCCTGCAGGTGTAAGTGCCATTATCTTTTTGGGCATTACTTGCGTCCTGCCCTGACGATTCACACAAACTCTGGAAGGCTTTTTCACTTGCCTCTACCTTGTGGGAGAAACTGCTTTCCTTGGCAGAGGGAGAGAGCCTACCCTGCTCAAGATCATCCTGTAGATGCATGGTTTTTACAGGAATCATGCAGGGAATCGTGGACTTCCTCTTGCTAGCCATGGTTCTTGATATGGTAGCTCCACCAAAATGCCTCTATGTGACTAAGAGTCCACTTTTATAAACTGTCCATGGAGAGGAGGCTGGTGTGGAACATGACCGTCAGCCCACAACGAGTACTCCTCCTCTTTTATGGGCACGTCGGGATTGTATTTAAGGCATCACAAAACTGGCCTGTAAAGAAGAAAAAGCAACTATAAGTAAAGACCACAGTGATAAGTTTTTCTTAATTAAATATCATCAAAGAGGTGCTACAAACACTTGAAGGTACTTGAGGAAAGAGGTGCCAATATTACAAACACAAAATTCCTAACAGGCAGAGAGAGATGGGGGGAAAAAAAAACAAACAAACCCAAGCTTATAGCGGTTGAGGAGACGACTCCATGAGAACTGAATCAAACTGCAATTTAAATGCAACCCACAGAAATGTTCGGATTTATAAGCTACCAGCTGAGTATATAAGCTTACTTATATATATATATATATATATATAAAATAGTACTACAACATGAACATAAGCACATGTCTATGTTCATAATAATTTAGTGTTGATCAGCTGACCTATGTGTAGATCTGAGCATCGGTACTGTATTCAAATAAAGCTAATCAATCGGCTTGCCCCAAACACAAACACAAAAAAAAAACTCAATAGATTTTTTAAAAAAGTCTCATTATGATCAGCCTGAAATGTGAAATGGTGACACATGGCTGCGTTTACACTGCCAATCTGTTCCAATATTTTTCTGGGGACTTCTGACACAGATCAGATATTGTTGCTAACAGGGTAAAGAGCTCAGATCAGAATTTTTTTCGACATTTGATACGGGCCACGTTCAGATGAGGTTCTAAATCTGAAACATATCTGATACCTGGTTATTTTCTCGGTAATTCTGAAGTCGGGGAAACAACGTAAAAAACACTGCAGGATAGCTACCGAAACCAGGCTGTCTGCAAGAACTTCTCGGGAATTTCTCGGGCCATGGCAGAACGAGGATACAGTTGGTCATGGCTCCAATGCCAAAGGATAATTAAAGGCTTTAATGCAAAATACAAAAGATTGGAAACAACAGAAACACTCTCCTTTCTATAACCTGATGTTACTGGTACAAAGTTTGTTTTTAGCTGCGCGCTTTCGGTTTGAGGAGGCATATAAACACAGGAATTGGATAAGGCTTTAAGTATAATGTGTGTTAAAATACTGGAATTGTGCGTCACGATGCCCACGATGTAAATGCAGCCTTGGAGACAACTCTCAAGAGATATAGAGACTGTAGATCGCAGTGTCATGCTATTCAGGGCTAGAAAGCAATCAAGGGTTACATTTACGTCTGCCAGAGTTTCAAAGAACCTTTTACGGCCTCTTGTTGAGTTTTTCGAGTGCTTGCAACCAGCCAGTTCCCTCCTCCTCCTCCTCCTCCTCCTTCTTCTTCTCATTGTTACCACCTTCCCTATACAAAACGAGGACCTAAAAAGGGACTGAATCTCGCTAATCACTCCAGCACAATGTCTGAAGAGCTTATACTTGACTAATTCGAGTTTTTAAAATAAGCTGAAAGGACATTCCAGCAAACCCCGTTGCTTCTTTTGCCTGTGTCTCTTTCAGCCACCTAATGATAAAGCAATTCAAACAAAGTGTGCTCCTGTTTAATCCAGCCCAAGTTCTTTAATCTTGATCAGCCTTGACAGTTACAATTCCAGCTAGATATTTGGTAGAGTGAAGCAAGATACACAAATGCAAACAGACGAAGGCCCTCAATAATCCGTATGGTTTCTGAAAGACTAGAGGAAAAAACAAATACAAAAGACGTTCGGACGCCGGTGGCTATGTTTACAAGCAGACTAATACTCCATTAATAATCCGACTGAGAGCTCGGATGTATAGAGTTACCCGGATTCCTCTCTCATTGAACGAGGCGGATAACCCTTTTAATAATCCGTTAAGTAAAGGTGTAATAGCCGTGTAAACCTTTGTGTTTGTTCACTAATGGAATCTGTGTGCGAGTTCAGTGCATGTGTGTTCGAGACACGATGTGATCCTTGTGCAATAAAATAAAAAAAAAATAATAGTTTGTGTTACAGATTTTAATCTATTTGAAGCAATTTTGAGGTTAGGTGGGTGTCAGATTGACATTTTGAGGCTGATGCAGGATACGACTTCATGTTAATGAAGTCGGCTCACAATTTGAAATTCGTCAGACGCTCGGCGAGGAAATTTATGACAAAAATATCATAGACATTTCTACGATACCCAATATGTATAACAATATATGTGTATATGAATAACCAAGACGAATACTCTTATTTAACATATAGAAAAATGAACTTTTTTTTTTTAAGTAGGTTTTTTTTTTTATTACAAACTGATCAGAAGAGTTGATGTTAAAAATTCTTTCTACATTTTTTGTATGTTTACTTTTGTACATAAACGTTTCATTAAACTTAGCTTCCCCACAGTTTTTTTTTTGTTTTGTTTTTTTGTTATACATATCATGTATCATAGAAATACCTTTAAGAATCGTGATACGATATTTGATATTTTTTCTCATAATCCCCAGCCCTTCAACCTACACAGAATGGTAAAGTTTTATCTAAAGATGGCATGATACCACTTTTTTTTCCTTTTCCGATACGGAAACCTTGAGAAAATCAGCCGGTATCAACATCCGTCTGATCGTTTTCTTTAAAAACTACTACACTTACATTTTTTATTAAAACTAAAGAAGATAAAACTGTTCCAAAAATAAATGTCTTTTCCAAATCCAATTCCAAACTTTGCCATTCGTTACAGATTCTGTTATGTTTCCTCCAAAATCCGATCCACTTTTTTTTTTTTTTTTTTAAACTGGTTTTATTTCGATACCAGTACGATGCCATCTCTAGTGTTATCCAGATATAAATATCATGCAAGTGTTTGTGGTGTACATTAATAGCCAAAAGGAACCAGTTCATGGCATTAGCTAAAAAAAAAAAAAAAAAATCAATCTGCTTTTTGATTTAAAACAAAAAAAAAAAAATCAGAGTAGCCTGCTAGCACTTAAACTGTTTACATCCGATTACAAGTGTATACTAATATCGAATTCTTTATTCGTATAATTGTGATTTAGACGCAATGTAAGTCTAAACATCCAGAGCACCACCTGCTCATATGACACTTATGTCTAATTCATTCAGTCAGAAGCTGGTCAAGTCATCGGAGATGCTGCATCTTTACCTCCTTAAGGTACCTGAAGATACTTGACGAAAGAGGTGTCAATATTACAAACACAAAATTCCTCAGCAGGCTGAGAGAAAAAAAAAAACGAAACAAAACAAGCTTACGGCGGTTGACGAGACGACTCCGGGAGAACAGTGTAACTGATACAACATCTGGATCAAACTGCAATTTAAATGCAACCTGCAGAAATGTTCAACTAACCGGCTGAATATATACGTTTACTTATATACACTGTATATATATATATACACACAATTACTACAAAATGAACATAAGCGCACGTCTCTGTTCAGAATAATTTAGTGCTGATCAGCTGACCTATGTGTAGATCTGAGCATCTATTGGTTATCGTCTTTCCCAAACACAAACACAAACACAAAATACTCAACAGATTTTTAAAAAAAGTCTCATTATGATCAGCCTGAAACGTGAAACGGAGACGCACGGCACAGCTGACCCTGCGCTTTTATCCGCTTGTGGATGCAGAAATGCAAAATACTCGTTTTTCATAAAAACAAAAAAGGACGTTACTCATTTTTGCATACAGTTAACTGATTTCAATTTCACACACTCAAGTACTGACAGACTTTTTTTTTTTTGAGCACGTGGACTAACGGCTCGTGTGATACCGTCCAACAGCACGGATTAACCCTAGATATTTCATATATATATATATATATATATATATATATAAAACTATATTTTTCTAGTTAAAAAAATAGCAGGTTTTTCTGACCAAAGACACCCCGGTCACGCCCACTTGTTTTCTATTGGCTCACAAGAACGATACTACATCAAGAATAAAATCTAAAAATAGTTTTGGAGGCATTCTTGTGTTAATTTCATAATCCTGGGAAAAAAAAAAATTGTTGCCTCATATCCGCTTTAATCTTGCGATTGTCCAATTAAACGCTCTCTAGAATGTGTATGTCCCGCCCCCGGGGGCGTGTCTTGCTTTACAGTAGCTGCTCATTGGAGGCAAACATGGTTCGTTAGTGCATCGTATGTCGAACGCTAAATCAGTCACACACTTCAACACGCCTTCGATCTGACTTCCTGCTTGTAAAGGAAATAAATCAACATACGGAATTGAATTATGGCTCATGGGTACTTTTTTTTCCCCCAGGTGAATTTTATTAGTGTTATTAGCGGAGTTTTCAGGTTTCTCTCGTATCGTATCGTGTCGAAAATCGTAAATGTGACAGCTAAACTGTTAATAGTGAAGTATTGTACTGTTATTAGTTACTGGAACATCAACATTTACAAAAAAACAACAAAAACAAAAGTATTTAGCAAGCAGTGGAAGAGGAAAACCCTTTTTAAATATTAGCTCATGTGTTATTAACAATGTTAAAGTTAAGACCTGACAAGAAAAACAGATACTAGAACTTCTTCAGTAACTAACATTTACGTTTAGATAGCACGGCTGAGGTTAGGCACCGTGTGGTGAAGGCAACCGTCCCAAAAAAAAATGACCCAAACTGAACAAATGCATGTGTGGAATTTAAATTTTGCGCCAAACATACGGTACGAGTTGTGGCTGCGTTCTGGAAGAAGCACATAGTCATCATTCCACGCTGATATGTGGGCCAGATGAAGTCAGCGTAGGTCCTCACTGCGTAATTACTCGCCTGTGACACTCGACCATATAGCGTTTTAAAGGAATCTCCAACATTAGCTCCATCCGAGAAGAAACATACTGACCAAATACAGAAGAAGAAAAAAAAGAACAATTCACTGCCAACTCACTTATAATGGAGGTCAAAGGGCAAAACATTTATAGCAAGATTTTTGGTGTATAAACTGTGGAAATGGTGGAACTACTTTTTCAGAGGAAACACTCCCAGCGTAGTTGTGCGGCTCTGACAGCGTAGGGACACAACGAAGCCTTCAGGAAAGCGCAAAGTAACCGGAACTACTCTTCTACAGCATCGCTCGAGGACAGATTTAGTACAAATGTGTCACATTTACCTCATCTGAGCACTTTTACTGTTTAAAGTAACAAATTTTAAACGGTTATTGGCGGAATTCAACATCTGCCCTTAGACTTTCATTACACGCGAGTTATCGGGTTTTTCGTTCTTTCTGTACGAGCAATCTGTACGGGATTAATTCTCGCCAGTAGGAAATCTTTCAGACAACTTCAACCTAGCCACTACAGATGCGGCGGATAGCGATGATGGTGAAAGACGCTGGAGTATCCCTTTAACGCGAGGTCACGGTAACGGCACGCAACCCTAGCAAACAGACGACGTTTTCACCAGAAACGGATCACGAAATGGATCGTGGGTCATGTGATCGCACAGAGATATTTCAAGGCCTCGACAACAACCCGGCGGTGTATTTTTATTCTTCGCTCACAGGTTCTTTGATCCTCTTTCGCTTGGGTTACAATCTCCGCGGCTTAAGAAACGAACGAAGGGAGCCAGGATCTGATACGATGGAACCAGACGAGCCCTTTTCTTTCTCTCCTCTCTTCCTTAGAGCCCAGGAGATGGAAATGCCCTCTGGTTTTGGCCTTGCTGCCACTCAGTTCTGCATGACGGGGCACGGCCTCGCCAAGCCTGCTGGGTCACATGACCAACACAAAAGGGGGTTGCGGAGTGGGCAGAGCCTACCATCGATCACGTGGGTTGAGCCTGAGGGAGGAGGAACGAGGGAGTGAGGAGAAGTGGGGGGTTGGGTGGATCGGCTCGGGCTGGGGTGAACCGGAGTGTGTGTGTGTGTGTGTGTTGGCGGGGGTTGTTAACTGTCACCGGGCAGAGGAAGCGCTGAGGTGTTTCTGTAAGGAATTTTCAGCCCCGATTCCCCCCCCTCCCAAAAAAAAAAAAAAAAAAAAAAAAAAAGACCCACCACACCCACCCACCCCCAGTCAAACAATCTCACGGTCGTTCTCTCTCTCTCTCTCTCTCTCTTTTCTGTCTCTGTCACTCCCTCCCTCCTTCTTCTCCCCCTT
Source organism: Pangasius djambal (assembly GCA_022985145.1). Taxonomy (NCBI): domain Eukaryota; kingdom Metazoa; phylum Chordata; class Actinopteri; order Siluriformes; family Pangasiidae; genus Pangasius; species Pangasius djambal. Next base: position 1,649,244 of record CM040990.1, on the reverse strand, counting down.
TCTCCTCCTCCTCCTCCTCCTCTTCTCTGGCACAGTGCGAAGCCTCTGGAATGTTCTGCCTTGGTCCGTTCAGCCAGCAGCCAACCTGAGAACCACGCTGCTTGTTTAACGGATCAGCCGTACACACACTCGCAGGTACGAACGGCGAACGGCGGTTGTGGAAATTCCGGATGTGTGTCGGCTCAGAAACCCGATGTCTGCATGTCTCGTTTTAAATGCGGCGTGAAACCAACGGGGAACCGACATGTGGTTCCTGCAAGATGTGTCACGAAAATATTCATCCCTGATCAGAAAGCGAATAAACTATAAAGATTCCGCTCAAAATCACATCACGATCGCTGCTGTTCTGTTCGAGCACAACCCGACGTCAAACCTGACCGACCCCCTCGTAGTTCACGTCCGTGGTCACGCAGCAATTCTACGTTTTTCCTAAATTTCGGAATTATTCTCTACACGACTTCTTATTGTGGATGACGTCGCCATGCACACGTGGGCAGGAAAAATATTAACCAATCATAATATCATATATCGTATCATATCACATCACGCCCCCCCTCCCCCCTCCCCCCACAGAGTGATATCTCCGGGTCGCGATTTCTGTACCACGTTCTCTTGACCCCAGCGAGGAAAACCACAAAGCTGACAAATGTGAGAATTCCTGTTTGGCTGTAGCTACGCCGCCTGTTTCGTGTCCCCAAATAGGCCCCGTCACGTCTCGCACATCTCCGAAGCGCCATGCTGACCCGAGCCACGTGACGCGACACCCCCTCCGTAACCCCGCTGATCTATTTTAGAAAGTGTTCATCAGGGATCTACGGTCCAGATGGACAGATGGATACAGACAGACAGATAGATAGGTTTGAGGTTGTCCAACAGTGTGTGTGTGTGTGTGTGTGTGTGTGTGTCCATGTGTCCGTTCCACCGAATGTGTGAAGAAGACGAACCCCCTCCAAAAAAAAAAAAAAGAAGAAGGCTGACTCGTTCCCTTCCCCCACCTTCGCTCTCTCCTCAACAAGTTCGGCCCAGTCTGCAGGGAGACAGGTCGACTACGCCACTGGTGTGTTACTGTCCCTATGGCAACGGGCCACCCTCAACCCCCCAGACTCTCCCTCTCCCGTTTCTCTTCGTCTCTCTCTCACACACACACAGTCACACGCACACACACAGTGACACACACACACACACACACACACACACACCCCATTACGTTCCTGGCTCTCGCTGGCTTGTTTTTTCCTCACGCTCCTGTGAGCGGAGAGTCCAGTCCCTGCTCCTATTTCAGCGCGGTGTCCATGTCTCTGAGGTGTGGCCGTGGTCGCGCTCGCCTGCGAACTTATCGTCGATGGTTAACCGCCCCGTTTAAGCGCCTCACGGTTTTTGCGCGCCGGCCTGAACCGGGTTCACGCGCTTGAGCAAGAGCGTGTGTTGCTTCATTCCATGATTTCATCTCATTTCTTCTTTCTGAGCATACAGGTCAAAGCGGGTTAAAAACTAAACATTTCCATCATTTAGATCACCTCTTTCGGGGTAAAAAAAAAAATTTAACAAAATAATAACACGGCCCTGTTTCAGTGTGCGCCAGGAGCCTTTCATTGATGGCTTCATTTGCTTTTCAATGAGCGAGCGCAGTGGTGTAAAAGCTCCCAGAAGAGCGTCAGCAACATCACACCGGCCGGTTCAAAGGTCCTCATTAACGTCGGACCATAATTCTCAAGGCACTGCCCAAGCTGAGAATCTGCTCTCCCCAGCACCTAAGGTGTTAAACCTCAGTTTTGGAAGAAAGAAAGAAAAAAAAAAAGAGAGAGAGAGAGAGAAAGGAGGATGAGAGGAGGGGAAAAATGGCGGCACACCACGCGCTGTGCTGTCCAACCTAAAATGGCTGACATCACAGACTCTTACCCAGCGAGGCAGTGCAATGCCAGCGCTGGAGCACAGGGGCCCGTCCTGATTTTAGCGCCGCCGAGCCCTACTCGCTCGCTCGCTGTTCGCTGTTCGCTCAAAGGAAGCTTTTCCAGGTTCTTGTTTGGGGATTGTTTGTAGATTTGCACTCGGCTACCCTGAACTGTGAAAAGAAAAAACGAGTCCAACAAAAACAAAGACTGCACAAAAACACACCAGTGAAGGAAAAAAAAAAAAAAAAAAAAAAAAAAAAAAAAAAAAAAAAAAAAAAAAAGGAAAAAAAAAAAAAAAAAAGTGTCATATCCTGAATATGCCGAACTCGTTCTGTCATCAGATTCCCGACATCAGCGTCACTCCGATATCATGCACAGCGTTGTGCAACACAGCAGCCCGAAACACGTCCGGATTCACCCGATATCTCGGGATGGAGCGATGTAAAAAAAAAATAACGCCGTGAATAACGCTCTGGAGAAATGGACGTCGTTTCTCACCGGCAGGATTCGGTGCTAAAACGTTCTATGTGTTAAATCTTTACAGAAATGAGGGCAGAGCATCAGCGGTGTGTGCTGACATGAATCAGATAACGCTGCAAAAGTCTACTGTTTTGATACTTTTAAACGAACAGAGTCCGTATCTGAAATTAATTAATTAATTAATTCACAGTGACACTGAATTCTCAAATCTGATTGGTCAGAAGGTGCTGATTAGCGTTCTAGAACAGCAGCTCTGACGGCAGCGCGGGATTATATTAACGCGCTCGCTCGGATACGTTATCGTTTCCGTAGTAACAGTGAGTGTAGTCGTTGATATGGTGAAGCTTTCTCGAAGGAGGGGGTTTACTGTTTAACATTTATGGAAGGAGTCTCCAGTGTCAGTGCTTTGTAAAGCTGTAACTTTTCAGGAGGAGTTTATTTTGTTTTATTGACTTCAGAGAGAGAGAGAGAGAGAGAGAGAGAGAGAGAGAGAGAGAGAGAGAAAGAATTTAGTGAGGGAAAGAGCGTTTATAGCTGCTATAACGTAAGCGAGAACAGGAAGTAACTTGTTTCACGGACCACGACATTAAACGCAACTATAAACGGATAAAAATGACAGCCGTTCAGGACTACATTAAAAGTTGGAATGGTTGCTAAATTGCTGTGGTGTAAGAGGAATAAAACATCAGATACGCTGTTATCGGGTACAGGTTACATCACATCACACCACCCCGGCGTTGATTATTGTCCGATTACGGTATGCCATGCTGTGTTTTACTCCTTATTTGGCGTGTGTGAAATGTAGAAGTGTCTTACACAGTAACGTACGTGAGCTTATTCCTGTTTTAAACACAGTGATGAACGACAGGTGACAAGTGTTTTAATTGTATTCACCATAGTATCGTTTTTGGTGTCAGGTCAAAATTAGAAATGGTCATTCAGCCGAGCGAGAGTGAGTGTGTGTGTGTGTGTGTGTGGGGGGACTGGCCTTGTTCCCAGCGCTCGCACACGCAATCTCATGGCCTACCGCTCATTTAATGCTTTGCATATTAGGGAGGTGAAACAAACACGGGTTTAATTGTTAGGGTGAAGGCAGAGACTCGTCCCAGCGCTCACACTTTAAAACGATTTATAAAGACTAGGAGCGAGAACATGTGAGGACTCAGCGCTCAACTCCTCGCCAGGTGTGTGAGAGCGAAATGATATGCGACGATTATTAATGCCTTATTATTATTATTATTATTATTATTATTATTATTTTACATTCTCGTCACAACCATCAAAGAAGGAGAAGGCGCAGATGGAGAAATGGACTCATTACAGCAGGAGAGATTAGTTTGATCAGTTTTACCATCAATAATGATCCATGTATTATTATTATTATTATTATTATTATTATTATTATTATAATACATATATATAAATATATACTGTTTAATATACAAACTTATCATATGGAGCAATAATGGCACAGATACTGGGTTAGTTTTACATACAGTGAGTTTGCATACAAAAACAAACCCAAACCTCAAAAAATCTGGCTAATACCCCCCACATACACACACACACACACACACCTCCTGTCGCCATTTTCCACCACACACTCCCTGCACTGAACCACACCACAGCCAAAACCAGGCGCATACACAACTCTGCGCCACAACTACACACACACACACACACCTCCACATATACACATGCGCACACACACACACACACACACACATATATATATGTATATACACATACACACACAAACACTTAAACTCAAACTTACCTACCGCGCGCTCGCTTTCAAACACAGTCACTCCTTCAGGCTTTACTCCACAATAAAAGCGTAAAGTGAGATCAGTAAGGCGGTGTGTGTGTCCCGCAGGGCTGGAAGGGGCCGCGGGTGGGAGAGCTCTGCGTGACTGGAGATGCTGGAGCGACACACACACACAAAAAAACACCCCCTTTTGCTTTCGCGTTTATTCCAATCGCTGGCGCTTGAAAGAAGGGAAAAGAAACTACGTACGTACGTACGAACGTACGTGCGTGCGTGCGTACGTACAGACGTAAGCCGGTCACGTGCTCCGCGCGTCACTTAGACCCCCTTCAACCCCCCCCCCCCCAAGCCCCCAAATTTAGTACGAAGCTCACTTATCCGTACTAAACAGGACCCGAGATTAGACTTAGTTTAGTAATCCATACTACTGTACTAAATAGTGTACCAAACACACGCCATCTGTTTAAACAGCTACGTATACTACCCTACTAAATAGTATGTAAAAAGGTCATTAATCTTATCAAAATAAAGTTTAATTAGCCAATTTTTAGTAATCCATACTACTGTACTAAATAGTGTGCCAAGCACGCCGTTTGTTTAAACCGCTACGTATACTACCCTACTAAATAGTATGTAGAACTATGACAAGCTACCTGATATTATGACTACATGACACAATCTGATCAAAATAAAGCTTAAATTAGATAGACCGTACTAAATAGTGTGCTATAACACTAGGATGCTAAAAAAAAAAAAGAAAGAAATACTCAATTTATTTAAAATTAGGTTTCAACCACCACGTATACTACTCTACTAAATAGTATGAAACTGGCCATTCATCTGATCAAAACAAAGTTTAAAAATAGCCCATTTATTGACCCATACTTGTGTACTAATTAGTGCGCAAAGCACGCCATCTGTTTAAAATGGAGTTTAACGGCTACGCATACTACCCTACTAAATAGTATTAAAAACAATCTTAATCTTATGAAAGTGAAGTTTAAATGATGATGAATATTTTAACAAACCTACTAAATAGTGTGCAAAAAGGAACATAGTAGTAGTATATTAAAAATAAAATAAAAAAACCACGCTGTTTAATGCTGAGTTTCATCAGCTACGCATACTACCCTACTAACTAGTACGTGAAATCAAAACGTCACTTGAGGACTCATACTATTCTCCTGTGCTGTTTAGTAGGCTAGTGCGCGAGCGCGCGCGGGGGGGGGGGGTGACTTTTTCAGCTAATATTACCCACAAGTCCTTGCGCGCGGGGGGAGGGGGAGGAGTTTTGTGACGGTTTGCGTAGGACGTATTTTAGAGCGGTGTAAATGAAATGTGGAAAAACAAATCAAGCGAATAGTAAATGAAATGATATAGTATAAATTCTGTAAAGAATCATGAATGAAGAAAAGCTGACATGCAGTGAGGAGGTTGTTTACGGTGACGGTGTGCGTTACTAGGCAACAGCGTTCCCTTCCATTACGTGACGTTTTAGCTAGTATGTCCCAGTACTTGTATACTCTTTTGCTACACACTCAAAAGTATGCACTTTTTCTTCACAAAAAGAGTACATACTTTTAGTGCATAGTATAAAAAGGCGAATTGAGACGAAGGGAAAGCAACCAGAGTCAGAACCCCGCCCCCCTCCTCCCGCGCTCGCGCACTAGCCTACTAAACAGCACGGGAGAATAGTATGAGTCCTCAAGTGACGTTTTGATTTCACGTACTAGTTAGTAGGGTAGTATGCGTAGCTGATGAAACTCAGCATTAAACAACGGTTTTTTTGGAGGAGGGGTTTGTTTGTTTGTTTGTTTTTTTAGCATACTACTACTATTTTTTTAGCACACTATTTAGTAGTGTTGATCAAATATTCATCATCATTTAAACTTTAATTTCGTAAGATTAAGATTGTTTTTAATACTATTTAGTACGGTAGTATGCATAGCCGTTTAAACTCCATTTTAAACAGATGGCGTGCTTTGCGCACTAATTAGTACACAAGTATGGGTTACTAAAATAGGCTATTTTTAAACTTTGTTTTGATCAGATTAGTATGCATGACTGTTGAAACTCATTTTTAAACAGATAGTGTATTTTTTTTTTTAGCATGCTAGTATTTTTGTAGCACACTAATTATTATGAATACTTAAATATCTACTTTAAACTTTATTTTTAAAAAGATCAGCGACGGTTTCTCCTTACTCCTAATAGAAATACTGTTTAGTATGGTAGTATGCATAGCCATTGAAACTCCATGTTGACCAGGTTGCGTACTGCTCGACATAGCAGTACAGTAGTATACATACTATTTAGTAGTGTAGTACACACGTTTGCTTGTATAGACATTGAAACTTTGGCTAGTGTACTATTTTGACACACTTGTATGGATTAGTAATAATAAATGGCATACTATTTTTGAATTCCAAGTATGTTATGTTAAGAAAGTATGCACAAAAAATGCACGTTTAAACTGATAAAATGATCAGTGGTCCTTTTTCATATGCATACACACCATTTACCAGCACAGAAGTAGAAACCGAACTTTCATTTTGATAATATAATTAGACATTGTTCATGGATGGCAAAGTATTTTAACAGACTGTATAGGATAGGATGCAGTTTTTATACACAGAAACTTCAGTGTTTCATGCTTTTTATAATAATGATAATAAAGAGAATAAAAATGCCAGGAGGATTCCTTTGCATTTTTCTGATTGCCTATAGAGTTATTAATGATAATAATGATAATAATTCAATACAATTTGTCTGAGATATTTGACCTCAAACGTTTTTAAAGCTAAAAACTGCCTCCTAAAACATTATATTACAATATAGTAATAATGTTAAGATCAACTACACAGATTAAAGTGAGATTCCTGGTTTAAAAACTTTGTTCTTTAATTAAAACGATCCCATGTGTTGTAGTAGCGACGCCTCACCTGCAGAGGAGCCTCTCATTCTTTCAACGGAGACCCATGCGTGAATCTGATTGGCTGAGAGCGCAGACGTCGCACTCGCTGATTGGACGTGGCGTCGTAAGGGGTCAAGCCGGGTGTGCGCATGCGCGGTGAAGCGTCAGCAGTATTAAAGCCTCTGAAGTCCTGTAAAAGGCTGCGGAAGAGGAGAGAAGGAGGAAAGAAAGAAAAAAAAAAAAAAGGAAAGAGGAGAAAAGGTTTATTTTTCACCTGGTGTTTGTTGGTGAAGGAGTGAGGGAGGATGACTAACGCCTCGAATAAGAGGAAGGAAGAGGTTCATGTGGCTAACGGAGGGCTGAAGCAGTCCACATGGAGCAAAGCGCTGAGCAGCAGAGCGGTGTGGGAGGACAAGGTGACACACACTACACACACACTCTGTACATACACACTCACACTCACACTCTCTCTCTCTCTCTCTCTCTCTCTCTCTCTCTCTCTCTCTCTCTCTCTCTACACACACACTCTATACACACATACTCTATACACATACACAGTCTATACACACACTACACACATTCTGCACACACTATACACTACACACATTCTGCACACACTATACACTACACACTCTACACACACACACACTATACACTACACACTCTACATACACACACACACACACACACACTCTATACACTACACACTCTATACACTACACACTCTATACACTACACACTCTACATACACACACACACTCTATACACTACACACTCTATACACTACACACTCTACATACATACACACTCTACATACATACACACACTCACCCCCTACACTACACACACACACACACACACACACTCTATACACTACACACTCTACATACACACACACACTCTATACACTACACACTCTACATACATACACACACTCACTCTATACACTACACACTCTACAT
>CM040990.1:1617002-1641128 GCA_022985145.1 Pangasius djambal | reverse complement strand
TTTTTTTTTTTTTACACTAATGTTTTTTGCAAACTTTTTTTTTAATAACATTCTTTATTCTTTAACAGATATACATGTATTTTTTTTAAATAATTGGCTATATATATGTTTTTATCTTTTATGTCTGTATGTTTAATATCTGTATGTTATACATATACACAAATATTTACATACAATTTTTTATTTTTATTTTTTTTACTAACTTTTTTAAAAACAGATTAATAAAAGGTATATTTAAGGGGTTGGGGTTTCCTTTCTCATTCTTAGGGCTGCTATTGCTAGTTTCTAGTTCAGGTGTCTGACTGTGTGTGTGTGTGTGTGTGTGTGTGTGTGTGTGTGTGTGTGTGTGTGTGTGCGCGCGTGTGTGTGTGTACAGGTGGTGTGGATAATCTTCTACACAGCGCTGCATTATGACTGAGGTCCGGTGGAGAACCTGCTCTAAAGCAGCGTAGTACACTCGGCTGTACAGTGGGGTCCTGGGACGGGCTGCACACGGCCGGCACTGGGCTTTACACACGTCACCAGCAGCGACCGGAGCCTCCCGACCCAGGTGCATCATGGGTACTCTGCTCTGAACCACTTCCTGATCGGCGGCTCATCCAGTTTTAAGCTCACGCCCGTCCAGTGCACTGCCATGTGTTCTGATTCAACTGATTCAACGCTATTCTCTCTCTCTCTCTCTCTCTCTCTCTCTCTCTTTTTTTTCTTCCCCCTCTTTCCATGATTGACTTTGTATTTAGTTTGTAATTTAAATTTATTTCTCCATTACTCTAGTCTTACCTGTTAGGTCTTGCTAATTTAAAAACAAGTGTAAATTGTGTATAGTTTCCATTTTAAAGCTTGGAGATCACGTGTGTGTTTTCGCTGTCCTTTTCTCGCATGATGAGATTTCTCGTACGTCTCAGTATTTTAGAGAGGAATTTATACGGATGCGGACGAAGCCGTCGAGGTTTTAGTGCTGATATGCACGAGGTGTTACGTTCAGGTCACGTTTTTCTCTGTCGACTCGCATTAATGCATTAAAAACTGCATTTTTTTTTGTTTTTTGTTTTTTCTTTGCACCTCTGATTTTCCAACAATTTGATTAAGACTGAGATTAATCCGATACTCAAAGGGTATTAACGTGTGGAGCGCATGAAACAATTAGAGATACTTTTTAGAAAAAAAAAAGAAAAGGTATTTAACATTTTTTCCTTCTTTAAAAAGACTGATTGTTTTCCGGTGGATGTTTTTTCTCTCATTTCATTTTTTACCTCTTTTCTACAGTTTCATCCGGAAAATCGAACCGTTTCCACTTTTTTTCTTACACGACTTTAAATTCTTTCGAGTTTGTTATGATGTAATAAAACTGTAATTCACCCGTAAAATGGCTTCCATTTCATTTATTTAAATAAAAATCGATCCATCGCTGGTCACCTTCATGTGTAATAAATTTCTTTTATATTAAATATTACCACCGATGAGGGAAAAAAAACATTGACTGTAATAAACCCATGATGTAGAAACACATTTTAAACATGTTTCATGTTAAAATGTAAAAATTCTGGATTGGATTTTAGAGTTAGTTCCTGAATTTAAGGCTCAGAGGCTCAAAAAAATATTGATAAAACGGAAAAAAAAAAAAAGTAACGACTTTTATTTAGAATCTGTAAAATCTAATCATCTGTTTTCCAAATCAGACACTACACATCCAACATGTCTGACTCCTGGGCGGTTCGGTGCTTTGCCTTTAATTTTCTTGATTTTAGTCTTACGGTGCGCTCCAGAATTATTGGCACCCTTCATGAAAATGTGCAAGAAAGCGATATTTTGAGCTCGGACTTTATTATTTTTTTTCCTCCTTTCAAACACAAGTAATGTAATTTGGGACATGTTTGTTTGCTCCACGTGTGGAGAAGAGACATAGTCACTTCGAAATAAACAAACGTGCTTCAATGGAGTAATATAACAGTTGGATAGTGCTGATTTCCATACTTCAGTTTTTTTTATTATTATTTTCCAAAAAACATTATATACAAGTATTATTAAAAGTCTACATGCATTTATTTAGATACACAGTGACGGGAAATAAGTGTTCATATGATTTTGTTTTTGTTATTTAGAAGGTGAAGGAGCTTCCTAAAGTTCACAGGGACGAAATGATGAAACAATACTCAAATGGAAAAAGCTACAGAGAGACAGAGTCATAGCACAGACCTTCAACATCCCTGTCAGTACAATCGCTTCGATAACAATGCAGGTGGAACCGCAACTAATCAGCCTCAGGTCGGTTCTCCACGCAAGATTTCACAATGTTCTCTCAGAATAATGATAAGGAATGATGAGTAAAAGAGAAGCCAGCAGTCACTCTAAAGAGTTGTAGGATGATCTGAAAGCAGCAGGAACAACAGTTACACAGAGAACAATAAGCAGTGAACTGCAGCACAATCATCTCTGTTTCTACACCTCACACTAAACTCCTCTGCTAAAAAAAAGAAAAAAAAGAAAAGAAAAGCATTTAGACAAATCAGAAATCATTTTGGAGCAATATACTCTGGTGAGAGGAAAAAGAAATCGAACTCTGTGGCAATAATTCAGCTCGTCACGTTTAGAGAAAGAAGGGTCGCGCGTATGATCCCATAAACACCAAACACACGGTGAAGCACGGTGGTGGGAGCATCACGATATGGAGCTGCTTCTCTGCAAACGGTACTGATGCAGCACACGCCATCGAAGGAAACATGAACGAAGCGGGAAATATTAGAGAACAGTTTCATCTCATCGGCAAAGAAAAGAGAATCTGGGGGGGAGAAGATGAGCGTTTCAACGAGACAACGAGCCCAAACATACAGCCACAATAACTCGTGACTGGTTTCTAAAAGGTGTTTGCATGACCTAGTCATCTCCTGACGTTATTTATAGAGGATCTGAAATTGCGAGTCCGTCAGAGGGAACCTCGTAACCTTGGGGAGTTGAAGACGATTTGCCGAGAGGACTGGGCCGAAAATGAACCACAATGCTGCAAAAAAAAAAAAAAAAATTACTTCTTGCCCAAAGCTGTAATTACAAACAACGGCTTTGCAGCAAAGGACGAATGCATACTTTTTTTGTTCACATTTATTAATGCAAAGCTAAAAGACTTTATATATTTGTACATGAGAAGTGGATATGTGTACTGGATGTACGTTAAGTAACACAAACAAAAGTGTCTAAATACTTATTTCCCTCCACTGCATGTCCTTACATTTATGTTTGATTAAAATGTAATTCTTTCTGGCCAAACCCCCCCGTTTAAGCCTGATCCAGCACCTCGTCTGCTTTTTCTCAGACAGAGCATCGTGTGAGTCTGTGAGCCACGCTAACGTTTCGACTTCCTGTAGGTCTGTAGGTGAAAGGGGTTCTACACGAAATCCGCTTTGCTGGTTTGAGGGTTTGCCAGAGGGACAAAGCACAGAAGCGCAGTGATACGAATCTGATGTTACATGTAGTGGGTTTGTAACAAAGAGTAAAAGAGTGAAGGGTGGAGGGTAAAAGAGGGAAAAAACACAAATAAAGAAACAAAAGGTAATCAAAAATAAAAATAGTAAAATTGGCAAATACTACTACTACTACTACTAATAATAATAATAAACTTTACATATTTATTCAGGATCTTTAATTCATTTAAAATGCGGGTGTAAGTGCTTTCCAGTGTAAAGTAAAAAAAAGTAAATAAATAAATAAATAAAGAAAAACAAATCATAGTAAAAAATGAAATAGTAAAACAACAATAACAACATTATTATTATTATTATTATTATTATTATTAATAATAATAATAATCTTTATTTTTGGAGCACTTTTCATACATTTAATATGCAGCTCAAAATGCTTTACTATGTGAAATAAAAAAAAAAACAAGTAGTCAAAAATATTTTAAATTAATTATAATTAATTATATAATGTTTCGTAGTATCTGAGCTCGTATCTGAATTTTACACATTTTTATAAATAAATGAATAACTAATTATTGAGCAATAGCTGCTGATTATAAATATTGGCCCTCTGTCGCCCCCTGGTGGCGCTTGGCTTTTTAAAGTTTTGCCCGAATAAATGACGTAGTTTTTCAAGATGGCGGCGCCCCACTCCATCATGAAATTCTGGAAACCCGGTAAGATTACAGATTCTACAGATTCTAATCCCTTTCATTTCATTCCGCCATGTGTGTGTGTGTGTGTGTGTGTGTGTGTGTGTGTGTGTGTGTGTGTGTGTGGAGGTGAGGGTAGAAGTGTGCTGCATTTCTGTTTTCATTTCATACTGAAGAATTAGTGTGTTCTTACAGCAGCTCTGATCTCTGTGTGTGTGTGTGTGTGTGTGTGTGTGTTTACCTCCTGCACTGCGTTCGTCTGAGTTGTAATTTCTGTTCATATAATCACGAACGCTTTTCTGGTGGTTTATTTTTGCCATAAAGTGGTTTGTTATGAAATACTGCAGTTTTAATCAAAAGTGCCATGTTGGAGTAAATTAGGCTTGTCCTGTGTTGTGCTTATGTTCAGTAGCTTTATAGTTTCTTTTCCTGTTACCTTAACAAAAATAAAATGTAATGAAATGACAGTCAAGAATTAACCCTTAATGTTCATCGTGTGTGTGTGTGTGTGTGTGTGTGTGTGTGTGTGTGTGTGTGTGTGAGTGATTGATTGATTGATTCCTCGGCTGTCCATCACCATTATCCGTCATTCTTCTTTTTTTTAAACAATATTTTTTTTCTTCAGTTACAGTTACAGATGAACATATAGATATAATACACTCTTCTGGGTGATTTTGCACATCTGCAGACTTCCCTACGTCCTGCACTCGCTTTTCCACCCTAACTGAGAGACACTGACTCACCCCCCTGAGAGATTTCACAAGATTATTACACTTAGAAAAGATTAGACACCTTAAAAGACAACACAGCCCCTTTTATCAGACCGGGAATCATGTAGGAAAATATTCTTTAGTTTGATGGGACCAAAATTGAACTTTCTTTGGCACGTTACAGTAGGCATAAACCAAACGTTCATCTCCACAGTGAAGCATGGTGGTGGTAGCATTATGCTGAGCGTTACCCTCTGCTTCATGCTTTAAAAAAAAAAAAAAAATTATACAAAACTTTAAACTTTAATCCGCTCCATACACCTGATAATTCTAAAAATCCCAACACACCGTGATGGAAAGATTTTAAGTAGACGCCAGGAGAATGCACGGCCTGTAAACTGCACTAATGATGCAACGTGTAATGCATATTGTCTTTCTTCTTCTTCTTCTTCTTCTTCTGTTCCTTCTTTTTTGGGTGTTTCCCAATATTCCAGCTGATGCTTCCATAACTCCTTCAGCTCATATGAGCCCAAACTTGGTCTTTTAGGACGTATCAGTAGTGTAAGAGAAGATGTTTTCTTTGTAGACGTGCAAAAATTTTTGTCTAGGCTACAAAGCATAATGTTAATGATTGGGAATGATGAAGCGGAGTTACTTTTACCACCCCAAAGTTCATTATTTTCCTATAACAACACGTCCTAAAGTGTTTTATTCATCTTACACATCTTACACCAATTTCACAACAATTTTTATTTATTAAAAAACGATGAAGTAACATTCAAGTTGTGGGACGTCCGCAAAACAAGTTAGTTCCTGTTCTCACTTACGTTATAGCAGCTACGAGCAGTAGTTCCCTCACCAGCCTCTCTTTTTCCTTTCTCTTGAACAAAACGCTAACACTGGAGACTCTTTCCATAGCTGTTAAATAAACGTCTTGTTACAGAAAAACGTCACCATATTAACAATTACACGTTTATTAACCTGTTTATTACTAGTGGAGATTCCGCTGTTCGAGTCCCTGTGAATGAGCTGTTACTATAGAAACGATAACGTTTTAGAACGAGTGCTTTAATACAAACCTGCGTTACTGTCGATTCGGTCGATTCCTTCTGTCTTTATTTTCATTTCTTCCTTGTAATCTTCTGATTTTTATAATACTGCATAAACGAGGTTGCGTAAATGTTCATGGTCCGTATGTAAATGCATTTTTGGGTTTTTCAGACAAAACAGATCAAGTTCTTGTTACTTATACTTGTGCATTCTTACATTTGTTCTGCTTTGAGGAAACCCTAGATAAAATCTTTTTCTTTTGTGGTGTGTGTGTGTGTGTGTGTGTGTGTGTGTGTGTGTGTGTGTGTGTGTGTGTATACAGGGGCCGAGGCGCCGGGAGTGTGTGAGGAGAGGGAGCTGAACACGGAGCCGAGCGGCACCGCCGTCATCTACAACACTCACAGCACCCTGTCTGTGGAGAAGCAGAGGCAGAAGCTGCCTGTCTTTAAGGTACTGATATAACTAAAGCGTATCTACGATGGAAAACATGCGACGGATCGGCACAAGCTAAACCACTGACATGGACAGATACTACGTTTAGGGGTCCAAGCGCCAAGGGAACCCATATAAACATCCACACTCCTTTTTATATAAAATTTGGCACGCTAATTCGACCCTGTCCCAGAAGTCTTCCCGACAATTTTTAAGGTTTGTCCCTTAAACCCTTTAGCGCCATAAACACATTTCTGTTTATAACTGTGCGAATGCTATCGCACAGTGCTTGGACCCCTTAATCGCTGCTTGTGGTTATATTCTATTTAGATTTCCAAAAAGTATTTTAACAAGTAAAACATCTTGAACTTACGCAAATGTAATATTACTCATTTGACATTATGACTGTACAGTGACAGTAAGATTGTTTAAAGTACATATCTACTTTTTTCTTTTTTTTAAAAAACTAGTTTTAAGTGCTCTTATCAATCTTATGAAATGATTTTAAATAATTTAACTTCTGTTAAATAATAAATGCTGGAAGGTAGTTAAATGATCAGCCAGTGCAGTAAAATAATACTGATTAATATTATAGAGATTTGTGTAGATTTAAGATGGTTTTTATTTGCTAAGAACTTATATTTTTTTTATGTTTAGTGTTTATCTATACCTCTGTTTATCATAAGTACTCCAATTTACACTAATGATGTCATGTTAGTCTGCTATTAAATCTCTTTTACACTCTCATTTACTCTATTTTACCCTATTTTACACTGTTGCTTTAGTTGTTACTCTATTTTATGTTGCTTTACTTTGCTTTACATTATTTTACGTTTCTGTGTTCCTCTACTTTTACATTGCTTTACATTACTTTACACGACTTTGTTATTCTAACTTTTACTTTGCTTTACATTACTTTACACGACTTTGTTATTCTAACTTTTACTTTGCTTTACATTACTTTACGTTACTTTGTTACTGTAAAGTTTAATTTGCTTTACATTACTTTACACGACTTTGTTATTCTAACTTTTACTTTGCTTTACATTACTTTACACGACTTTGTTATTCTAACTTTTACTTTGCTTTACATTACTTTACACGACTTTGTTATTCTAACTTTTACTTTGCTTTACATTACTTTACGTTACTGTGTTCCTCTACTTTTACATTACTTTACATTACTTTGTTATTCTAACTTTTACTTTGGTTTACATTACATGACTTTGTTATTTTAACTTTTGCATTGCTTTACATGACTTTACGTGACTGTTACTCTAAAGTTTACTTTGCTTCACATTACATGATTTTGTTATTCTAACTTTTTCATTACTTTTCATTACCTCTTACTCTAATGGCACTTTACTTTACAAAGCTTAGTTAATTTGTTGCTCTACTTTTACGTTGCTTTATGTTAATGTACATTACTTTTTCACTCTAACGTTTACGCTGATTTACATGACCTTACGTTACTTTACATTTACCTTTTTACTCTAAGTTCTACGTTCTTCTTCTTCTTCTTCTTCTTCTTATGTTATCTGTTTGGTTTATGTGACTGAAAATGATTTGCATGAGCCGAATTGCGTGACCTCGCCTCTAAGATGATCACAGCACACAATAAACAAGAGATTAATTAGACGGCTCATTTGCATATCTGTTTGCATATTGCAGCTGTGTGTGATGTATCAGTGTTGCACAGGCCAGTGTTGGGGAGAAAAAGTCATTTCTCATTCACGTTGTCATGTGAACACACATCTTTCTGCTCTCGATGTCGAACCCGTAGCACAGGAACAACATCCTGTACATGGTGGAATGCTTTCAGACCGTAGTGATCCTGGGAGAGACCGGCTCGGGGAAGAGCACCCAGATTCCTCAGGTAAACTGCATGAAACTCTCTTCCTCTTCTGCTCTCTCAGCATGACCCGACTTATGATTGCGTGCTTTGTGTGTAATGTGCTGACGTGACGAAGGAAAATGTGCCTTCGTGCAGTTTTTGACTTTTCTCTCGCCCTGTTGTAGAGCGCTGATTGCTTTGGGCTCAGTTCTGCAGCGTCAGGCTGTGTGCAATGGACCGGTGTGTTGAAAGTGTGTGTGTGTGTGTGTGTGTGTGTTTCAGTACCTCCTGGAGGCCGGATGGGCTGCAGAGGGGAAGGTAATCGGTGTGACTCAGCCTCGGAGAGTAGCTGCTACATCGGTGTGTATTGCTGTATATTGTTGTGATCTAATTCACAGTAAATGGTTTATGTCCTGGAACTGAACTAAAGGTACCAGTGGATTCTTTGAAAGTTGTGTGTGTGTGTGTGTGTGTGTGTGTGTGACATAGTGACAGTAAATTCACACACATGCACACAAATACAGTCCAGATATTTCCACTGCATTTGAAATGGTAAATGATTAAAAAACCATAAAAACAAAATGTCTAAAGTCTAGAAAGAAATAAAAAAAGTAACATGGTTTAAATGATTTTTTTCAGAAGTAATGGCCAGCTTATGTTTTTGAGTTTCATGTTATGTGACATTATATAAATAATTAGCCCCGACTCCGAATTATTACATCTTATTCATGACTTTCCTGGCACCAAAGGCAGAGATCAGTAACCACACAACCAGAACCTGTGGTACAGGATCAGCGCCAATGGGAAAGATGCAGTTCTGGTACTTGGTGTGAAAAGATCTGGCTGTATGGTTCTTGGTACTAAAAGCAGATATCATTAGGGCCTTTCGCACCGCTTTAGTTCCAGTACTAAAAGTACCGGGCGATTTTGCGCGAACTATTTCCCAGTACCATTTAAAGGGCTGCGTTCGCAGCGACAGTGGGCACTAGGAAGTGACGTAAGCCGGTCGACAGCGACGTCATTTGTGCGCGGCGTTCAGCAATGGAAACAGAAGAACAACGTAAACAACCGGAGGATGGAGGACGCTGTGATCGGAGCCGTGTTGCACTTCAGCGTCCGTCCATCTATCGCTGTTCTCCATACTTGCGCAATAAGTCGACACTACAGTATGTTTACACGGCGTTTTAAATCATGGCGGGTGACGGCGTTTTCGTACGAGTTTGGCCAATCAGCGTCTCCTTACGTCACGGATACTGGTTAGACCCTGCTCTGGAGTAGGAGCTAATTTGGTTCTCGAAAAAGGCGGTCCGGTACTAAAATCGCACCCAATTCCGGGGGTGCGAAAACGCCAAAAAGTGGGTAGTTCCACAATTAGTTCAGGTACTAATGAAAAGGTTCCCGCGGTGCGAAAGGCCCTGATATCCACACAACAAGAACCTTTTGATACAGAACTGATAACCAGTGGAAAAAGCACAGCTCTGGTACCTGGAGTGAAAAATTCTGGTTGTGTGGTTCTTCGTACCAAAAGCAGATACGGTATCGGTTGCCAGTGGAAGACTCCCAGTTCTGGTCCCTGGTATGAAAGGTTCTGGTACTTTGTGTGTGTTTAGGTGGCCACTCGGGTAGCAGAGGAGCGTGGAGCGTTTTTGGGGCATGAGGTGGGATACGCCATCCGCTTTGACGACTGCTCAGACCCTCATGCCACCCGTATAAAGGTTTACTACATTACATTATGTTGCTCTCTTTGTCACGCTACTTTACATTGTTGTTTCAGTTTACATTCCTTTATTTTACATTATTACTCTATTTTCTGTTGCTTTGCATTGCTTTATGGTACTTTATTACTCTAATTTATGCTAATTTACTTTACTTGACTTTGTTACTCAAACTTTTATGTGGCTTTATATTACTTTACTCTTCTTTTTTACTTTGACGTTTACGTTGTTACATTACATTAGTGTGTTACTCTAACTTTGTGTTGCTTTTCATTATTTTACAATCGTTTGTGACTCTACGCTTTACATCACCTTACAATACTTTGATACTCAGCATTTTAGATTGCTTTTTATCACTTCACTGTACTGTTATTCTCCTTTTACGTTGCTTTACGTTACTTTAAACTACTGTACATTACTTCCTTACTAAGACTTTTACGTTGCTTTGCATTATTTACGTTACTGTTACTCTAATTTCGTTGCTTTACGTTACTGTGTTGCTCTGCTTTTACGTTGCTTTGATACTTTTTACGCTACTTTATGCCACGTGTTCTCTATAATCAGTTTAAACTCAAGCCTAAACTGAGCTTTGACCTTTAACCTGCTTTATTCTTCCTTGTTGCAGTTTCTCACAGATGGGATGCTGGTCAGGGAGATGATGGCCGACCCGCTGCTGAAAAAGTACAGGTCAGGCTTCGTTTAAAGCTAAATCTTCTCAGCAGTAAAATCTAATATGGTGTAGTTATGGTTTTGGACACAGTGGGCTGGTGTGTGTGTGTGTGTGTGTGTGTGTGTGTGTGTGTGTCCGCAGTGTCCTCATGTTGGACGAGGCCCATGAGAGGACTCTCTACACCGACATCGCCATCGGCCTTCTCAAGAAGGTGACTCACTCGTTCCGCTCCCTGCAGCATGAGTTTTATTTTTAGTCCTCTCTCTCTTTTTCCGTCATTTCTCTCTTTCTCAGTCTCGTGCCTTTTTCACCAGCTTGGAGCCGGTGATGCTCAGCGAAACAGACCGTCGTCCTGTATTTCCACCATTTTGACCTTTTGAATAAACTAACTGTGTAATCACAACATCAACTGTTGAAAGTTTTACTTCTTTGAGCATAAATAGTGCAGAATGGATTACGATAAAGTGTTAAAAAGCACCTGCTGGTGTTTTACTGCTTTCATTTGCTCACATTGTCTCTCTCTCTCTCCCTCTCTCTCTCCCTCTCTCCCTCTTTCAGATTCAGAGGAAGCGGAGAGACCTGCGACTAATCGTCGCGTCCGCTACACTGGATGCCAAGGTTGTTCAGTGCTTCATCATTTTAGTGGAGTTATATACAGATATAATCAAAAATAATCCAGATATTCTTCTTTTAGTTATTTATATGGATTAAAGGAGGACATGTGAAGGATATCGTCATTACAGGACTTTACAGAACGAAACAATGAAACCTTTCTTTCTTACTTTACGCTACTTTACGCTACTTTACGCTACTCTGTGCTATGTTACATTGTGCTACTTTTGTTTCTTGACATTATTAGACATTATTCAACATCCCTTCATTACTCTGCTGTTTTGATGTTACTTTACTTCGCTTTATGTTACTTTGTCACTTTACTCCACTGTTACCATTAGTCTACTTTTACTTTACAGTACATCGCTCCATGCTAAGTTGTTAACTTTACACTACTTTATATTACTCCGCTGTTGCGCTAGTCTACTTCATGCTACTCAGCTACTTTACATTACTTTATAATACTAATGATTGATGTTTTTATTTATTATAATAGAATGTGATTTTTGTTTATCCTTCTAGAAATTTTTTGACTTTTTCAACCTGAATGACACGGCAGACCCGAGCAAGGACACGTGTGGGATCCTGACTGTCGAGGGCCGCACTTTCCCCGTGGATATTTTCTACACAGTCAGGTGCTGCTTCATGGTCTTATTCTTCCCCTTAAATTACTAATTGACTTTTGAGGATAAATCAAGTAAATTAAGTCAATGTTCTTTGGTTTATGCAGAAAAAAAAATGTAACCTCTATTATTGCACCTCTAAGCATCTACCAAACTTAACATCCTGTTTGTTTAATGTTTTTTTTCCCCCTTTTCTTTTGAAACCCTGTTAGAGCGCTGAGCATAAATATTATATTAGCTGTGCAGTTATGAAAAGTTGATCTAGCTAAAAATGTGCCTCAGTTAGACAATGTCTACTGACTTAAATTTACAAAGACGAAACTAACGTGGAAGAAGTTGGAGTAGGGAGGAAAAAAAACTTCTAGCTAAACATTTCAAAGGGTGTGAAAACTTTTGCACTCAGCCGAATGCTGTAGCTGGAATTGACGTGACATGACATCACATTTGTTGATCAACTGAACATTATAGATCTTTGAGACGAGTCTCATGTCCTCTAACCTTCATCAGCGTCAGTTTCGGATTTCAGCATCACTGTTAGCTGGAGTTAACTGGGCTGGTGTGTGTGTGTGTGTGTTTGTGTGTGTGTGTGTGTGTGTGTGTGTGTGTGTGTGTGTGTGTGTGTGTGTAGTCCAGTTCCAGATTACGTAAAGGCCACCGTGGAAACCGTGCTGAAGATTCATGAAGCCGAGGACGACGGAGACGTGCTGGCGTTCCTCACTGGACAGGTGCGTGAGAGAGAGTGTTTACACTGAAAAAAAAGAAAAAAAAAACTCACCGAATTTACTTAATTCAAAAGCGTACTTCAGTTCCACGTGATTTTTTTAAAATTTGTTTTTGTCCATTTGACATGATCCGAGCATGTATTTTCAAAGCCCTGAATAAAATCAAACTCCACAATTTCATTAGAGGTTTTGGTGAGGTTCCTGAGGTTCCATTCAATGCTGGGTTTAAATCGAGCAAAACTAAAAACATTAATGGATATTGGTCAGAAAATGCTGGTTCTTCCTGAGTGTAATGCAGAGAGTGAAGATTTCTCAACGTGACGTAATGATGATCAACAGTGATGATGATCAGTGATGAAGAGGAGTAGCTGTTAGCATCCCTAACCTCACGTCCTGAAATGTTTTATTCCTCTTCTACCACAGCAATTAGCCAACGGTTACGATTTTATATAGCTATAAACAGTCGTTCCCTCACCAGCCTCTCTTTTTGTCCCCTCGCTCTCTTGACGATAAGATGGAAAAAACCCAGAGATTTTTCTGTTCCCGAGAAACCGCAAAGAAGCGTAAAATCCTCTGTCCTGAAGATGCCTGAAAATTTAAAGTTATTACAAAGCGCTGACACTGGAGACTCCTTCCGTAAATGTTAAATGAACACGTTTGTACTTACAGGAAACTTCACCATATCAGTGATTACGTACGTTTTTAAACACATGCACATGCTGTTGCTATAGAAACGATAACCTGTGACCTGCCGCTGCACTACTATCAGAGCTGTTGTTATAGAAAAAGAATCAACACCTCTGTGTGTGTGTGTGTGTGTGTGTGTGTGTGTGTGTAGGAGGAGGTGGAGAAGGTGGTGTCCATGCTGCAGGATC
This sequence comes from Pangasius djambal, assembly GCA_022985145.1. Lineage (NCBI taxonomy): Eukaryota > Metazoa > Chordata > Actinopteri > Siluriformes > Pangasiidae > Pangasius > Pangasius djambal. Next base: position 1,627,780 of record CM040990.1, on the reverse strand, counting down.
AGGCTCGCTCTCTGTCTCGTCACGGTATGAAGAAACACCTGCGTGTCCTCCCCATGTACGCAGGCCTGCCTTACTCCGAGCAGCTGAAAGTGTTTGAACGGTTGCCACCTACTGTCCGAAAGGTGAAAGTGCACTAGTGAACCTTTAATTTACAACCATGAAAATAAAAAACAAAAGGAAGAATCAAAGTGGAGCATTTTTTCCCCCGGGTGTCTATAGACTTCGGAGTGCTGCTGCTATGTCGTAATCGTAAAGACTTTCTCATGCTCATCCCAGGACTCATCCATGACCGAGCCGCGATCGCGAGCCACGCGGGTTCAGGTTTAGGCTACTTTCTTGATAACGATACAATCTTTAAAATACCTTGGTGTAGACTCCAGAATTCGGTTTTGAGCTTCTCAGGATGATTCCTGAAATCCCTCAGTCTTGATGCGCTCTTTCTCAGCATTTCTGCTTTCGCTCTTCTGCAGTGCGCAGTTACAGATTTCCGCGTGTTTCCTGCTGATTCAACTCCTCAACAAAACCCTGAGTCTGAGGAAGGTGGACAAATGCTTAAATACACTTCAGAACCTTTGATGAACCTGCTATGAAAAAAACTCAACCTCATTATACAGTCTAAACACTGATAAAGACTATTTGTAATCAGCAAAGATTTGTTATGAAAGGCCAAAGATATGACAGAAGAGCAGCCTCCTTTTTACTGCTAATAAGCCTTTGGACATATCGAGTGTGGAATGATTGACAGGCTGTATTTATAAATATATTTATTAGAGATGAGACAGAAGTTCTGGGCAAAAATGACCTTTTTAGTCTTCAGGCTGAAGAGGAAAAACACAGACTTTGACCAGGAAAAAACTATTAAAGTATTTTTTAAAAAAAACTAATAAATTAATGATAATTAAAAAGTGATTAAAAATGCTGTTTGCTTTCATGCATCAGTTCTGACAGTTTGAGCAAATCGGCAGTAAAAAATGTTGGCCGTGTGGAAACATTTCATGGATTATATGCGTAGATTATACAAGCGATTTTGTATACCATTATTTATATATATATATATATTTTTTACTACTTTTTAAAACCACAACTGATGGCATCTAAAGTGGCCAAATGGTGGCGCAATAGTGCAGCATTTTTTAAAATCCATTAACAGGCACTCAGACGTTTTGAATCATAGCCAAAACCTTATGAACCCTGTGGTGCTTGGACCCCATTGATTGCTAATAGTGGTCATGTTATTTTTTCATATTATTATTATTATTATTATTGTTTTTCTATGGACAAACTTTTGTAAATTTCTCTAAGATATTTATAACAGATTATTATATATAGGGATTATGTCGTAACTGTAAGTTTTCACGTACACACAATAACGTCTCCTGAGAAAACTGGAAAGTACAAAATGGGAAAAGGTGAAATCTTGTGACGTTTGCAGTGCAGTAAAATATCACAGTGAAATAAAAAAACACTTCTCTGGCAGGTGGTGGTCGCCACTAACATCGCCGAGACGTCCATCACCATCAACGGCATCGTGTTTGTGATCGACTGTGCGTTTGTCAAGCTGCGGTGCTACAACCCCCTCACGGCCATCGAGTCTCTGGTGGTGACGCCGATCTCCAAAGCCTCGGCGTCTCAGAGAGCAGGAAGAGGCGGACGCAACCGGCCCGGGAAATGTTTCCGCCTTTACACAGGTGGAACGCACTGTATACGTCGCCTCAGACCTCAGATTTGTTCCACTGTTTGCTTTTTGCTAAACTGGTGTCGTTTATTCAGAGGAAGACTTCGAGAAGCTTCCGGAGAGCACCGTGCCCGAGATGCAGCGCAGTAATTTGGCTCCCGTCATCCTCCAGCTCAAAGCTCTGGGCATCGACAACGTCCTGCGCTTCAGCTTCCTGTCTGTGAGTGTAGCGTGCAGCGACATAGAAATATGATTATAAGCTGGAACTCGTGTTTATCTTATACAGATGTCATCATGAACATCGTAAATGATCCAGCATACATCGTTGAACACTGGACGTATTTTGTTCCTTAAATGCGAGTTCACGTCTATTAGTCCGTTTGCTTGAGTCAGAATCAGAGGGAATTTTTATACTTTTGTTTTGTTCGCTATTTGGTTTGCTTTAATTTCACACTGCGCATAATTAAACAACCTAAAAAGCAGAAAAATGTTCATTTAGGGCTGAAGACATTCTTCTAAATGTCATTGTTTAGAAATATAGAGCTGGAAAATGTTTAGCAGGTGCATGTAAACAATCACAAAAATCACCCAGGCACGGAGAACACAGACCTAACACTCGAGAAATAATGAGATACGTATATATGAATAATTAATTAGTTCTGCAGCAGTTCTATAGCTCTGTCCTATGGCTCAAGTGGAGCAGGATCTACAAAAAAAACCCACTGCAACCTAAAACACACGGCATGTTTGAATCACTTCCTGCAGTCGAGTCGACTCCGAGTCGAATCGCTTCATCACTGTAGTTCACGGGCCGAGACCACCTCGCTCAGACGCTCCCGGACCCGAGTGTGTTCTCACCTGCTCGAAGAACCGCGCAGAGGGAGAGAACACACCAGGGTTCTGTTCAAACACACTAAACACTGCAGCGTGAAACCGACCCAAAAGACTCCTTTTCGTTCTGAGTCAGACTTATCAAACGGACATACAGGAGTGAAAATGCCCAAATTTATCTTTACCCACGACTAAAGAAGGAAGGAGAGCCAGAAGAGTATCTATAGTATAACGCATCTATAGTATGATGCTTTTTCAGTTTCGGTCCGGAAAAGAATTAGCGTAAAATAGTGACTGAAAGAATTTTGCCTAGTTTCTGTTCCTCACACTGACACGGGGACTAACACGGTGGGAGCCGAGTTAAGATGCACAGGTGCAGTTTATTTATCAGTCGAAGAAATGTAATAAAATGTAGGAAAAAACAACAGTAATTACTGTGGGGAAGTTACAGAAAAGCAAGAAATGAACATCCGGAGCTGTAAGTAGTGTGTAGTTCTTTAACGTCTAAAAATCGTTAGCGCTGACTGACAGTCGCTCTGGTGCAGGAGGAATAAAACACTAGGGGATGTACGGTTATCAGCCGTGACTCCTCTGTGACTCACCACACCTCCCCTTTGTTGATTATTTTCCTCTAACAGCATGATACAGAGTGTTTTATTCCGTACACGTGTTCTCTGTTTCAGCCGCCGCCGGCTCAGACCATGGTGCAGGCCTTGGAGCTGCTCTTCGCTCTCGGTGGTAAGACGGTTTTTCAAACCATAAATCGCGTAGCAAATAATCCCTGAAAAAGCGGAATGTTTTAATTAAGGGGTCTGATGATTTTAGCGCGCTGCTGATGTGACGTCTTGGTTTAGGTCTGGATCAGTACGGGCGTCTGACGGAGCCGGCGGGGGTCCGCATGGCCGAGTTCCCCCTCAGCCCCATGTTCGCAAAGATGCTGCTCGAGTCGGGAAACTTCGGCTGCTCCAAAGAGATCATCACCATCGCCGCCATGATGCAGATCCAGAACGTGTTCGCGGTGCCGTCCAATCAGAAGAAAGTAGCCGTGAGTCCGTCTTTTCTCCATTCTTATCCGGTTTAGAGCATCGTGTATGAACCTTAGATGACCGTTTCGCAGGTTATTATAACGCTTTGTAAATGAAAGTGTGTGGAAGCTTTATTGCTGTTGTATCTCACTAAAATTACACATCACCTTTACACTTAAAAAAAAAAAAAAAAAAAAAAAAAAAAAAAAAAAAAAAAAAAAAAAAAAAAAAAAAAAAAAAAAAAAAAAAAAAAAAAAAAAAAAAAAAAGAACACAAATCTGCTGAAACCATACTGCGAGAGGAATCTCATCACCTGACTACTGCTATTCTGGCTTTAAAAAAATAAATAAATAAAAATTATGAATCAGATCATTTGGTTCAGCTCAACAAAGAGAGTCGACTCTTTTGACTCACAAATGGCTCCTTCTAAGCCGGACATAGCTTGCGGTATTTTGAACAGCTCAGATGTTTCCAATGGAATCATTTTCATTAACTTACGCCACAAAAGTAACAGCGTTAATGAAACGAAGAGGGGAAAGAAACCCTGGCTTGTAAGAGAGCGACTCCTTCGTAAATGACTCCTCACTAGTCACGTTAGTCAGGAAACCTTACCAGTGTTAAGGTAATGTGAGATGTACGGAGTAAAACACTGTGTGGCATGCTGTTATAGGAAAATAATCAGCGATGGGCGGGTGTGATGAAGCGGACTTACTGTTATCACCCTGACGTTGATCGTTTTCCTATAACATCACGTCACAACGTGGTTTATTTCTCTTATACCACAGCAGTTTGCTAATGATAACATTTTCATACTTTTTATCCAGTTGATATGTTTGCGATTACAGGTTCTCTCTCACTTAATGAGAAATCGCAAAAGCGTAAACTCCTCGGTCCTGAAGATGTCGGAAATCTTCACGTTACGGCTTTACCTCTGACTGTTGCAAAGCGCCGACACTGGAGACTCCTTCCGGAAATCTTCACCAGTATCAACGATGACGTCGCTGATCTGCACAAGTCCCTGTGAATGAGCTGTTGCTATAGAAACGATAACGCGCGCTTTCTTGTGTGTTTCTGATCGCCAGGCGCGTGAGCACAGGAAGTTCGCTGTGGCTGAAGGTGATCACCTGACCATGCTGAATGTCTACGAGGCTTTCGTGAAGGTCAGGAAATCACTCATGTTGTTGTGGCACAAGGATTGAATAAAACCTGTGAAGTAACACGCTTCACGTTCGTCAGTTCTTAATCTGTCTCTTCTATGCTTGTGTATGTTTGAGTTATGACCTCAATCCTTCCCACGAATCCTTTATTTTATCCCCTGCAGCATCAGAAGAGTTCGCAGTGGTGTCAGGAGCACTTCCTGAACTATAAGGGTCTGCTGCGTGCCATGACGGTCCGAGAGCAGCTCCGTCGCCTGCTGAACAAGTTCAAGGTTCCTCGAACCTCCAGTGAAGGTCGGAAGTTCATTCCTGATTAAATAGATTAAGGTTGCTTTCTGATATGATAAGAGAGAGAAAAAAAAGAGTGGGTATGTTTTTAAATGCAGAAAATAACCATTTTGCATCAGAGAGACGTCAACTTCAGTGCTTTTCAACAGCTTGTCAATCAAATAAGCCACACCCCCTGGTTCATGGTGAAATCGCAGCAAGTCTTAAACGTTGTTGAAGGAGCTTTACTTTCTCTCAACTCTGATTGAAATGTTCAGAACGTGTTTTTTGGTGTTTTCTTGTAAAATCATTTTATAGGTGTTGCTCTTTAAATCCCTTCGTATTTTGCGTTTGATTTTTTTTCCATCCGTGTGTTCAGGCGACCCAGACGTGATTCTGAGGTGCATCGTGTCGGGATTCTTTGCTAACGCGGCTCGCTTGCATCACTCCGGATCCTACAGGTGAGACGTTAATCGCGTCACGTGCGTTAATCGTGTCCCGATATTACATTTTCATATCATAGAGCAGGAGCTGCGTAGTGTTTTATCACCATTTACGGTATTGTTTAAAAAGCGCCATATTTTTATGATGGCTTCAAAGTTACAGAGACACTGTGCCTGTTAAGTAATATAGTGTGTCAGCTTATCGGGACAGGTCCAGAATATAGCCGGTCTGACGTTGTTATTAAGGAATAAAACACACTGTGTCATGCTGTTATAGGAAAATAATCAGCGATGAGATGGTATGATGAAGCGGAGTTACTGTTCCCACCCAAAGCTGATTATTTTCCAGCATAACAACGAAGCGTTTTATTTCTCTTGTACTACAGCACGGTGCCAATGCTAACAGTTTTTATTGATTAAAAGAATGACTATTGTACTTTTTATCCCTTTATACTTAAATTAAATGTTGAGGAACATCCACAAAACAAGTTAGTTCCTGTTCTCGCTTATGTTATAGCAGCTATAAACAGTTAAGTTCTCTTGAAGTTAATAAGACAACAATTCCTCCGTCCTGGAGATGACAGAGAAAACTTAGTCACCGCTTTACTCACTGACACTGGAGACTCCTTCCATAAACGTTAAATAAACGTCTCCTTACAGGAAACAAATCGTACAAGTCTCTGTGAATGAGCTGTTACTCTAAAAACTATAATGTGTTAAAATTAATCAGCACCTTCTGGCTAATCAGGATCCAGAATTCAGTAGTGCTGTGGGGTACATTATTCTCAAAACACTGTTTTTTTTTAATTATATGTACAACTTCTCATGTTCTTTGCCCACTCAGGACTTTACGGGATGACCGGGAGCTTCATATTCATCCCAACTCTGTGCTTTACGGGGAGAAACCTCCGAAATGGTACACAGCCTGGATTCTTGTTCTTCGTAAATATTTTATATTGTAGTCAAACCAAGGAAAGATACGAGATGGCAGGATTTTTTTTTTTTTTACATTTATTTTGGAGCATGAAGAAGGTTGAAATGGAGCTAAAGTTATAAGAGAAGAGATTTCTGGGGTTTTTGGAACTTTGCCAACAGAACAGCACTGCGCCTCCTCCTATAAAGCCGTTATATCAGCAAACGAAGGTTCTACATGTGGACTTTTATTTTAGTGGATTGAATTTACTTCAATTCAGATTTCTTTTCTATCATACTTTCAGTGTGAGATTAAGCAAATTAACCACAGACATTTTTCCTTGACTTTTTTTCCCCCCCTCCTTTTTAACCAATGGGTGCCAATATTTCTGGAGCTTACTGGAACATAATGACGTAGTAGACCTTACGTGGTACCTGATAAAAAAAGCCCCTGTGGCTCTTTGTTCCCTCCCCATACTTGAAAAAAAGTTTAAACTGTATGTAATCTTGCTGAGGTTAAAGTATTGGCACCCCTCGCCATGTCTTGTACCATGCAACAGAGCCCCTGAGCATTTTCACATAAATTAAGACATTCTCGGTACATTTTACTGCTAGTCTCCGCCTACAACATGCTGCGAAACCCCGCCTACTCTCCCAGTTAGCGTTACGTGATAGGAAACAGACACAGGGGCTGCGCTGTAATCCAAGCGATCATGACTAGGCCCTACTCCCTCTGAAGGGGTTCTTTGTAGGGGTCGAAATTATGGAACGCCGTTTTGACTGACTTTTATATGTAAACAAGAACAAGTGTGGTAATATAACAACAAATAGGCTATAAATGGACTAAATTTAATATTACTTAATATAATGTTTCTTACTGGACTTGATGTACGTTTAAGCTCGCCTGTTACAGAAGCCAGTTTTTTCCATCCAGCATAAAAAAACGGAGTAAATAGCGTCTGAGAGCGGCCATTTTGAAGGGTCTTTTGAAGTAAATGCTTTTGGATGGACCCTACAAATGGCTGCCATGGGCGTGTCCACTATTTAATTCTCAGAATGGACCTCAGACAGGGACTTCACCAGGGTACGGATAGTTCCGGCTTGTGGATAAACAGTTGTAGCTCTTTAAATTCACATTTCAGTGAGCAGGAAGTCTGTGTTTTATTTCAGGGTGGTCTTTAACGAGGTGGTCCAGACCTCCAAGTACTACATGAGAGACGTGACCGCGGTGGAATCGTCCTGGCTGGTGGAACTGGCACCTCATTTTTATAAACAAGCCACGGTACGCGCACACACAGACACACACACACACACACACACACACACACACACACAAAATGATTTCCTTACGACACGCTTCTTTATTCTTTGTGTTTTGATCTGCTGTCTTTCATTTCCTAAAGCCGGCGTTACACCGTACAATATGCGGCCTGATTTTCATGTCTTAAAAAAAAAAAAAATATATATATATATCTCATACATTGTAAAAGAATTAATAGGTCTTGAGTTAAGACCTGTGGTCTTAAGCTGCACCTTTGTGTTGCTTGAAGTTTGTTTCTTGTGGGCGTGTACCATCCGTCCAGATTTTTTAGCTCTGATGAGAAAGGCTAGTTGCCAAAATGTAGCCCAGTAACACAATTATTCACTTTCAGTTTATTTGTGTAGCACTTTTAACAATGGGCATTGCCACGACGCAGCTTTATCAGGATATACATTTTAAACGTATAAATTTATCCCTAATGTGCAAGCCAGCGGCGACGGTGGAGAGGAAAAACTCCCTGAGATGACATGCTTCTTTATTTATTTTATTTATTTATTTATTTATTTATTTAAAGAGTTCAGCAAGACATAGGAACTAATTACAGTTAGGAGCTAAAGTCGTAGCACATGCACCATAGGACTGGTCTGCGGATTTGTTGCTGTTCCATAATTTGCATAACGTTTGACGCGCGCCGCTGTTGCTGAAATCGCAGCTCTGTGTTTCGTACACAGAAAAATAAGTTGGAATGCATGACGAGCGCTGCTACAATGCAATGCTCGTCTAAAAGCCACCAACAGGACGATGCGAAATTCACAGGAAATACAGGTCACATCAGATACCGACAAACTTCCCAAAAAGTATGCGACAATAAAATACTGATGTCCGAATCTTCTCATACTCCCTCATTTTCACCAGCACTCCATGTTTCCCTCATATTTGAAATTTGGCCCCTGAGCTGCTCCTGTACGTTCAGAGAAGAATTATTATTTACCCCTCGTTTAGTTTTCATTATGTGGGAAAAACAAATCACTGACGAACATTTCGACAACAAGTTATGACTGAAGTGTAATGTAATGTAATCAGGGTACATCAACTTCCTCCAACCTTTTAATGTCGAAGTTATTTGCGTCAGAGAGGAAAGAAATTTCACCTCCACCCTTTTATTTTTCGTCAGTGTGACTTTTCCTCCTTTTTAAAATTTTCTCATTTCCTCTTTTTTTCTCTCTCTCTCTCTCTCTCTCTCCTCCACAGCACGGCTCTCTGGGAAGCAAACGGTCCAAAGTCTTCTGAATTCGTCATCCGTAGTGACCGGCTGCTGAACTACTGATCCTAAAATACTTGAGCGTGTATACACACACACACACACACACACACACACACACACACCATAAGGCAGCAGAACTGAGAAGAAAATTCTCTGCTTAAAAGCAGCCTTGTATATACGTGTACGATATATTTATTTCTTCGTATTCAATTAATTCGTCCACCAGCACATGAATATGAACACGATTTTGTCTTGAGGTCAAAGGTCGTTCAAGGGGCTTCCTTTTTTATTTTTGTAGATTTTTTTTTATTTTTTGAGTTACCTCATGCATGGCCTAACGAAGGAATAATTTTTTTTTATTGTGTGATTTTTTTTTTTCAGAAAAGAGTGATCTAGATGAATCTCAGAGCTTGGGACGGATTGTGCTGTGATTCTACATCACCCTGAGATTTTTTTTTTTTTTTTTTACACACCGGATATCTTTTTTCCGTAGGAATACTGTGTAGCTGAGATTTAGTGGCCTTTTTCCTCACCATTATGTGCCAAATATTAAACATATTTTATAATATTAAAAAAATAACGTTGCCATTTTTACACCGGTGCCTAAAAATGTGCTTTCATTTAAAATCACAGAAATCCTGGAGAATTTTTTCTTTTTTCTTTCAATACTTACACAACATTCCATGCCGATTTTCTGAAATTCATCAGAAAATCATTTGAAAATGATTTTTTTTTTTCTTCCCGTGAATGAGCCACTTACAAACATTACGTTATTGCCCCAGGGTATAGTGTAAAAAAAAAAAAAAAAAAAAACATTTTTGAAAGAGAGCACAAACAGAAATGGTCAGTATTTAGACATCAACCTGCTTTCATTTTATTAAAAGTTACTCCTCAAGCTTAGTTACAGATATCTGCATGATGATGATAATAAACCAACGTAATAGCCTTGTGTAGTCAAGCTGTAGCTGCTGCTCAAGTCACGATCGTATTATTCCAACAATATTACTCCAAACTCACCTCCCTGCATGTTCACTTCCTCTCGGAGCACTGTGAAAATCCTCCGTAGTGCGTAGTAGACACACACAGTTAATCTCAGCAATAATCGTTGTTCGTCTGATGAGGTGTGGTACGTCCTCGATGAAACTTCAGCTTCCTCCAGATTTCCTTTCATCTCAACGTTCTGTACGGATATGAAGCAAATGTCAGCCTCAAATAAATCTGAATCTTCACACAAACATGACGTGTGTATTTTATTGTAAAAGATTAGATAAAAATATTACTGATATAACTGACTTCTTGTTCTTATGATTAAATCATTGCTAATATCGGGCCTCATTTATCAGCCTTTTAGTGAAGATGTGTGTAAATATTTTCGCGGCCAAACCGAACTAAAAAATTTCCCGCCAGATTTACAGATGTTTCGCTGATTTTCTTCACACTCGCATGCGTATGTTAATGAATGTCAACTAGCTGTGAATTACCAAGCACGTTAATGGCACATTTACATTTAGCCACGCCCACAAAACTCCATAAAAGGCAAAGCTCAAAGAGCTGAAATGACAAAATGGCAACTAAACGATGAAAGAGCGCCTCCTAAGCGCGACGTGTGCTAAATCTTCCAGTAATGCAGTTCAGCCACTGCAGCGCATTAGCTAATATAGACACACTAACTCTTCCTCCTTTTATAGGGCGCCATTACTTTTGTCCTGATCAAACATCGAGCGTGATCAGTGAGGCCCGATGTTTGCTGAGTTTCATATAGCAGGATATTGTTTATTATTAAAGAGTGCGTCACTTCTTCTGAGAGGTTAAGTTGAATTTTAAACAAAAAAAATAATTATTTAAAATAATAATTTAGCATTGCTCCTTCACTGAGAGTAACAGATACAGAGGCCACGCCTCCTTCAATGAAACTGGCAGATACAGAGGCCACGCCTCCTTCA
>CM040990.1:1568592-1605411 GCA_022985145.1 Pangasius djambal | reverse complement strand
CACACACACACACACACACACACACACACACACACACACACCACTCCATCACTCCAGTGAATGAACTGCAACAATCCCTTTCACTCCCTAAGCTGAAGAATGCAGTGATACTCATATTAACGGAAGTTACTTTAAAATACTTTCAAATACAAGACACAAATAGCCTAAATTCTTTCCTTTTAAAGCAGCAGTTTGTAATTTTTAGCACCCTCTGCGTATGGTGAACCGCAATTACAACTTCACTGAAAACACTGACAAACCACTCATCCCTTCTGTTGAAACTACGTAAACCTAATGAGCTGTCTTTTAAAGAAAAAAGGCACTGCAGTTCTGTTCCCGATGGGAATGGATTTTATTTCTGGGCTGGAAAAATATAAACAGAAACTTGAATGTAGCCATGTCATGTTTTTTCCAAGGTATCTTTAAAAATGATAGGATCATTATAAGGTTAATGCTTGAGGTTACACTCAAGTCCCTAGTTTACAGACTTGTGACTTGACTCAGACTTCTTATTACTGACCTGTGACTCTTTGCATGAAGCAAAAAAAAATAGCTGTTATCTTCAAGTTCTGCGTTTTACAGATATTTACAGAAATTGTTAATCCCGAAGATGCTCCATCAGGATGGCCGTGCCTGTTGGTGGATATAAAGAGATTGAAATGAAGGCGAAATGGAAATACCTGCATGTAAAGCATGCAGCATCACAGTAACCGACTTGGGGAAAACCTAAAGCTGCACCAAGAAAGATTTGTTACCAAGCTAATAAACGCTTGCATCACAGTCTAGCTCAAAACTTAACTTTGTCTCAACAGCTTACAACAAAGGACTCTAAACTTGACTCAAACATGACCTCTGGATTTGACTTGGACGGTACAGCTATGAACTCTGGACTTGATGCTGACTCTGCAGCTTAAGACTCTGCACTAGACTCAAACTCTATGGGACTTAACTAGATTTGGACTCAAAAGATGGGACTATGGATTTGACCTGGACTCTAAAGACTGTAGACGTGATTCAGACGCAATGGCTTCAGAGTCTTACAGGACCTTATATTGGACTATAGACCTAGAAACTCTGGATTTGACTTGGACTCAAGCTGTAATGTACAGCTTGGGAGTCTGAGCCCAAATCAGACTCTACAGCTTGGTGATCTGGACTTGACCTCGACAATACAGGTTGGAAGTCTGGGTTCACCTGGAACACTGCATCTTGTGAGTCTGAACTTGACACAGACCCTATGGCTTGGGACTTAACACTCCCAAGTGGTGCCTTGGAAAATTGTTCACTCACAACTTAAATCCTGATGATGCCACAGCCAACCATGGCTGGGGGTCCAAGAGAGCAATATTGGGCATCCGTGAGCTCATGCATGCGGATGAGGGCGGGTAACGTTTTCCTTCCGCTGCCCTGTGACACATCATGAGCAGCAGTTTGAAAGTATGTAGTTGGCTGGCTTCACATGACTCAGAGGAAGCTTCTTAGCCTTAGACTTCACCTTCCCTGGGGAGCGCTGACAGGTGGGTGAGAATTGACTAAGCAAGAATAAATTAGGGAGAAAATTGGAGGGGAAAATAAAAGTTGGACTGTAAAACTAAAACACTTTTGAATTACACTCTACAGCCAGGGACAATGGACTTGTCTCAGACTCGTGATCTGAGGAACTTGACTTGGATTGTACAGCTGCATTCTGTGGACTCAAACCCTAGAGCTAGGGACTCTGCTATAAATTCAGGCTATAGAGCTGTGGAATCTACATTCAAATTAGACCAAACAGCTTGGGAATCTGAACTCAATGAAATACCCTATTGCTCAGGAATTGAGCAGACCCTAAGATCAGACCCTACGACTTGGGACTCAAGAGTTGAGTTGGACTTCAAAACCAAGGACTTGAGACTGCTTGAGACTGTGGAATATATATATATACAAACTCTACAACTAGGGACTCGACTTGGAGTCAGTGGACAACACATGACTCAGACTTGAACTCATAAACAAGGCTGCTTTTAAACATTATAACCTACACTTTCCTCAGTACAACATTATACTGTATGTGATAAGGTTGATAACACTAACTGCACCACTCAGAGTCTCATCTAAGTGCGTAATAACATCATAAATGCCATTTAATACTCTATATTCACATCACCAGCGCATTCCTATCTTTCTCTGATGATAATAAGATCCCTTGTTAGGACAGAAAACCCCAATCCTCATTGCTGTTAGACCACACCGAGTGGTTCATGCTCACTCCTTCATTACCTAAGTGCTCCTGTTCTGCGATTTAACAGGTTCATTTAACTGCTTTTCCTCCTCGCAAGTTTTAAAAAAGCTTTATGGCTGTTTCAAGTGCATATTTAAAAACAGGAAATGAGTCAGACAAAGAAAGAGAAAGAGCAAGAGCGAGAGACAACTGTGGTCACTTAACATGCGTCAATGAGCATGTATACAGTCAAGCTGGCTGAAGGAGAACACTGGCACGTTGGTGAAAGATGAGGGAGGTTACGAATTATTTTTAAATATCTTTTCCCCAAAACTGGTTGATCAATCTTTTGGTGTCCAAAGTGTTGTGGTTTGTGACGCTGTATAGCTCGATTCAGACTGGATTCGTTTTATATGTGGAGGTGTGTATTGTAATTATTAGTGGAGTATCTCTGGGAAATTTGTCCCATCCCAATCCATCATGTCAGTATTTATTTTTTTTTTTAAATATACAGATTATGCGTGTCCGGTATATGTTCTCCTGATGGTGGACTCATGAACATTAACATTAGCCAATGTGAGAGAGGCTTTAGTTGCTTAGAAGTAACCCTGGGTTCCTCTGTGACCTTGCGGACTATTACACGTCTTGCTCTTGGAGTGAACTTTGTTGGTTGTCCACCTCTGGGGAGGGTAACAATGATCTTGAATTTCCTCCATTTGTGGACAATCTGTCTGACTGTGGGTTGGTGGAGTCCAAAACGCTTTAGAGATGGTTTTGTAACCTTTTCCAGCCTGATGAGCATCAACGACTCTTTTTTCTAAGTTCCTCAGAAATCTCCATTGTTTGTTTAAGTCATGATAGACTTCCACAGATCACGTGTTGTGAAGATCAGACTTTGATAGATCCCTCTTCTTTAAATAAAACTGGGTGCTCGCTCACACCTGATGGTCATCCAATCGATTGAAAACACCTGACTCTAATTTCACCTTCAAAATAACTGCTGATCCTAGAGGTTCACATACTTTTGCCACTCACTGATATGTAATATTGGATCATTTTCCTCAATAATTAAATGACCAAGTATAATACTTTTGTCTCATTCATTTAATTGGGTTCTCTTTGTCTACTTTTAGGACTTGTGTGAAAATCTGATGACGTTTTAGGTCATATTTATGCAGATATCTAGAAAATTCTAAAGGGTTCACAAACTTTCAAGCACTTTTTCTTCAGTATAAACACACTACAGGTAGCGCTCAGTCTAAACCAAAAGTCTAAAACACAGAACGATAGAATATAGACATACAGGCGTTTAGAAGGACGTTTCAGAGAATGGATTTTAGGTAAGCGATTAAATTCGTAGCCTACGAATGTTATGGTCATGTGACCAACTAATGAGCACATGGCCACGCCCCTCAAAGCAATCAGTTTGTATAAAAATGAGGTGTGTGTGTGTTATAGACACTGTGCTATGACGCTATGACGAGCATCCGTACATCATGAAGACCCGTCCATCTCAGTACGACTGGATCATAATTACTACAGACGTCTTCCGATAAACGTTACTCAATATAAAACGCACAAAACGACAAGCTAAAAAGACTAAAGTTTGAAGAGTTTTGGAATATATATATATATACACACACACACATACACACGCTATACACTTTTATTACTTGTTAGCTACATTAAAGACGCGAACAGATCACACTGAACATTTTACCTGACTGACCGTAACTATTCTTTTAAAACCACGTCTTAAGACTAAATTTCTTTTATTAGCCGCTTGTGTTAATGTCTGATTCTTGTGCATTGACCTTTCATACATTTATATCCTGTCTTTTATTGTGTTCGGTGTACTTTACATGCTTCCACAGCACTCTTCCCTTAATCCTACGCTGTTCTTTTTATCTATTTGGTTTTTAATAAGGTTTTTTTTCCCCCCCCAGTTCAATTCGACTTGACTGCACAGCACTTTTAAGTCCTGCTTTTATTTTAAAAAAAACATGATTTAATCTTCTATACATTTCACGCATTCAATCTGTTCACTTCCTCTCTCATTCTATCTGTATATCCATCTGTGTGTCCTGTCATTTTTTTTTTTCCTTGCGCAAGGCCAATGTCAAAAACGTCACTGATGTATGAGTGATTCTCAGAAAGGCGGCGATGGGGAAATGGTAAACGTCAGGGAAGCGGTGCTGGGAAAAAGAGCCGGAGCGCTGCACTCAGTGTAATTACACACACACACACACACACACACACACACACACCTTTCATGTGCGTTTCTGCATCCGGGCCAAAAACACACTTCTTCTAAACACACCACTTCAGATAAATACATGACTCAATCTTTACGAAGCCTTTAGCTTTGGAAAAGCAACATCTTTAATTAAAGTTATTATTATTACTATTTAAAGTGTGTAACACTCATCTGATTGGTCGGAAGGCGTTGATTCATTTTCCATAACAGCAGCTCGGAAAGTAGTTCCGGCTACAAGGCAAATCGCAGGTTTATATTAATGCGCTCGGTCTAACGCGTTATCGTTTCTATAGCAACGGCGCATTCACAGGGACGCGTGTTGTTATTTAGCAAAGAAAAACGTGGAATCGTTGATGTGATGAACTTTTCTGTAAGGAGACATTTATTTATTTTTTTTAAAATCATTTTGGAAGGAGTCTCCAGTGTCAGTGCTTTGTTAATTAGAGATAAAACTGGGGAAGAAAATGGTCCTAATTTATTTTAAAAGCACATTTGAGAGCAACAAAATTATATTATATTATATTATTATATTATATTATATATTATTATACTTTCAGAGGTTTAGCAGAAAGCTGTAAGTGATGCAGAAACATTTAAATCCATTCGTATTAAATTATTTAAATAATATTTAATTATCATTTAATTAAAAAAATTAAGAATTACATTTGAAGTTAAAGCTGCAAATACAGACTATTGCTGCTATTTTACAAAATGAAATGTTAAAAAAATGAACGATTATATATTTTTCCTTCAAACATAAAGACGAAGACGATTTCTTGTGTGTGTGTCGTGTGTGTGTCGTGTGTGTGTCGTGTGTGTCGACACCAAATGCGACTGGGTTCACTGACGACACTCAGAGTAAACGAGGACAAAACGCTCTTCAAGATTAAATATTATTAGAATAAAATCACAAATACTGACAAGATTATTTAGATAATTATCTAGATAATTCCAAACATTACTATAAAATAAGCTTTTAATAAATGCTTTTAATTTCTTAATAAAAATACTGTCTTAATAATCAGATTATTAGATGTTTGATAAATAAATAAAGTTCACTTTTTTGTCAATTAATTTTTTACCTGTTTTTTTTTGCTTATTTATTTGACCTGCACATCTACACGTCTCAGTTTTTAAGTCTGAATGCTGTCTCTCATCATCCGATCCTACAAAATTCCCAGAATTCCCATTCGGGAAAAGTGTTCCATGTTCCCAGGTGTTTTTTTTGGGAAACGCTCTGCTGTTTTCAGGCAGTCAGGGTCGGACATTGAACTGTGAATCTCCTTTCAGTTTTGCTTCATTAACTCATCATCTGACACACACACACACACACACACACACACACACACACCATGTTCTATCAACATTTGTTTTTAGTTTTTCTTGGAAATGGTAGCGATGAGTGACACGATCTGTCAGAGACGTTCGCATGTGCTTTTGTTGTGAAGAAGCAGAGGAACTCCGTTAGCGCTTCCTGTGTTAGCGCGCTAAGAGGAAGCAGCTCGGGTTCTTGGACTTCTGTGGAAAAAAGCGCACACCCGCTGACTAAACTTCACTGGCTCTGGTGCGACGCCGGGTCACACCTCCGATTTCCCGACAGTCTGATCTTTGCTCTGAATTTGATCACAGCAGTCGCTTTCTCCACGTCGAGCGACTCTCGGCTAAATCCTCTCGAGTTCACAGTTAGCAAAAAAAAAAAAATGGTGCGGAGGCAGAGACAGATCATGCAGAAAATGTGCGATGCTAAACATTTGCATTAGCGATTCACAGTCAGCATGAGATTTATTTATTTATTTATTTATTTATTTATTCTCTTTCTCTCTTGCATTTGCGTTTCCTAAAACACAATATGCTTTCGAAGGAGTTCTGCACATAAAAAAAATTAAGAAAAAAAAAAAGAGAGAAAAGGTCGGGCCTAGCAGCTGTGCTCAGGAGCGAAACTGAATATCCAGCTTCATTTCACTGCTTTTATTTATTTATTTATTTTTTTTTCCAGAAATGTTTACCATTGCAAAAAAAAAAAAAATGAGAGAGAGAGAGAGAAATACTGCTTGGGTTCTGGGTTCCTGTTAATGTGTGTCTTGATGACGATTCCAAAATCTGAAATCCAATCGGAAAATAATTAGGGAATTAGCGGGGAATCGATGTTGCTCGCTGCAGCGTGACGCGCTCTTGCTGCGCTCGTTGGCGGTCGCCGGTTCCCCCCGGTCCCCGAGCCTCAGGGCGCTAACTTCACGTTCATAACCCCAAAACAATCTGTACACACGCCGTCTCTGTGGATTCGCTCTCAGCTCTTTTCACAGCGTAGCCGTTTCCCTTTCGTCCGTGTGTAATTTGATTCGACGTTCCCGGCGTTCCCTGCTAATTCCCTCCTCCTCCTCCTCCTCCTCCTCATGTTTCAGCTAATGTACTCTGAAACCTTTTATTGCTCAGGCCTGCCGCTTTACTTTAATTTGCTGATTTACTGTTAATATTTATTTATTTCTGGTTAAACCTGAGGGGTAAGACCACATGACGCACGCGATCGGGAACGTTCCAGCAGCAGCAGCGCTGCAGACGCCAGGGTTTAAAAGTTTCTCCTTTTTGTTTGTTTGCAGTTATTTAGAATAGAAATGTAATTATTGAAAATTAAAAATGACACTTAAATGGTAAAAAACACTATCCCTAATATTCTACAAAAAAATGAGACCACAGAGCTGGTTAAGTTTATGTTTTTGTTATTAATAAATAAGCTAACAAATGTATTTATTACATAAAAACATATAAACTTTTATAAATTAAAATAAATGTTCTTTATTTTACTTAAACTTGAGTGAAAACACAACAAATCTCAATTATTTTAAAGTTAAATTTAAAATTGAAAATACAAAATTGAGAGCTGATTACATTTATTAATTTATTGTTAATTAATAAGTAAATGTAAACTTTTTTTTATCATAAATAAGCACATTTATTGTTATTTATTTTTGGTTAAAATTGAGAGAAAGACAAATAAAACAATACAGTTAATAAAAATTACAATTCAATTACTGAAATGCATTAAAATATTTAACAATATTAAAACTTACATTATTTAAAACTGAAAATATGGATTATTGCTATTTTACAGAAGAATTTAAAATGTAATGAATAAATAATAATTCATTATTTAAAAATAGAATAATGTCGAATTATTTATTGTTTATAAACTGGAAATAAGAACACGTGGTCGCAGGAACTTTTTTTTCTAACGCATGTTGAGAATTTTTTAATGGAATTTATCTGCTGTGTTTTTAATATTTTTGATTTTTTCGGGCATCGAGTCTGCGGTAAGAGATTATTTTTTATTATTTGGCCTCGTTGACCGACTGCAGAGGAAAACGTTTGCGGTTCTGATTTTCGCGGCGCTGAAACGTGATGTTAAACATGCAGGTTCCTGGAAAGTTCTCCTTCCTGAGAACTCCAGTGTTTCTGCCCAAAACAATATTTCACTCTGAGCGAGTTCCTTTTTTACAGCTGCGGAGGGCTGAGGGGTCACGCCGGGGTCACGCCGGGGTCACGCTGGGGTCACTGTGCAGCGCTACATTCCTCTTCTTTCCGTTCTGCTTAAATTCAATCTTCATAAAGGATTTCCAAAGGATTTAGAGCCCTGCTGTATGGATCTACATGCATCTTTCATGGGTTTCCTGGACAGTTAAGGGTTCTCTGACTCCTAAAGGTGTTCTACGTGGAACCCACTTTGTTGTGTGGTTCCTCTAGAGCAACGAATCAAAGAACCCTCAAGAGCTCTAGATTTAAGAAGACTCTAGATTTTTTTTTTTCTAAAACTGTTCTTATGTATTTAACTCCCACATACATTCTGAGTAAAAAACAGATTCAAGCTAGAACCTTTAAGTGTTCTTTGATTTGTCCCTTATTAAAGATTTTTGTAGAACCCTAGAACAGTGTGTCTTTCTGGAGGAACTGCTAAAAGTTCTACGCAGAACCTTAAAACAGAGGATTTTCCTATTAGAGAGGGTTCTGAATCCAAAATCTTTAGCAAGAAACAAACCTCAACAGTCCCAAGAACTCACAGTAAAAAGATTTAAGCTAGAACCTTTAAGTGTTCTTCGACTCGTCTCTTAGATCTCTTTTTTGCAGATCTCAGAGGGTTCTACGCATAACTCTTTTTAAGACACAAAAAAATCCTCAACTATTCAAAAAAAAAACTCTTGAAAACCTTTTTTTTTTCCATCCAAAGAGTGTATACAGAGTGCACAGGTCCTGTATACAGAACCAGAGGTTCTACGTTTCCTTGTTCTAATGAACACCAGGAGTTCTACAGCATTATATAGAACCAGAGCTTCTACAACAACATTTTTTGTTGGTTCCCATGGAGTTTAGTAACAGATACGTTTTATTGTTTTGTCTTTCCGGAGGAAGCCGTAAAGGTTCTATGCAGATCCCTACAACAGAGGGTTTTCCTATCAGAGAAGGTTCTGAACTGTCCAAAGAACCCCTGTAGACCTTTTGTTCCACCCCTTACGAGTGTATGTATATGGAACCAGTGGCCCTGTAGAAGGAAATGAAGAGTTCCCAGGGAGTTTACTAATAGAACTGTGTGCATTTTTAATGCTTAAGAGTTTGTCCTTGTGGAGATGCCCTTAAAGGTTCTATGGAGAACCTTAAAACAGGTTTCAGATATGTCACGTTGAATCAAGAGCTGCATTTCGACACACACCACAGAACCCTGTAGCTCCTAAACCAGACCCTTTCCCTCGACACGCTCTTCACTGGTGTAGCATCTGAGAACCAAGAACTAGAACCTCAACCAAAAGGAGTAGAAATGTCGCAGATCTGAAACCTGATCATCATCTTCATGAACCAGTTCCATTCCACTACAGACAGGTTTTTTTAGAGCAGAGAACCAGAGCTCTAGAACCTAACAGTGTCCACCTTTTAGCTGTGCATTTCCATCAATAGTGTTCATATAGATCGTTATTTAGATGTTCTCAAACATCAGTGGTTCTTAGGAATTTTTCCTGCTCTAGTAAGAACCACACCACTCAAGACGGATGTCCTGAGCACTGGCGTAGCATCGGAGAATCAAGATCTAGGACCGAAGCCAAAATGAGTAGAAAAGGTGCAGATCACCAATAAACTACATCCTTTGATTGCTCCCTGATTGAAACCTGTAGCGTCATCATCATGAACCTGATCCGTTCCACTACTGACAAGTTGTGCAGCTTCTGAGAACCCAAGATCTAGAACCTAATGAATAAGGATAATGATGCTACACATTTAGCCTCATTATAGTCAATTAGACTCAGCATCTAAGAACCTGTAGCTCCAGACACCTATAGCTCCTAAACCAGAGCCTTTCCCTCAACATGCTGCCCACTGAACACTGAGAACCAGAACCTTGATTCTAACCCTAGAACCTAAGTGGCAGAAATGTGTAGAAATGACACACATCTCCCATAAACTACATCCTCCAAGTGCTGACTGTCATAACACAATCATGACTCTGTAGCTTCGGAACCGGACCCCTTCCCTCGACTCGCTTATCACTGGGGCAGCATCTGAGAACCGAGATTTAGAACCGAAGCCGAGATGCTGCGAATAAACTACATTAAAACTGATAGCACCATCGTAACGAACCAGATCCATTCCACTGACGAACGTCTGAGAACAGATTCTGAGAACCAGAGATCTAGAACGAACTGTGAGCCCTAACACACACCCCAGACACCTGTAGCATCATCATCATCATCATCATCATCATCACCATCATCACTAATCACTAATCAGACCCATCGTCTAAAAACCGAGATCTAAAACCTCTCAGGACTGAACTCTGGGTAACATTGCTGAGAGCAGGATAACAAAACGAGGTCTGGTGGAACCCTCGTCCCCTCGTCCCCTCCGCCCTCTGGTCCGGATTGTAACGGAGCCCTTATTTAGCGTCCGGAGCCATCGGTGTCGGCGGCCGGCGATTTGTCCTTGTCTAATTACAGCGGCGGGCGGCTGCTCCCTTCTCCCCGCGTGCTCATGACTAATGGAGGGCGCCGGCGATGGATGAGGACTGGACCGAGTGGCGCAGGGTGATTTGTGGGCCAGCCAGTCTTTCACTGGCTCTCGCCCATTTGTCTTCCTGAGGTTAGCCGTGTGTGTGTGTGTGTGTGTGTGTGTGTGTGTAGCTTCTGGCCAGAAAATGGTTTAGAATTACTTCCCATTTTCGTGCACTTTCATCTCTGGCCAAGCCTCTCTTTTTTTTTTTTTTTTTTTTTTGTTGTTGTTGCTGCCTTTTTTTTGGTCCCCGTGACAACAGGATGATGTAAGATATGACAGGAACCTCGACGGCTGTGTTTTTACGACAAAGTTTTCATCTCTGTCGGCTTGAGGCGAGGCCTTACGTGCTGATGATTTGTCGATGTGGCGAACGCTGGGGAAAGGTTGTGGCGGTCAGACGTCCTCGGTGGATTTCTTCTTTTGCTCCTGTCTGTCAAAAGACCGCGAGAAATCGATATCGGATCCACCGTCCGGCCGAACTGTCCCGCTCGCTCGTTACGTCGCTCTGTACGCATGCATAGCGGTTTTTTTTTTTTTTAATGTGTATGTTTTTAAAAGAAATAAAATGTTATTTATTTATTTAACTAGCTCTATACATTCACCCATCTACTTACTCATTTACAAAAGATTAGTCCAAAACCTCAACGCACTTTGCATAGGACTTTAATAAAAAGATCAATAAAGCACAGTAATAAAACAAACTACAATTATTGTGTGTGTATGAACCTTCATCAAATGCTCATACTGATATTGAAAATTAAATTGGATGATTTTAATAAAATAAATTTCACCATCACACTGCTAGAAAGACTGTGACCCGAGGAAACACTCGGATCCCAAAAGCTGGTGGAAAAACTCCAATCGGAGGCCGCGCCCCCGTAACTCCTGTATCGATTTTCCCGACTTTTTCCCTCTCTGCCCGGCTGCTCTCTTTTACCTCTCCCCATTTTTTTCAGTAAATAAACACCGGATTTGTCACGTTGGAGTCGGCCGTGGAGGCTCGGAGGACTCGGAGGCCTCGGGTCAGGATAGGATCAGGATCATGATTCATTCAGCCATCTTACGGCCGGAGAGTTTAAGGCCCAGTGCTCCTGACCCCAAACCCCGTAAGCCTCACCGGTGCTACATCACTTCCTGTCAGCCACCTGGCAGAACAATACATGGCCCTCCCCAGAAAGAAAAAAAAAAAAATCCATCTTCACCTCTCATCTCATCTTCCAACCACTGCATTCTCCACTTCTGCTGAACAAACTGTACATTTACAGCACATACATGTTAAATATATTGTCATTTGTCTGAAAGATTATCTTCAGTTTCCAACATTTTTTAAAAAACAACTTTATTTTATACTTCTTATGCAGACAGCCTGTATTTTTGTATTTTGTACACACACACACACACACACACAAAGATAAATAAAACCTTGTCCTAATGCTTGACCTCCTCGTAAATGAAAAATCCTTCCTGATGAAACTGAATTTAAAAAAATTACGCAATAAACGTTTCCATTGTTTTCTTTTTTTCTCTTAATGCAACATACAGCAACTAACAAGAACAACTTAATGTAAATATAAATAATGCCTTAAAAGTGCCGCAGCGCTGTCGAGTTCTTGATTCTGATTGGTCAGAAGGTGTTGAATAATTTTCGAAAATCACAGGTTTATATAAATGCGCTCTTTCGAGTACGTTATCGTTGCTATAGTAACGGCTCAGTCACAGGGACTTGTGCAGCGGACGCTCCGCATAAACGGATTAAAAAAAACTGTTCTTGAAGTAAGGAGATGATTATTTAACATTTAGGGAAGGAGTCTCCAGTGTCAGTGCTTTGTAACAGTCAGAGGTAAAGCTGTAAATCTGTGACAACGTGACAAGCTGCGTTTTTTTGTCTTGCTAACTTTGAGAGAGAAAAGAGAGAGAGAGAGAGAGAGAGAGAGAGAGAGAGAGAGAGGTTAGTGAGGGAACGACTGTTTATAGCTGCTATAACAAGCGAGAGCAGGAAGCAACTTGTTTTGTTAAACATTAAACGGATAAAAAAGTATGATGCGTCGTTCTTTAATAAACACATGGGAGGTTGCTGTGGAGTAAGAGGAATAAAACACTTGGGGACATGCTGCTGTAGGAAAACAATCAGTTTAAGGTGGTAACAGTAACTCCACTTCATCACACTATGTCCCCTCCATTTTTACAAATAAGTGATAAAATAAAGTGTTATATAAAATATGGTCCAAAGTTCTAAGCACAGTGAATTGCTGAATTCTGCGATTATGAGTTGTACAGTTATGGTGTAAATCTGTCACGTCCTGGTTAAGACACATGCACAATAGGTGTTAAAGCGACGAGGACTCATCGCACCTTGACTCAACGCCACTTCCTCGAGCTGACGAGTGAAACCCCAGCGTGGGAATGTGAAAGAACGCAGGACTTTGTCCGTCACGTCCTGCGATGAAAACCCATTAACGCGGTTGCGGCGTAAACAGGACGATTGACCTTCGACCCCCCCCTCTCGCTCAGACCGCTCCGCTGCTCTTCCCGCATTTCATCCCCCTGCTGTTTTTTTTTTTTCTTCCAGAGTTGGATTAGCGAGGCCAATCTATCACGTCTCGCAGGCGAAGGCAGGAGGATCGATATGTCAGTGCCCAAACACCACCAACATGCAGTTATGATGATGTTGGCGGGGATCGCGTTACAGTGCAGTGAGCACGGGATCGAACCCGGCCTGCCAGGGGAGCTGACGGAAAGCATGAATCACCATTAGGAGAGCTGTTTTCAACACACACACACACCCACACACACACACACACACACACACACACCCTCACTCACACACTCACACACACCAAAACCTTCATGATGTCTTTCAGCAAAATGTTCACAAAATATCACTACAGGTAGAAAAGACGATCTCGGTCAATTGTTTGTTTATTTATTTATTTATTTATTTATTTATTACACTTTTTGGAGAAATCATATCTAACATGTCTTCTTGTACACTTCTTTCACCTTTATTGTCCACTCATGAACATCACATGATGATCAACGTTCAGTTTAAGCTTTAAACCCCGCCCACCAATCAACCAAATCAAATCAAATCAATCTATAGATGTTCAAAATATGTCATTACGTAATAACGTAACAAAACATAAAAACACAAGTAGGTCAAGGATAAGCAAAACAAATGGTGCTCAAAATTTCACCACTCACACAAGGTCATATGGCGCAACCGCACGTTAAAACACGATATTTTTCACTGAAGTTATTAACCATTATAGAAAATGTGTAAAAGTATGTTTTTACTGTCTGCATTGTACAAGACTTCTTCTTAGATTAATCTTAAATTTAAAACGAAATTCTTCTTTTCTCCTTGTAATGCTCCATTCACATGGCCATGTTTCAAACATCCATTTTTTCCCCCCATTAAAAGACGATAAAAAAAAAAACGCACAAAAAAAGATAAACGCATTACAGAACCTGTTGCAGTTTCAGTTCTTCCCTAAATGCACACTTTGTGCCATCTGACTTTTCAGGATGTTAAATTAAACAGGCGTCTCCTTGGACACACAAATCTTTGTGCTCAAAAATCATGCTTATTAATAAATATTTTAAATAAATCAACAGTGATGGAATACTTTTGTAATGGTTTTCTCGGGGTCATACCACATGACGTGGTGAACTGAAACCAGAATAAATCAGGACACAAAAATGGAACGGCTACTGACCCCTCGTCATTGCATCATTAAGGTCATTTAAAGTATTTCTTAATGATGCAATACCCTGCCCACTCTTTCTTGAACGCATGCCAAAATAAAAGTCTTTTGTTGTTGGTCATGCCTTATGACTTTTGAGAAAATCAGAATTTATGGACGTGACTTGAATAATTTTGAAAAAAGCTGTACTATTTTTCAACTTTTTATGAATGTAAAGATTTCAGACGTATTTTATTTTATACAATTTTATCAACTTTCCAACTTAGTAAAAATGTAGTTTGTTACATTACACTTTTATTTTTTAGCTCCACACAACTCAGTCACAGAAATCTTCCATTGGAGAAGGTTTTCCAATCTTTGGGAAAAAAAAAAAAAAAAAAAAAAACATAAAGAACTTTTGACTAGAATTCATTCTTTCCATAAGGACACATGATGTATTATTTACATTAATATTCATCAACAGCTGCCCTTAGACCTGCATTATAAATGATTTTTGCATGAAGAGGTTTCTGTTCAGGTCTCAGTGCTTGGAAACGTTCAGTGTATTCTCTGCTGTAAAGAAGCGTACGCTGAAGATAAGTTTGGGAAATGGCAGAGTATTCCTTTAAAGTACAGCAACTTTAGCAAGACTTAGCCATGAAAACCATGTACGGAGTGCGTACGCCAAAGCCACGCCCCCAAAAACATGTATAACAAAAGGGTTTCACAAGGGTTCTTAGCTTCATAAAGGGGTTCTCTCGGATTCTAGATGGAACTTTTAATGGTTCGTCCATATCGACAAGATGATTCAAGATTTAGCTCTCTTATCTCAGGCTTGCTGAACTGACAGGCAATGTGATTGACAGGGGAGTAGGCCACGCCTCCTTTTGCTGATTGGTTGGATGTTTGTGCTTCCTGCTGTCGAATCATGTAGATATGTTTACAATTGAAATTTTTCAAATTTATTTATATAGCGCTTTTAACAATGGACATGGTCATAAAGCAGCTTTACAGAAATCCAGGTATAAATTAGAAATTTATAAATTTAAATAAAAATGTATGAAATATAAATTTCATAATGAACGAGCCAGAGGTGATAAATATAGCTTTTTTTTTTAAATGTTTTTTTTTATTTAATTGAGGAACGTTATAGACCATTAGAGATGGAGGAACTGGGATATGCGCTAGTGTCAAGTTTTTACAAAAACTAGCCATTTTTAATCATTTTTAAGAGTTCAGGGAGTAAAGTGGGATAAGTGACCTTTAAGGTCATACTGTATATGTGACACATTTCACATTTATTAAACACAAAAAAAAAACAAAAACATCTTTTAAGCTAAGAACATAAAATGTTACACTACACGCCATGCTAGCTAGCCTGGAAAACTTCCTACTTCCCATTTACTTTCTCTCTCTCTCTCTCTCTCTCTCTCTCTCTCTCTCTCTCTCTCTCCAAAAGCTGTTTAAAGCTATAGTCTGGAACCCAATCTGTTCCACAGCACTAGCCCTGCTAGCTCTTTAGCCTGGAATGAGTCGAGTTCAGTAAAGCCATGAGTGTCTCAGGTTACCCCGCTAATGCTGTTGCGGATGCTAGCGTGTTGGACAAATAGCTCCAGCCTTAATAGCAGTCCAGTGTGTGTGTGTGTGTGTGTGTGTGTGTGTGTGTAATGTAATCTTTTGTATGCGTATGTGTGTGGGTGTAGCAGGGGGGAGGCATGGATAATATTTGAGTTTACAGGATGCAATTTTCTTTAATATAAATGTCGTAATGCAATTTAGCGTGGTGCGAGCGCCCGGGCCCGGCTGCGCGATTCTGCTGACGATCTGCTTTTGGCTTTCTATGGATGAGTGGCTCTCGGGGAGTGCATTATGCATCATTTTCACCCGTTTAAAGATTACGCGCACGGCGGAAAAAAGGCATTACACAAACAAGGAAATATGTCTTTGATTAAAATATCTTTTATCTCTTTATTGATTAAAAGGCACAGTTTGGTAATAGAGTGCGTCTGCGCCTCCTCCTGCCTCTAATGGCTTTGTAGAGTGTTTTCTTTTGCTCTTGTCTGCTGGACTGTGTACAGTAATGGGTAAATTTACTCTGCCGCCGAGTTATCAGACTTTAAAGAGCATTAGGACGGATGCAAAAAGGCCATGTTCTTTTTCCTCGCAGAATTTTTGCTTCTGATGTAAATCAGTCATTATTTTAAAGCTTTTCCTATTTATTTGAACAAGTAGTGAATGATTGAGTTTAATAGTACGTACAAAATGTTATCAGCTGAAATACACCGATATAAAAAGAACCTAGTCATCATGGAGCGGTAAATGCGCCTGAAATTCTGTGAAAAATGTGATGTGGATTTGAATTTTGACACACGTTAAAAAAAAAAACAGGCCAAAAATTGAGTTTTTCTGCCAGTCATGTACTTCAACATCTCGACGATAGTGCGATATCTCAAGAACGAGTGGTTGCTTGTTTGTAGGATTTATATGGAACGATCACTGTAGCCAGAAGATTGGATTTTGAAATTGATCCAAGACAGGGTCAAGGTCACAGCAAAGTCAAAATGTCTGAAATAGTTTTTTTATATATATATATATTTTTTTTAAATTTAGGACACTTTCAAAAACATCACCTTGGAGTCATCCTGGCAAATATGACGCTGTGTAAGGAACTAGTTTAACGTAAGCAGCAGTAAAATCTCAAGTCTTCATCGTGAGTTAATTTAAATCAGGAGTTAAATGGGACCCCTGAGGTGCAGCGTCGTATGACAAACACCACAACACGAACAATACGGAATTTATAAAAAGATGAATCAACGAATAGAGTAAAAACACAGAAATAAATACAATACAAATTTTAGCTAAATTAAACTTAAAGTTGAGTACAAATTACGCATATTTATTACACATACTTAAAAAAAAAAGAAGAAGGTTTATAGGAGGTCTAGATCTTCTTCCTGAAGGACGTAGTATAACTTCAACCCTGATCACTCACTTTCACTCCCTGCCTTGTGGTGGACTCTGGACTAGCAAGATTATCAGAGATCGTCGATTTATTCACCCGATTTCTGTTCCTGATCTTCAGCTTTCCTGCACTACAGATCATCATCAAAACAGAGAAGAGCGCTTACACACTCTGCGCAAAGTTTTAAAATGTTTAAATACCAAGAAACTGACCTGAGGCTATTTCTCCACTGATGTTAGCATGAAGACGATGATGAGGCTCGTGTTTAAACACAGCGAGCAAACGTTTAACATATTTTACCAATAATAATAATTTGTATATTGTGTATTATTTATTAGATATTAATGAAATGTGATTTTTCTCCCTTTTCAGTTGCTAGAGCTTTACTTCTGATTGAGATTCATGGAAAAGAGACACAGATCATTTCAGTTCAGGAAATTCTTTTAAAAGCTATAGACTGTAGAAAACATCCAAGGTTTTCACACACACACACACACACACACACACACACACACACACACACACACACACTTAATTCTATTTACTCACGTTTTTTAAAAAAGTGTACTAATGTTGTGATTAAAATGTTGAATTGAAAAACAAATCAACGGTGCTCACTTCAATTCGAACATTCGTATGCGAAATTCGTTGTCAGTACCCACTGAAAAAAAGAAAATGAAAAATCAAAACAACAACAACAACAAAAGTAAACATCAGAAATACATTTAAAAAATCACTCTTCTGATTTTAGTATATAGTTGAACCATCTGTCAAAGCTCAGGATGTCAAGGTAACCTCTGACATGTTGTGGTTCCCGTGGCAACAAATGGCATGCACTTGTATCTGTCCCGTGATTGGTTCGTTGCCTGATTGTGGTCACCTGTTCCATGTTTAGCCCTTGAGTCTATTTAAACCCCGGTGTGTTAACGTCTCATAATAAAGTCTTAGCGTAAATTTTTGCTGTCAAGTCCAAGCTTCTGTTTGCATGATTAGTGTATCCGAGGTTTGACACCCACCTGCGTTACCGTTGATGATTAAGGATATTTTACGCTTTGCAGTTCCTATGTAACATCAGGAGAAGAAGGGGGAAAAATGCTGTTGTACTGCGAGTGAAAATAACTAACTTGTTCTGAAAAGGTATGATGTTCTTGATGTTCTTTAATAAATACAACTGTTGGCAAAAAAGAATAAAACCCTTCAGGGATTTGCTGTTATCACACCACTTCTTTATGTATCATCATTTCCCTCTGAATATCAATCATTTTGACATTCGATTGGTATAAACGTCGTGCCGATGAAGCCAACGTGAGCCCTGAGCGAGTGAGAATGATGAGAGGAGAGGAACTAACTTGCATGCGTCCGAAGAAGCGAGCTGATGAAGAACAGATGGAGATTTGCTCTTTAATTAACCCAGCCGAATCGGACGGATGGAAGCAGGTCCCCGGCCCGTGAAGTTCATCCGGCGTTCCTGAGCTCAGCCGAGAAGAGAAGAGCGAGTCGAATCCGCCGCCCTAACGCGCTCCCCCTCCACCATCACGCAGCGTTTTATTTCTCATTAGCATGAGACGAACCTGCTGGGGGATGAAATTTGCTAACAGGAATTAAAAGTGCATTAACACATCGGAGAGACTCGTTTCTGCTAACAGTTTTATTAGCGCTTTGACCTTTCCGTTCATTAGAGGAGTTGATAGGCAGGAGAGAGAGAGAGTGTGTGTGTGTGTGTGTGTGTGTGTGTGAGAAACTGGTAGTTGTGAACACTGAGACACTCACAAGTAACATTAATTCATGTCTCCAGTGACTTCAGTGTTGAGTTCATGCACTTTTCCCCCGATTAACTCCTCAGTACACATTCTACATGCAGTACATTTGATCTAAATTGTCACTCTATTTTTTTTCTGCGAATTAATTACTGAAAGAAATCATAGCGCCAACCACATCAGGTACATTTTACTAAGTCAATCAATGTGACCAGTTTATCATCACCATCGCACCCAAAGCTCTGTCATTGTGAGAAATTTGATTAAAATCCCAAAACGCTGCTACGCCGTTTTGTCTAAAATCCACCAATAGGAGGATGACAAGCTCATGGTGCAGCTGCAAATACGCTAGCAGCGATGACGATAAATGAAACATGCTAATGAGCAGAAGAACATTTACTACCTCATATAAGTTTTCTGCACGAGAGAATCTCCGGATCACGCAGATTGATGACGTAAGCAGAGCGCGAGATATTTATTTTCTATAATCGCAGATCTATCGTTAGAGGATCTTCATCGTATAATCGGACACAGAGAACACACGCCATCGCACGGTCTGCTACAGAATCTCGTACAGTATTAATCTTAAAAGACCGCCAAAGAAAAAAAAACAAAAAAAAAAAACAGTGTGCATTCGGATTAACGGTTAGCTCATAGAAAAAGGTAAATAAAACTCTCATCGAATTATTCTAGACTATTGATTGGCTAAGAACTGTGGCTTTTATTGAGGAAATTGATCTTGTATAAGTAAAAGTTACGAGCTACACTGTTCTAAGAAATTCTAAGAAAATTCCTAGAATTATGACGTTTTCTTAGAATTTCCCCTTAAATTTAGGACTAAATCTTAGTAAAGATAAAAATGATTCACGAAACATCTCAGCCCTAAAAACAGCTCCTAAGGTAAAAATGGATAAGAGCAGAGAGGAGGACTTTTAAGAGGCTTAAGAGTTTCTATAGCAGAGGACAAAATGGCGGAAAGAAGAAATGTTCTCCAAACACTGCTCTTCTGTCCAGTTTGGTTTTCTTGTTCTTTTACTTCCTTCCATCTCTCTTGGATTGTTGGCTTCATACCATCCAAAAGTGCAACTTAAACAGACCGTCCTGCAGTCGTGTAAACTGGTAAAAGGTCCTGCAGTCGTGTAAACTGGTAAAAGGTCCTGCAGTCGTGTAAACTGGTAAAAGGTCCTGCAGTCATGTAAACTGGTAAAAGGTCCTGCAGTCGTGTAAACTGGTAAAAGGTCCTGCAGTCGTGTAAACTGGTAAAAGGTGAGCCATTTTGCTCCCATCAATCTGAAATGGATTAGTAATAAAATCAGTTTGGTAAATAAATGTAAGAACGTAAATACAGTAACTACTGTGTGGAAACTGGTTGCTTCAAAAGTAGACACATTTTCAACATTTGGCTGTTTTAATGAACTTTAAGATATTTATCTTATAACAGAAACGTTGCATAAAGTAGCCTGTATTCATGATTATACAATTTCTTAATACAAACGTTTTATGATCATTATTATGATCTCTATTTTCACAAAAAGTGCATTTTAAGACCTTTACAGAGTTTTTTAATCAACCAATCACAGTCCTTGAATTGCTGCGTCATCCCTAGCAACGGGCTCGACCACACCTCCTCACTAAGATAAAGGTTTTTGTACTTTCCTTACTCAGAGTCGCTCTGAGAAGTTTCCTAAATCACTTTTAGTCTAGGACTCGCAGCGAGGACTGTTTAGGCTAAGACAGGAGCTCTCTGAGAGAATTCTGAGGAGCTTTGTGAATACAGGCCCTGATGAATGTTGTGATAAAAAACATTACTGTGTAAAAAAGTACTGCGTTAGTCTGAAAATACTTCACACTAGCTGAAGCAAATTCTACAGCATAAAACTTTGCTGGGAAAAGTCTTTAGCTTTAATGGATTGTTAACCCTCTCGGATCTCACTGCATGAATTGTAGAGATGTGTGTGTGTGTGTGTGTGTGTGTGTGTGGGATTATTTTTTAATCCCACTCCCACCCACTCCTGAAGGAATTCCTTACACAGTCATTTTTGTTGTCCTTTAAAGCGAAATAAAATCCATTAATCATTTTCTAATTCAACTGAAGGGGTATTCTGAGGACTGTGACAGCTGTTGAAGTTTCCACAGCTCCGAGTGAACTCCGGAGACGATGGATAGCAAACGCACGTTGTGAAAATTTCACTATTTTTCACCCACACAGAAAGGTGTGTATCCGACGTTTCACACCGGAGCAGCGAGTGGAACCCAAAACAGGGGGTCAGACACGGTGCCATTACTTTTGGAATGGAATTGATAAGTAAAATGAAAAGCCAGGTTAAAAGTCTGAGCTTTTATCAAACTCGTTTCATCTCAAACTTCTGTTCATCGTCTTAAGAACGGAGCTTTTTATTCTCGCAGTTGCTGCGAGTTTAGGACTAAATACCTCCGCTTTGAGGATGAAAGATACACTTGTGTTTGTGCATAGAATGAGAGAAAGGAACAAGGGAGACAAACAAAAGAACAAAAATTAGTAAGAGAAAAAAATGTAAATAAAAAAGAGAGAAAGAGTAATGAAGACCAGGAAAAGAACAAAAACATAGGACAAGAAAGATAGAAAGGAAAAAATAAACGAGGGAGATGAGGGACAGAACATAATAGTGAAAAAGGAAGAAAAACAGAAATGAAAAAGAAAACAAGAGAGACCAAGGAAAAAGGAAGAGAAAAAGAAAGAAAGGGAGAGCAAAAATAGAAAAAATGAAAGTGAAACAATAAGCAAAAAAAAAAAAAAATTAAGAAAGCAGAAAGAGATAGAAATGAAAGAGAAAATGTAGAATATGGGAGACAGAAAGAAAGGAAGTAAATTACTGGTAAAAATTATTAGGTCATACAACGGCTAGTGATGGAGTGTGTGTGTGTGTGTGTGTGTGTGTGTGTGTGTGTGTGTGTGTGTGGGCCAGCTGGGTGCTGAAATACTGTGTGTGTAGAATTTGACTCCTCGCTGCATCGTCTCTGAATCCTGGCGTCGGAAATCGCTGTATTCATTTCTGCAAAATGGCGGAGAGGCGATACGTCTGACACGACAGGACGGATTCACTCCATCGTTCATAAATTAATCACAGCACAGCGAGTCTGGAGGCTGGAGCAGGGATGGGTACTCTACAGCAGGGCTCTTCCGGTCAAAGATGACCTGTTTATCGGTTCAGACTGGCTCTCTGATCACTTCTGATGACTAATAAATTCATAAAACAAACAAGAAAAAAACATTCTGTGTAAAAACCTGACGAAAACGCCTGGCACAGCTAACCATAGCTAACCATAGCTAACCATAGCTAACCATAGCTAGCTAGCTTCCTGAGTGACCTCGTGCTGCATTCGCAACAACTGGGAATTCTGAAGTTTCCAACTGCTTCCCACATTAGAGCCTTCCTGCAAACCCTGTCATCTGAAGTCGGAAACGGAGGTGCGTTAAAGTGCGCGCGTCTTCTCTTCATCGGTCTTCTGTTGCTGTCTACAAAAAGTGAAAAGAATTAAGAGTTGTTTGTTTGTTTTTTTTTTTTTTTAACGTGGAGGTGATAATTCACTGTTAATGACACCGACATAAAAATGACCTAAAAAGAGCAGCTTAATTAAAATATCTTGCAGGAAGTGAACGAACATTTTAATGATTCAAAAGTATCACGCAGTATTTAGTGGATTCAAACAAAAGAGAAACTCAAAATCCGGCTTAAAGACCTTAAAATCTCGCTGTTATTTCTTGTTCTTACTTTCACTGCGAGTGCCGCCATGTTGGAGTGACATCACAGAATCGCAGCTCGGAGAAGTCAGAGCTCTCGAGAAATATTCCGAGTAGGAATTACGAGTTGTAGAGCTTTTTTAAAACAGATCTTTCCTACCAGGAAGGACCCAGTTCGCACTTGAATACAGACAATTATTTAAAAAGTTTTAAAAAATATACGTTTTACGTGATTTCATACGATGTGTTGCAAAGATGCAAAGCTGTTTCCCCAAAATATCTGACCACTTATCTGCATGAGAGTAAAATCCTGCTGCTCTTATAAATAAATAAATAAAATAACAAACACCACAATCTAAAATTCACTTTCTGATTATAATATAAAGGCATTTATTTAAAAGTTATTTCTTTATTTTTTATATATTACGGCATGAGAACGGAAATGAAAGAAAGAAGCACTGAAATACTCGAAGCACATTATTTTCTTCACTTCGGATTTGTTTGTTTTTTTTCTTTTGCAACCTTGTGAAATAAAAGTAAAGCTATAAAACGTGTTCGTGGGTTGTGTTAAGATGAAGTACTCTTAACGGGAAGAATAATAGCGCGTGCGGAAAATGTTGGCCCCCTGTATTACGCACCTTTTGAAAATGTAGCCGTGTTCTTAAAAAGTGTTGTGGTGTTGATCTCCGCTCTCGGCTTCTCTTGTTGTTATTGGGAAAGCGTGAGTTACACAGCAATTTCCTCTCACCTCGCTCGGTGTAATTAGTACCTATAAGAAATGAAATAACATTGATGCGGGGATCAATACGGCTGATCTATTGTGAAATTAATGCAGCCATCGACATGATGCGGAAACGGTACAATTAAGAGAACTAGGGAAAGCGAGAGAGCGTAGCGAGGAGGAGCGAGTGAGGGACGGGACGCTCTTTATCTCCCTGCTTCAGTGTGGAGAAATCCTATGAAAGCCTTTAATTAATTCATACATTGTTAATGAACACAGCTCAGGATTATGCCAGAGGAGAGAAAAACACAATTAGAGATATCAGGCTAATGATTTTTTACACATTGGACTTTGGCGACTGTGTATTTATTGGCACTTTAAATTGTACTAAAGAGCATGTGTGTGTGTGTGTGTGTGTGTGTGTGTGTGGTACAAAACACTAAACACTAAACCTGCAGTCAGTGTTAACATCTTTAACGTAGAGATCATATAGACGGAGTACAGTTTGGTGAATTTGAGACGAGCCGTTAAATATTTCCGGATTCTGATTGGTCAGAAGGTGTTGATTCATTTTCATGGAGCTGCACCCCACAGGTTTAGATCAATGCGCTCGTTCTAATGCGTTATCGTTTCTATAGTAACAGCTCATTCACTTGTAGGCCAGACGCTAAGCATAAAACGGATTCCGAATAATAAAACGCGGGTAGTCGTTGATGTGTGATGTTTTCTGTTCATTCTCATGACGTTCGGACAGCGTGGATAAAATATCTGCTCAGAAGGAAAACTTTTCTCTGACACGCTGGATGAAAAGGCGTGGCTATTGCTCGTCAATCTGAAAGCTCCGCCTCCTTCACGTCTACAGAGTGTTCAGTCAGTCTTTCCGATATAGGTAGAGTGTGTTTTGGGGGCGTGGCTTTGGAGAGAACTTTCAGCTAATTTCGAATGGCTAGCTTTTTCAAACCAGAAGCAATTTATTTGCTTATCATCTCGTTATCTTTGGTAGCCTCTGGTTAGTGTAATATTTCTGCACAAACAATGTAGCTAGCTACAGAAGTAGCTAAAACACACTGTATCCGTAACCGTTTAGTGCTCCAGATATCCGTATCTGTATTCAGATTTAAACCGAAAGTGGGCGTGGTCTAAACTGGAAGGTTTTGTTCCCCATCCCCTTTTTTTTTTAAATAGGAGAAAGGTGCAGGAATGTTTGTATTTTGTTTGCACCTGCCCACAAAATTTTTTTTAGTTACATGAAAGTAAAAACCTCCCACTCACTTAATGTTGTAAAAAAAATCAAACAAAACAAAATTATTAATAATTAATATTCGTATAACACATTATCTGTTCATTCCGAATAATACATTCGTATGTACAGAGCATATGAAAAAGCACCATTTGACCAGACACGAGGTGTCTTCCACCTAAAGAAGAAAAATCAAATAAGAGGTCTTGCTTATTTTGAACCCAAATTTCCACTAAAATTTAAAAAAATAAAAAATAAAAATAAAAAAAATGGAGGGAACCAGGCAATGAATCATGAATCGCTCTCTATAACGTCAGAATGAGCCGGAAAAGAGAAGAAAAAACAACATTAATCCTTGTTGCTGTGGGTTTCACCAAACACTGAACCCGTAAAGTCTGTATATGAAATGAAAAGTTTAAAGTGTCAAAATAATTACGACGTTGAGCAGCAAACTCAAACAACCAGTAAAATGTAATTAAACTGTACATTTCCTTTAAAACTGGATCCATTGAGGTACGGAGAAAAATGTTTTTTTTTTTAAAAAAAAGTAGCGTACTTAAGATTGTTGCACGTTACTGTATGTACAATACTTCTCATTTACTACAGAAAAAACCCCCAAATAAACCAAAACCAATGCATTTTTTTTTCTTCTGGCTGAGAGATGTGTCCGGCAGAACAGCAGGTGGGGAGAGGAAGTAGAAAAAGAACAAGAAGGATTGCCTTTCAGGAGTTACGAGCCATTAAATCACAACCAGGAAATCTCAAGGTTCCTCAAGAGTGCTGCACAAGGGATCTTCGGCCTCCGAGAAATATTGTTTACGGCTTAAAAGGCCCGGCGCGGGATTTATAAAAGAAACATTCATCACAGCAGGAAAACAGAACAAAACATTCCTGATATAAATACTCACTCTATAGGTATACTTGTCACTCGGACAGCGCAATAACAAGTGAATCGGAGCGGGAGATCCTTCATGCTCTGACAGCTGGCCTCCGGATCGCAGCACTGGCCGAGCTGACGGAGTCCGAGAGAAAGAGAGAGAGAGAGAGAGGCCGTAAAACTATAAAAAATATCACTGAACGCACCATAAGCTGCTCCTTAATGGGTTTCCCCTCATTCCTTTTCTCTCTCCCCACAACCCCCATATCTCTTTTTTTTTAAAAACTCTGAGCTCCTGTAGCGTGATTTAACGGAGTCGTATTGCTGAATGCCGCATCCGTCTACATCCACTGTAGTTTATTTTACCGAGGTGAAGAGACTTTCCTGATACTGTTATGAATTACACCTTCAAATATCAGACTGAAATGTGTTGAATTCTGGATTCTGATTGGCCAGACAGTGCTGATTCATTTTCATTGTAACTCTCAAAGTGCAGCTGCAGATCTCAGGTTTCTCTCAATGCACTCGTTTGTCGTTTCTGTAGTAGTGCCAGGGACGTGTACGGATGCACGGATGCTCAATATAAACAGATTTAAAATAATAATAATAATAATAATAATAATAATAAAAATCTTGATATGGTGAAGCTTTCTGTAAGGAGAACTGTGTTTATTTAAAATTTGTGGAAGGAGTCTCCAGTGTCAGCACTTTGTAACGCAGTCATAGGTAAAGCTGTAACATTTTTCGACATCTTCAGGACAGAGGAGTTTACGCTTCGCTGTTTTTTTTGACATAAAGTTGCGTTTTCTATCTTAAAAAAAGAGGCTGGTGAGAGACTGTTTACAGCTGCTGTAACGTAAGTGAGAATTTGGCCTGTGAAATGTTAAATACCACTATAAACAGATTAAAAAGTGCAAGTCGTTCTTTAATAACTAAAATTGGTAATTGTTGGCGAATTGCTGTGGTGTAAGAGGAGTAAAACACTTGGGGACACGCTGTTATTGGGAAATAATCAACTTCGTGGTGGTAATAGTAACTCTGCTTCATCACACCATTCTGTGGATCATTGTTTTCCTCTAATTAGCGCAACACTGTACGGTATCTGTACTGATAACATGATCACTGATTATTTTATATCTGACCGTATTATTTCCGCATGTTTCTCCACCGTACCTCTCCGTTTCTCCCCCTCGCCTGGACGTCGCTCTGTGAGCGAGCCGCTCGCTGAAAACACAATTAACACTATTGATTGTTCTTTCGCTTCACTACAGCATGTCGGAGGAAAACGTTTCATGGCTTTACAGGAAAACGTGTGCCGGGTCAATGAGCTCGAAAACCGAGCTAAATTTAATTGTGTTGGCGGAACGAGTCTTAAAGAGGTTTCATCAAACCCCGAGGAAGTGTTCAATACGCTAGAAATGCAGATCAATTATTATTTCAGCCATCATTGGTTTAAAGATGTGGAACGATGTTCGGTAGGATTTCTTTAACGGCCTCATACTCTGAGGAAAAAAAGAAACCGTAACGATTCTCTTTACGCTTCATCTGATCCACACGGAGTCATCGGAATCTGCCATTTACAGCTTTTAACTTTACAACAGTTTAGTAAAAATACACAAACTGTAGATAACTAGCATCCATGCTGATGGCATGAGGACATCACAGACTAATGATTTACATCAAATTATTTTTCTGAGTTAATAATTTATTTCAGTCTATAACTTGCTTAACAGCATCGTGGTTATAGAGGCCTCACGATCATCAGCATCACAGAAAAACAGAGGGAAAAAAGAACGAGAGAACATTTTTATTTAAAAGCTGTGTTCACACTGTGTGCTCATAACAGCCATTATTTTCTTTCTCAAACCCAGACAAATATCTGGGTCATTTTTTAAAAAGAAAAAAAAAACAACTCAGGCCAATGTGTGCTTAGAACAGCCTTTTCTCCCTTTTTAAAAAAAAACAAACAAACAAACCAAAAAACCCCCCCCAAAAAAAACCCAGGCCAAAATCTGGGTCATGTGGAGGCTCATAATGGCCTTGTTTCTTTCCTTACAAACAAACAAAAACAAAACCCAGTCTAATATCTGCTCGCAACAGCCGTTCTTTAAAAAAATAATTAACTTTTCTTAAAGAAATATTATTAACTCTGCTTAGAGCAGCCTTTTTTTTGTTCCAAACTCCCCTACTCAATATCTGGGTGCTTATAATGGCTTTTTTTTTTTTCCTTTATTTTATTTTTATTTTTTCCTTTCTTTTTTTTAAACCCAGACCAATAAATGCTCACAACACCTTTTCTTCTAAAACAAATAAACAACAAAGACTAATGAACAGAGGAAACGCCGCTCAGAAACACACACTGGCACGGCATAAGCTTAAAAAGCCGAGAAGGAGCGGATGAAGTGGTATAAATGCACAGAGTTAAATGAAGGTTAACAGGAAACAGGTGAGTTCAATAGACAGATGTGTGTCTCTCTGTGTGTGTGTGTGTGTGTGTGTGTGTGTGAGAGAAAGAGAGAGAGAGAGAGAGAGAGAGAGAGAGAGAGAGAGAGAATGTCTGGACCGGCTTCTGGATTGGCGGTGAATTCAAGAGAGAGAATAAAGAGAGGCTGGTGAAGGAGTGACTCTTTATAGCTGCTATAATGCAAGTGAGAATTTGTTTCACGGATGTTCCACAACATTAAATGTAACTGTAAATGGATAAAAAGCGTGACGTGTTATTCTTTACTAAATCTAAAAATCGTAATCGTTGGCAAATCGCTGTGGAGTAAAAGACTTGGGGACGTGCCGTTATAGGAAAATAATCAGCTTCAAGGTGGTAACAGTTACTCCGCTTCATCGCACCACCCGGGCGTTGATTATTTATCTAGAGCTGCATGACACACAGTGTTTTATTCCTTACTTCATAGGCTATAGATGTGGTGAGTGTAAACTACTCGCAGGTTTCATCGATTCGCTCATTTGTTAAACGATCAGCGAGTGAAGTGATTAGAAGATGTGAACATGGATAGCTGTAGAAATTGATTAATGGCAGTTTGGATAAGAGTCTATTTTTCATGCTGGCAGCGTGTGTGTGTGTGTGTGTGTGTGTGTGTGTCTGTGCCGCTGTTACACCACAGAAGCAATTTAATTCTCTCCTATTTAACAGGTTTTTGTCAAATATTGACTGATTTAAGGTCAATAAGCAACAAAAAACCATTTATTAAAAAAAAAAAAAAGATCATATTAAAAAAATCTCAGCCTTAAGACGGATGTTCCAGGGTCCTTGATCTTTACACCTGTGATTGCCAGTGGAGTGAATTAATATTGGCACCCCAGAGTGATCACATGCCTGAACTAATACACATGAAATTCAACCATATCACATTTACATTTTTATTGAACAAAATAAAATCAAGTGGAATAGATTAAAAACATTTTTTTAAGAACAGAAAAAAAGAAACTAAAGAAAAAAAAAAAAAAAGACAGTTTAGGTGTAATGTTGAAATTACAATTTTATATACATGCATTAAATACATACTTCTGGATGAAGTCTAGTGTGGATGGAAGTGGTTTATTTTTATTAATCTTTTTTAATAATAATTAAAAAAAATATACTGTACAAAGGTGTGGGTTGATTATACGAGAATGAGAGACGTGTGCTGCGCTGAGGGAGTGAAAAGAGAGAGATGGAGAGCGTAAAGAGATGAGAGAGGCGTCAGAGGGAGGGATGAGCAGTAGGGCAGATGTGTGTGTGTGTGTGTGTGTGTGTGTGTGTGTGTGTGTGTGATGGATTGCTCGGCCAGGCAAGGCCGTGGATAAGAGTGCAAACAAACTGGGTAATAAATGAAGGGGCCCGAGCGGGCCGTGATGCATGCTGCCGCGAGCCGCCGGCAATTTGTAACACAGAAACGAGTGAGATGACAGACGAATGAAGAGACAACGTACAAGGAGAAGGAGGAGTGTGTGCGTGTGTGTGTGTTTGTGTGTGTGTGTGTGTGTGTGTGTGCGCGCGTGTCCACTCACCAGGGGGCTAATCAGGCCTGCGTGGGCCGCTAATTCAGCCCATAATGAGCAGAGTGGAGACTCACTGTCCCACCACAAAGCACAGGTACGAGTGAGAGAGGAGTGTGTAGTCAGCATGTAAAAGTTTGTGTGTGTGTGTGTGTGTGTGTGTGTGTGTGTGTGTGTGAGCACTGGGAGCGACGGGACGCACAGCTCTTATCACTAGGATGAAAGTTGCTACATGCAAAAGTCTTGGGAATTTAACTGATGCTGTCTTTCACAAAAAAGTGTGGAACATTAGCATAAACACAGCACCAGCGAAGGCTAAAAATGGCACTTAGCCGTTGCTAACGTGGCTAAAGGCGTGAACTGAGGGACCGAGTGAAGCGCACGTCGCATGTCAGACGCTTACGCAAGGACAGCCATGGCGCTAATTTATTACCCCGATGACCCAGGAGATCAGGAGAAGCGCTCCTGTTTTTAGCGAGTACTTTCAGACACATTAGCGAGCCTGTTCACACTCCTGCTGAAGATGCTGCGACACTGTCACTTCAGACGTTTACACTCCGCTTGATGATGACGCTAAAGCTGACATCTCATGCTAGCAGAGTTTGAGTGAAAGATAAATTTATGCTAATACTGATGTCCTGTGCTAGCTGACAGAACAACTAGATGATGCCAACACTGATGCTAATAGGTTTTGAGGGAAAGATAAGAGGATGCTAACACTGATATTTTATGCTAGCTACGTATGCCAGCTAACTGAATGATGATTAATATTGACACTTACGCTAACAGGCTTTGAGTGGTAAGATAACGCAAGTGAGGATAAGATGATGCTAACAAATATTGTACACTAGCTGGCTGACTATGATGCCAACACTGTCACTCATACTAACAGCCTTTGGGTGAAAGATAAAATAATGCTAACACTGATATTGTACACTAGCTGACAGAAAAACTAGGTGATGCAAACACTGATATCTTATGCTAGCTGCCTGAATGACTTGATAATAACAACACTAACACTTATGCTAGCAGCCTAGGAAGCTAATACTGATACCGTATGCCAACTGACAGAACGAATACATGATACCAACAATGATATCTTATGCTAGCTTAAAGATTAGATCATGCTAACACTGATATTGTATGCTAGCTGAGTGGGCCAGTTGCCTGAATGACTAGATGTCATTAACATTAAAACTTATGCTAGCTTCCTGAATGATTAGATAACGCTAATGCTGACGTCTTATACTTGAGTGAAAGATAAAATGATGCTAACCCCAACTTCCTATGCTAGCAGCTTTGGGATGAGAGATAATATAATGCTAACACTGATATTGTATGCTAACTGACTAAACAACTGGATGATGCTAATGTTGACTAAGCGTTTAAGTGATGACTGACAAGCTTTTGACTAGAAGATGCTAACTTATACTAGCAGTGTTTATGAGATCAACTAGATTTTGCTAGCAGTGTCACTTACGCTAGCAGGATTTGAATGAATGAATAGATTTTGCTAAACTCTTTCCGACGTGCGATTAGCATGATTCCTAGCAAACGTATTAGCTTAACATCTTCTTAGCATCCTGACAGAAGTGTGCAGTTCCTCTCACAGCTTCTGGTGGCAAAAGAACAGATGATTCATGGAGGGAAGAGTTCGAGTCACACACACTGTTAGCTCATTCACGTCAGCGTAAATCCAAACCCTCGTCTCGGTCAAGGCCATTTTATAGCGAGCTTCTCTTTCAATCTCGTCCTGCTCGCTGTTAGCGCTGTCAGATAGCCATGAAGAAGAGCGGCCCGTTTCTCACTTAGCGCATCTATCAAATAAAATTCTCCAAACTGCCCGGGTCTGACTTAAAAAACACACAATCGCAACCACTTACACGGTGCTTTATTATATTAAACATCACATTTTTATGGAATTAAACGTCCTGATTTACAGCGCGAGTCCTGATTGTGTTTCCTGCTCGTTATTAAACGGTTCTTCAGGCGCTAACGCGACGCTGCTGTAAATAACACACAGCCCCACTGCTTAAGTGGATAATTACATTAATGAGGTTATGCGTTATAACGTTCTGCACTCGGGTTCCGCTTCATTAAGTACGCACCTTTCTAGTACCTAATAAATTAGCGGCTCGGCGTTTATTTATTTATTCATTTATTTATTTATTTATTTATTTATTTACAAGCGCTGTTCCTGTAAACATGGAGATCGGGTCAGTAAGGTTTATAGCTTATATTATAAAAAAAATATTTGCAAGCAGGTAAATTTTAAGATTTAATGTTTTCAATGTTTTTGAATGTTATCTATCTATCTATCTATCTATCTATCTATCTATCTATCTATCTATCTATCTTCTTCTGTCCATCTGTCTGTCCTTCTGCCAGTCTGTCTGTCCACTGTTTATCTGCCCATCTGTCTTTCCTCCAATTCTTGTGTTGTCTGTTTGTTTGTCTGTCCATCCATTCTTCCATCTCTCCATCCATCCATCCATCCATCCATCCATCCATCCATCCATCCATCCATCCGTCTACCAGTCCAGCTATCTACTGTCTGTCCTTCCAACACTCTGTCTAGCCTCATTCTGTCTATCTGTCTGCCAGTATAGGTCTGTTTACTATCTGTCCTTCTACCAGTTTCTTCATCCTTCCATCCTTCTGGAAGTACATCAATCCCTCCATCAGTTCTTCTATCCATACATCAGTCCTTTCGCCAGTCCATCTATCTACTGTCTGTCAGTCCACCTGTCCTTCTGTCATCTATCTATCTATCTATCTA
This sequence comes from Pangasius djambal, assembly GCA_022985145.1. NCBI lineage: Eukaryota > Metazoa > Chordata > Actinopteri > Siluriformes > Pangasiidae > Pangasius > Pangasius djambal. The sequence goes on along the minus strand of CM040990.1, from coordinate 1,573,191 downwards.
TCTATCTGAACACTACCTATATATGAGCATGCTCTTAGTAATAAGGTTCCTCAAGGGTTCTTTTAGGGTTCACTGGATACTTAAGGGTTCTTAGCATCAATAAGTAGGGTTCTACGTACAGTAGTACCTTTAAGGGTTCCTCTCAGAGGAACAACTAGAAGCTGTAAGGGTTTTCATTCTCTACGAGCACACATGATCACAATGATGATAACTGCAGCAGTCTTTTTTTTTCTTTTCAGGTTAATTACAGAGGTGTAGCTCTTCACCTGTGGAGACTCAGAGACACACGTGGCGCTCAAGCCACCCAGATGACGGACCGCTTGTTTCGGCTTGGCATGATGTCACTTCCTGCAGCCCCGAGGGGAAGGGAGGAAAGACAAATTAGGTCCTGCACCTGCAGCGGCGTAATTAATGCCGTCGCCGGCATCCAAAAATAAATCAGCACCTCAACAAGACTTTTCTGTCTAGGGTCAAAATCTCTGGCTTTTGTCTCAGAATTAATCACGCTGTTACTGAGGAACGTTCGAGGAGGAACGTGGGGGAAAAATGGCTGCTCGTGTGTTTCTCCATCCGCCAGTAAAAATAAACAACAAACAGCAGCGTCAGAATGTGGAGCAGGATATAATTAGCTATTCCACCCCCGCGAGCGGACGGAAAAAAACCCCGCAATAACAAAGCAAATTGATTAATAGGCAAACCTTTAGCATTCATTTGTCACGCTGGAGTGTGTGTGTGTCTGTGTGTGTGTGTTTGTGAAAGGTTAGGGGTCACCCTCAGGATGGGCTCGTAGGTGTACATGTGTGTGTGTGTGTGTGTGTGTGTGTGTGTGGATCAGAAACACACTTTTTACAATTTCTTTTTATGTTTATTGATTTATTTCTACATAACAGTTCTGCTCATTCCACACGTTTGTATTTTTTCTCATTTTTTTCTTTTTTTTTTTCCTGATGAAATCTGATGTTAAAATCGTGTTTATTTAGGTTTTGAAAACCTCGACGCCCATTTTTATATAAACTCCATACGGCTCGGGAGGAAGATGCAGGAAAAACTAATCCATCAAAGACACTGGTGAAAAATAACCAAGCTAACCGACTTCGTATCTTCAAATGTCACCGCTTTCGGAGGTGTGTGTGTGTGTGTGTGTGTGTGTGTGTGTGTTTCTATTTTCGTTCTGCACAACACGGCCAAATTATCATACACTGATTCTATTGCTGCATATTGAAATCGCGATATTGCGATGGTCAGAAATCGGCCCCGCGTTGTTGATTTGAGTTTATTGGGTTGTATGAATGACATGATTCATCACTGACACACACACACACACACACACACACACACACACACACACACACAGTCCACTCATTTGGCATTACAGGACACAATAAAACACTCAAGCTTTTTTACATTTAAGGCAGTAAGGCCAATATCATGATAATGATATATGATAATGATATATTGTGCAGCTCGAATGGACACGACTTCAAAATCAAAATTTCGCATCGAATAAATCATTTCTTTTTTAAACAGTAAAAAAACATTATTATCAGAAAATACCAGCTATCTAATTAACTGAGGTTATGAGGAATAAGATGTTGATCTAACACTCTAACACACACACACACACACACACACACACACACACACACACACACACACTATATTTACAGAACAAAATAAACTCCAGAAAATTTTTTTTGTTTAGGATAGTTAAGGTTATATTTGAAAGATAATTACCTGAGAGAGTGACAGGTAAAAAAGAGTAAATACATTTAAATAATTAGTGAAATAAAAATAAATAAAACTTATACAGTAATAAAAAATATTCGTTTATTTGAATTTAAAGTAAACCAATCAGTATTGAGTATTATACTGACACATTACTCAGTTGATATGTATTACTCAAAAAAAAAAAGACCTGCATTAAAGATCAAACTTAAAAATAAAAAATAAATAAAATTAAAAAGTCACAGAAGAAATTTGGAAATTTATTTATTTATTTATTTTTGACAGAGTGACAAACAAACAAAAAAAACAAACAAATAAATTTAAACATTGCTAAGTTGACATGTTTACTAAAAGACAGCCTTCATTCAAATAAAAAATAAAATTAAATGACAATAAAATAAACAAAAAAGATTTATTTGTTTGTTTTTACAGCCATCAGTGTAAAAAAAAGTGACCTTTAAAATTTTTTTCATAAAATAATAAACATATTACAATTATTATTTATATTATATTACATTATATTAATATGATCAAAATAATTTTAAAATATTAAAATAAATACTCAAATAAATGAATACCGTTAAAATGCTCAAATTCTTCCACATTCATTGTTTTACTGCTTTGTGTTTTGTTCCTCGCTGCAGTAATTTTTTGTAGTTAAATTTTTTTAAAATAATTTTTTGCAGACAAAAAGGCAAAAATCCTGGCTGATAAACACAGAAGAATGTGATCGTTTATCTCGTTAACCTCTCATATATGTTAGCGTTTTATTATTTACTGTGCTGTTGTTTTGCCGTGTTGTGACTCTAATGTACTGTAAAAGTCAAAGTTACGTATAACATTTGTTTAAAAAAAAGCGGCAGCGGTTCGTGACGGTAGATTTTGTTGATGCGGGACGACATTATGAACGACATAGCCTCAAACAAGATGAAGTCGAGAGCCTATCACACTTTAGATAACATCTGAACTCTAGCAATTAGTGAGTTTTTAACGTAACTCTTAATTTATGGCAGTTGCACAGACTAGCAGCTCGTTTTGAATGATTTTAGACGTACATTTGTTCAGCTGTGTTCAAGGTAATATCATTAACCAGGGTTGCCAGGTTGCAGCAACATCCCCATCTCAACTGCATCTCAAAAAACACCTGAGACTAGGCCAGAACTATTCAGGAATTGGAAAAAGACAGAGATTTTCTTTTTGTTTTTCATCCTGTGCGTGAGAAAGCAAGTATTTCACAACTATTTCTGATATACGGACATGATCCACCCCATAATCCCTCTTTCCCGCTTCCAACCTTTGCAATATATCTTACAGTTGAAACGGTTCGGTACATCATAGATACACCGTCTGCACTTACACTTTGCAGAAATTTATTACATTTAATTCAGATGATTTGGTATAAAAGAAGATATTGGAAGCCACAGAGGATTTTAAACTAACCCAATCTGGCAACCCCGTCATTAAACGGTCCTGTCCGCTGCTTCTCCTCTACTGAAAAGCGAGCATGGGGCAGCGTGATTCTCACCCCAATGGACATCTATTAGCTCTTGTTGCAGTTCCCATTTTTGACCAGTAGGTGGAATAATAACTTTATGGCGTTAAATGTAGAAGTGATCGCGCTGATCTAGAAAAATGAGTGACTCAGTGGAACATTGACTTTATATCTGTTAATCGGTGATAAACCGCTGGTGACTCAAAACGTGTAATTAGCATTTCAGCATGATTTAAAATAGCTGTGAATATTTGTTCTACTAATATTCTGACATAGTAGTGGAATATACATGCTGGCAGAGATGCTGAGAACAAACCTAACAGTAATATAAATAACCGAAATAGTTTCGTATTTTTAAAATTTGCTTCCTGATGTTCTCTTTGTGATCTTTAGGATCTGCAATGTTGATTTTTTTTTTCTTTAGGATTTACAACATATATTTTAAAAAGCTAAGAACGTTTATATTTATTAATAAAAAAAAAAAAAACTCTATGAACATCCTGGTCCTTGCTGGGTTTTCCAAAAAAATGGACACAAACTAGTTTTATTCAGGCTGCAATTTGCATTTACTTTTTTTATTCACAACTGAGTCAGAAGCCGGGCATCAGTTCGTACGCTCCTCCGTGATGGAGCGTCATCTTCACTGCTTTCAGCCAATCAGAACACTCTGTTTTGGGCATTTGGAAATAAAAAAATGCAGACTCCTAGACAGAACTGTAAGCAGCTGAAAAAAACGCAATTGAAGCAATCAGATGTTTGGTTCCGTTAAATACCGGTTCTTCGGATCTTAAACGATGAAACTCATTCATTATTTATTTTCGCTTTTTGACGTGTGTAGGCGGACATGGACGCCTGTGCACGAGCCACTGCCCGGGCTTGCTTGCTCGATTAGTCCGTCTCTGTTTTCCAGGCCAGACAATTAGGGAGTCATTTATTTCCACATTGCAGCGTGATGAGCCTCACACACACACGCACACACACACACACACACATCTCTTCAGAGCCTCACACACGTCGCTCTTTTTCAGATGCGTATTTGCATAATGGGATCGAATGGGTTTGAAAATGTGGCCCCGTGGGGCTAAACGCAGATTGAGACGGGAGGCGAGTCTGTTTTGAGGAAAATTAATGGTGCATTTTGGTGTTTTATAATGTTATTTAATGATGCAATTCGTCTAATAAAAAAGAGGAGCATTTTGGAAACATTTTAATTTTTTTTTTATTTTGGCTTTTCCGTATGAGGAAGCCCAGTGGGTCAGTGTAAATATTTCCTCTTGCAGCTTTCTGCGCTGCAGGCCGTTTTTTGCTGTGATAGATGATTTCTCTTTAGTGTATTGTGTGTATTGCTCGATTTTCAAAGAGTGTGTGTGTGTGTGTGTGTG
>CM040990.1:1555710-1567447 GCA_022985145.1 Pangasius djambal | reverse complement strand
TAGATGTATTCTTTATGACTGTTAATGTGTACAAATAAAGCTACACTCTAAATCTGTAAATACAGTTTCAGTTTCGTGTTTCGTGTTTTTATCGATACACGTTGTCACACAGCAGTTTTACTTATCTACTTGAACTTCGTAGCTCCATAACTAAAGAAGTGGACGCTTGAGGTAAAGATGAACATTCTGTACATTTAAACTCTTCCTTCCAGTCTTTTATGCTACAGAAACACTCTTTAGACCTCACGGATTCCTGTTCAATCTGTACGTTTCTTTTCTTTTTTTTTTTTTCTCCTATGCTCGCAGGCATGAGTTGCCAGTTTATTAGTCACCAGATCGGTGTAGCTAATAAAGTGCTAACTGAGTGTGTATATATTATTTCTATTCAGCTGTTAGACGCTGTCCGTGCCTGGAGGTAGAGCCGGTGAAAAGCACTTTAGAAATTAAACGCTGCACTGTAATGTGGCTTAAATGACGCAGAAAACACAAGATATATTGACCATTTAATGAAATTCGGCCCCGGCTTCAGCTTCACCGAAAACGGACATGCGTCTTCCTTCCTCACCTGCTCTTCTGCTCGCAGTATGCGCACTTTATATACAGATTTGTGCTTAATTTAATATTTGTGCACTGAAATATACATAAATGTACAAATATCCTGGTCAGGATGGCAGTGGATCCGGCGTCTATCCGGGGAACACAGGACATGAGGTGGGAATACACACCAGGTCAGACGCCAGTCCACCTCGGGGCGCCATGCACTCATTCGCACCTAGGCGCAGTTTAGTAGGGATATTCCACCTACTGGCACGTTTTTGGGAGGCCGGAGGGATCAGGAGAACCTGAAAGAAACCCACATAGACATGAAAAATGTGCGAGACGCCACACAGACAGTAACCCGAGCTCAGGATCGATTTCAAGAGCTGTTTTTATTACAGACAATGAATATGGGATTTAACATATTTTTCTGTGTAATTTGTCTTCAGTGCTTTCTTTTTTTATTCCATATATACTACTACTGTAAAAAAAAATACTATTTTAAAAAGATTTACCTACAAGATTTTAAAGATTGTTTGGTTGTCCCTCTTCGGAAAACAACTAAAGTAAGTATAGTATGAATTAGAACAAATGAGTGATATAATTTGATGCGTCATTCAATAAAATAGGAAAAAATCCACGATAAGAAAAAAAAAAAAAACCCACTACAGATTATAAGACACAAAATATAAAAGTATAAAAAAGAGAGAGATGAAAAAAGGACAAATACGACATACACATAGGGATACACATTTAACTGTAATTAATAATGGCATAGTAATATTAAAATGAATAGCTATAGTAGTAATAATAACTGTCCTGAGCCTGTGGTCTTCTACTGTCTTAGCTCATCCGTCTAATGCGTTTTGCCTTCTGAGATGCTTTTCTGCTCACCACGGTTTTAACGAGCGGTTATTTGAGTTACCGTGGTCTTTCTGTCAGCTCGAACGCGTCTGGCCATTCTCCTCTGACCTCTCTCATCGTCAAGGCTTTTTCTTTGCACACTGATCAGACGCTTTTCGTTTTCTGCACCATTCAGCATAAACTCCGGCGACTTCTTTTTGTGAAAATTCCAGGAGGTTTGCGGTTTCGTGCTGATGTTCAATGTGAACATTGCCTGGACCTCTCGATCCGCACGTGGCCGGTGTGTATATGTGTGTGAGTGAATGCTGCAATGTGCTGTCCATCTGGGGTCGTATTTACGGAGGTGCACGTGACTAGACGTGCACTAGGGCTGATCATGTGATGCATCTTTTCTCATACGTTCCTCTTCTTTATTTATCGCCATGTTATAAACATGTTATAAGATGTTATTTAATCAGTACTGGACTTCTTGGGAATCTTGATGTAGAAGTCTGATGAGAACTCAGGAACAAATGACTCCCGCGTGTCTTTTTCCATCTTTCAGCGAGTGACGGATGATGAACAGACACCGTGATGTTGACAACGGAAAGAACAAAAAGAGCTTACACACGCTTTTATAAACAAAAATGGAATTTTCTTTTAAAATCACTTTCTTGTATCTCTGATTATTAATTTTTCGTTCTTAATGTTTTTTCCAAACAAATTTAATAAATCAGAACACCACAAACCCTGCCCTTCTCTCTCTCTCTCTCTCTCTCTCTCTCTCTCTGTCTCTCTGTCTCTCTCTTTCTGAGTCTCTGTTTAGCTCCTTCTGTATTACTCTCTCTCTTTCTGTCTGTCTCTCTCTTTATTCTTTCTCTACATCTTTCTCTTTATGTCAATTTTTTTTTGTCTCTCTCTCAGTCTGTCTCTCTCCCTGCATTGTTCTCTCTATCTCTCTGTCTCTCTGTCCTTCACAGAGTGATAGATGACGAGCGGATGGTGTGACAGTAATAGCAGATGCGTACACTCCTCATTCGTTCATCCCCACTTCCCTCGTTCTCTGTGCCAGCAGTGAGACTAAATATAGTCATGTAGAAATGTACAAATCTACAGACGAGCACGTGCGGTGATGAATGGCCGTATCCTTTAGCGCCACGCGGCTCCTAATGAATACGACGCTGCACGGGAAAGTTGTAACTAAGGAGTTATGACGTGATAATAAACATTTCTTGCAGGACGGAGAGGGAAAAAAATCCGCTGTCCCGCTGAATTAGAGGTAAAGAGCAGGAATGACGCGGATCCTCTGAGCGCATCAGCGAGGAACTTCTCTATCAATATGTACGCATTATAGATATGTGGGTTTTTTTTCATATTGCACTTGAGAAATATAAATGATGTTATAAGCAGAGGAGGAAGGATATTATTACTTCTTCAGCTCAGGACATGATTTATCACAACTTTTTCTGAGGAAGTTTATTTTGTGTCCCACTATAAAAAAAAAATTAGCTCAACTTTCATTTAGGAGACGAACAATGTTTAGGTAATGGATTTAATATTTCCAGTACAGGACTGTGAATAAGAGAGAGAGAGAGAGAGAGAGAGAGAGAGAGAGAGAGAGAGAGACTTTAGGACGCCTTTAATGCATCAGTTTCACATATTTACATATTTACATGCTTTATAAACACCCTCAGACCCCCCACCCCACCCCCTCCCACCCAAAAAGTCCAAAACCCCTTCAGTCTTATTCCGATTTCACTCGATGTGGAAGTCCATAATCCGGTTTAAAGCGTCTTCCGTGCTGCTGATGTGCATTTTCCGAGTCTGAATCTTCTCTGCGGCGAGAGCAATTTTAAATTTTTCGTTTCTTGTACCGTGTTGTTCTGATTTAACAAATTATGCCTTATCCGGGAAACAGCCGGAGCATGAGACCAGTTCTTTTTTTCCTTTTGTCTAAAAAAGCGGTTAATCCGCGCTGCGGTTCTTCTGGTCCGACCTCTCCGTCCTCCATGTACGTGAGCTGATCTCGTCCTGTAGCGCCTGTGCTGCACTCTGCTCCTTCGCTCTCCTGCATCATGACATTCACTGATTCGCTGCAGTTTTTCGGTTTTGTTGATGGTTTACCAAAGTTCGTCGTCTCCTTTCTTTCAGTTCTCAGCTTTACTGTGGTGTCCTGCACCTCATCGGTGTTCCTCAGCGCCTGTGCGTTCCTGCTCTGTGGGTTCTCCTGCTGCTGTTGTACAGGGTCAGGATCATCCTCGGTGCAGACGTCAGGCACGGGGGGTCGCTGCTTCGGACATCTTCGACGACGTTGTTTCATCGGCGCCGGCGTCAGCGTTAGCACTCGGTACAGTGTTTGTCTCAGTGTTAGTGTTGTGTTCATGGCTGACTGCTTTCAGCTCCCCGGCTGCACAGCTCTGTGTGCACAGCTCGGCTTTTTCTGCCCCGATGTCCTCACACTCGCCGCCTTTGCACTTGAAATTGACATTCAGTGTCTTGTCCTGATTATTAGTAACCATGGAAATGTGTCTGGGTTTCACCGCAGAGTTCTTGCATCCGGGTGGAATGGTTTTCATGGGGCTAGTGAACTTCCCATAGCGGTTCAGCTCCTTCATGATCAGCTCACTCTGAATGAACAGGGGCACGTTAGAGATCACTCCTCATGTCGCAGGGGCAGATAGAGGGGTAACTGGGACTGTAACTCCTTTCACCCATATTCCACTCTTAATCAGTGTGTTGACTGGGTTTTGTCTTTTCAGGAACAGGACCACTGCTTTATTCATTCAGGAGGCAGAGTGGATGTTTTCACAGACGACCTGCTCTGGCACCGCTAACAGCACCTCCTCCACCCGAGCTCCATTCGAGCTCCATTCTCCAGCACATACCTGACACTGTGCCGGGGAGAGACAGCGTCTCCCCGCCGGCCTCAGAGGCCGCGGCGTCCCGCTCTCTCTCTCCCGCTCTCTCTCTCCCGCTCTCTCTCTCTCGCTCTCTCTCTCCCGCTCACTCTCTCCCGCTCTCTCTCTCCCGCTCTCTCTCTCTCGCTCTCTCTCTCCCGCTCTCTCTCTCCCGCTCTCTCTCTCTCGCTCTCTCTCTCCCGCTCTCGGTTTTTACCAGCCATTAATAATATAACAGAACTTTAATGTTCAATATTAAAAGTTAAGAAAAGGAAAAAGCAGTAGAGAAAAAGACGCAGAAAGTTGTCAAGATGCCAAACAGCTCTCCGGGTGTTCCCTCCATACTCGATGCATACGCAGAAAGAGAGAGAGAGACAGAGAGAGACAGAGAGAGAGAGAGAGAGAGAGAGAGAGAAGCTGAAGCAACACGCCATAAAAAACAAGAAGGACTGTTAAACTATTTTTGTAGTTTAACACTTTTATTTATTCATTTACTTGTTTGTCTTTCTTTCTTTCTTTCTTTCTTAAAATTTGTGGTTTCACACTTTTGATTGATTGATTGATTGATTGATGTTGGTAGTTTCACACTTTCTTTCTTTCTTTCTTTCTTTCTTTCTTTCTTTCTTTCTTTCCTTCCTTTCATTAATAATTAGTGGATCCCTCTAATCCTCTAGCACCGCTAGAATGCTCCCTCCATCTCTCAGGGTACGAGGAAGACCTGCGTCGAGACTCTTCTCTGTTCTAGACGTCCGAACAGCTGAGTCACTGGCAGTATTCAAACGACGTCTGAAGACCTACCTCTTCCTCTTCCTCTTCCTCTTCCTTACATTAGCATTTACCTCTTCCTCTTGGACCTACCTCTTCCTCTTCCTCTTCCTTACATTAGCATTCACCTCTTCCTCTTAGACCTACCTCTTCCTCTTCCTCTTCCTCTTCCTCTTCCTTACATTAGCATTTACCTCTTCTTCTTAGACCTACCTCTTCCTCTTCCTCTTCCAGAGGTACTTAAATTAGCTCTTAATTTAAAAAAATGGTGGTGTCTGAGTGCTTGTTACTCTTTTACCTCCTAACAGAGGTTTTTAGACTGATGTTCTGTGAGTCAGTGACGCATCAGGACGTTTTTACTGATAGAGACTTCAAAGCTCTTCCGTAAATCGCTCTGGATAAGGACATCTGTCAAATGCCATAAATGTAAATGTAATAAGAAGAGGACGAAGGCCGTTACTTCTTCAGCGCAGCACATGATTTATCACAACTTTTTAGGAAGTTTATTTTTTCTACGTAAAAAAAAAACGTAACTTTAATTACCGGAACATTAACTCCATTATTTATGTAACTAATTTAATATTTTCAGTACAAGATCCCAAATGAGACGGAGCTCATAAGCTTTCACACCACAAACCAGCAAGAAGGACTGTTATTTATTTATTTATTTATTTATTGTTTACTTTAAATTTTTTCCCCCATTCTTAGTTTTTATTTATTATTTATTTAGTTGTTTAATTATTTGGTTACTTCATCAACAAACAAATCCAAAAATACCAGTTTAGTGTTTAGTCGATTATTTTAATTGTTCATTATTGTTATTTAATTTGTAGTTTTTACTTTTTTTTTTTAGATGATTTATCTATCGAGTTATTTGTTTGTTTATTTATTTATTTAAATATAAAAATATAAAATGTTGCTTTGATCAGCAGATGCGCTAGTAATCGCTCCGTCCTAATTGGAACCTCGGAGTGTTTTTGACTTCCTGTCACAGTGAGGAACAGAAGTGACACAGAGCTGCTTACGCCACATTAAGCGTTATTAATCACGGACGCTGTCAAGGAATTCAAAAAAAGGGAAGAAAAGAAAGAAGGAAAGAAAAGTGAAAGAGAGAGAGAGAGAGAGGGAGACAGCAATGAAGGGAGGGAGGGAGGGATGAGTAAAAGTGGTGGAGGAGGATGGAAAAAGGAAGGAGGAGGTTCGAAAGCCACAAATAACTTCCATCAATCATCCAGCAGTCGACGTTTTCACGTGTCGAGGCCGAGCTCGTACTGGCAGCGGTCAGAGCTCTGAGGAGCGTCGTCTCTCTCTCTCTCTCTCTCTCTCTCTCTCTCCCTCATTCTCTCTCACTCTCCCTCACTCTCCCTCGCTCTTTCCCTCCTCCAACACAACGAACAACAAACAACAAAGCCTTCACTCAAAACACACCGTCAGCAGGAATATGGCAGGTGTGTTAACTCCCACTACACCAAATTAAGACCTGCAAGATTGCAGAAAGGCTTTTCTCCTTCCTCATAACTCCGCTTTGATAATTAGATACGAAACCAGACGAGATGGAGAGAGAGAGAGAGCGAGAGAGAGAGAGAGAGAGAGAGAGCGAGAGAGAGAGAGAGAGAGAGGTGGGAAAAAAGAGTTTGGCTTGGAGTTTAGCTCTTTAGAAAAGTTTTACACCACACCGCTGTTGAATTCCGGATTCTGATTGGTCAGAAGAAGGCGAAGGTGTTGATTCATTTCCTATAACAGCAGCTCTGATTATATTAATGCACTCGTTTCTATAGTAACAGATCCACATAACAGGATTTAGAAATAATAGTTGATTTCTCTGTAAGGACACGTGTTTATGTAACATTGATGGAAGGAGTCTCCAGTGTCAGCGCTTTGTAACAGTCAGAGGTGAAGCTGTAACTTGATGTTTTCTGATGTCAGAATGCAGCTATAAACGGATAAAAAGTGTGACATCGTGTTCGTTAATAACTAAAGAAATTGTCATGGTTAACGAATTGCTGTGGTAGAAGAGGAATAAAACACTTAGGGGCATGATGTTATAGGAGAAGAATCAGCTGTGGTGCTGTAACAGTAACTCTGCTTCATCACACCATCCTGGCACTGATTTATTTACTGTAACTGCACCACACACTCGGTGTTTTTCCCCTAACTTAGCTGGTGTGTATGTACAACCGTTACCAGTTAGAAGGCTAGAAAGGGGGCGGGGCCACCATATCATATTAATATTTGGGTGAAAATTGTTAATATATTCTTTTAGACTTTTAGAGAAAATTATTATTAATAACAATAATTAATAATGAATGAATTAATTTTGTCACTTTTTAAAATGTGTACTGTAATGACTTTATGACTTTATGGACTGATAATATCAATTGTGGTATGATGGATATATTTTTTTAAAATGCTAATTCATGTCTGTCTACCTGCACATCTGTCTGTCTGCCCATCTGTCTGTCTGTCTATCTGTCTGTCCATCCGTCTGCCCATCTGTCTGTCTGTCTACCTGCACATCTGTTTGTCTGTCTGTCTGTCTGTCCATCCGTCTGCCCATCTGTCTTTCTGCCCATCCGTATGTCCATCTGTCTTTCTGTCCATCTGTCCATCTGTCTGTCTGTCCACATGTCTGTCTGTCTGTCTGTTCATCCGTCTGTCCGTCTGTCTGTCTGTCCATCCGTCTGCCCATCTGTCTTTCTGCCCATCCGTATGTCCATCTGTCTTTCTGTCCATCTGTCCATCTGTCTGCCCATCTGTCTGTCTGTCCACATGTCTGTCCATCTGTCTGTTCATCCGTCTGTCCGTCTGTCTGTCTGTCCATCTGTCCATCTGCCTGCCCATCTGTCTGTCTGTCCATCTGTCTGTCTGTCCACATGTCCGTCCGTCTGTCTGTCCGTCTGTCCGTCTGTCCGTCTGTCTGCCCATCTGTCTTTCTGTCCATCTGTCTGCCCATCTGTCTGTCTGTCCACATGACTGTCCGTCTGTCTGTTCATCCGTCTGTCCGTCTGTCCATCTGTCTGTCTGTCCATCTGTCTGTCTGTCCACATGTCTGTCCATCTGTCTGTTCATCTGTCTGTCCGTCTGTCTTTCTGTTCATCTGTCTGCCTATCTGTCTGTCTGTCTGTCTGTCTGTCCGTTTGTCTCTTTATCTACACTGTTGGATAATTTAGAACCTTTTCTTCACTTCCTCTGGAGGAACCCTTACAGGTTCTATGAAGAACCCTATATAGATCAGAATGTGCTCCAAACAGACCCCTTTTAGCAGAGTAGGAACATGTAATGAATCTTTTTGGTGTTAAAATGTTTCACAATTTATTCAAATTCCTCCATCTGTTGTGTAAATTTATGAAGAGTTGTGAATGTTAGAGAGGGGGCGGAGTTAACACTCGAATTATTATTGTGTTTTAAACTGAAACCCTTTTTTTTGTTTTTAGAAAAAAAAATGAATGATGGTGGCTTGGTTGGAGTTCGTTTGTTTTCGTTAATTGGAAAAAAAAAAAAAGAAAAAAAAAATACAACGACAAGCCCCTCCCCCTCTTCCGTCCCTAACCTTAATTAACCTTAGTTACCTTTCATATGTTTTTAAAAATGATTTATTACGAAATTGTAAGTGGGACGTTGATTTTTCCTACATAGCTCTAAGTTTCACGTTCTTCAGAGAGTAATGGATAAACAAATATCACACTTTTTTTTCTTTTTTAATCAAGCATTATAATTTTTAAACTGCGTAAAAAAGGAGTGAAGTCCCAGACACTGGTGCCTGGTTCTTATCGTCTGTCATGTGGGAGAAAAAAATCTTCAGTTTCACAGTCTGGTTGAGGGATGAGGGACATCAGCATTGATCTAGGATGTGAGCACCAAAAGAAAAACAAACGACAACAGAAAAAAAAAATGACTGAAAGAACATCCTGGAGCTGGAAACCCTGAAACCTGTCTGCGTTACTCTTAGCTACTGAAAATGATTCATTAGAGAAATCCCGAAGCAGACAATGTGAAGAGACTCATTTCTATCTCCTCGGGTCGATTCTTGTATCTATCACTAGATAAACACTTTTAAAATGGTTCTTAATGCTTTATATCTAACAAACATTTAATCTGTAAGCCCTGTTTCTTTATTTACAGGCTTTAATTCCAAATGATTTACGATGCATGATTCAGTATTCACAAATCTTAACCTTAAAGGATCAATGCACCGTCTTAGAAATAAAGAAATAAGAGGTTCTTTAAGGGTTCTTTAAGGGTTCGCTGGTTCTTTAAGGGTTCTTCGCTTGCTTAAAAGGGAACGCTGTGTGATCAGTAAACACTCCGCTGCTGCACAGAGCCTTTAAAGCTTCCACCGGAGGAGCGACTGAAGAACATTTCTGCTTCTGGTGTGTCTCTGGACCATTTATCTCGATCTTCTCGCCTACTCCTCGGAGAGCGTGTGAGGAACACTAGGGGGTGCCAGAACCTCGTGCGCTTCTCCACGGCAGGTGCGGGAGATGTTGGGGAGTTTGATTTACTGCGCTTGCAGCTGATTTGACCCCGTGGCTCGTTCCTTCTCCTCTGGGTGGAGATTATTAGCTGCTGTACGTCGGAACGGTTCCAGGTTTCATTCAGCATCTCGTTGTTAATTAGAGGCGGATTTTTCTTTTTCTTTTTTTTTTCCTTGGTCACTGCCGATATTTTAAATGATTTAAACACGAGTCTGGATTATTCATTAGCACGTAAGTTTAACTAATACCTAATAAATAAATATGTGTAGATATATATATATATGTATATGTATTTACTCAGGGACAAAATAAAAGAGGCTAAAATGGGATTTTCTTTGGCTACAAACGCACCAAATACAAATTCAAGAGTTTATTGTCAACACAATTAGAGTACTGCGCCAAACTTTGTGCCACTTTAACATAGAAAAAAACTTAAATGAAAAGAATAATACATTAAAAAACACAGCTTCTTGACATCCTGTATATCATCTGTGACTCATTTTTTTATTCAATGTGTCAAAACCAAACAACACTGACGCATCGTTGTGTAAAATCTGCCTGCAAATGATCCCAAAGACACCATTGTTTGAAAAGAAAAAAAGAATCGAAACGTGATTCCTTATTCACGTCTGTTCTAAGTTGCATCAATTTTTATTCTTTTGTTAATTGTTTTATTCATTGCTAAATAAAAAAATGTGAATTTTAACGCTTTTGTCTTGCGCCAGAGCGGCCTGGTTATTCAGTCTGCTGACAACTTTGGGTGAGATTTTAAGGATTTGGCAACACAAGTGAATTATTTACAAGAAAACTCTTGTCGATGGAAAAGATTTAGTTTCATGTACATTTTTCTACCCAACCCTGTGCAGTAAGAGATTCTTAAACACACGAAGCACAGCCATTGGCTCATGCATTTTGATTTATTTATCATTTTTTTTATGTATCACTGTAGCGGTGTGTATAACCGGCGTCTGTTATCCTGCTTGTTTCCTTCTCATGTTACATGTGCGTGTCTTTTTGGGATTTCTTTCTTTTTTTTTTTTTATGCTTTATGGAAACACTTTGTGTCTGAGAGTGTAATATAGACAATATACGATTTTAAAGCACATCTCATATCAGGACGCTTCGACAAAATGGACGCCGCTGTTCACAGTCATAAGCATCATTACACGTTTTTAACGCATAGATGGATCTCTCTCTCTCTTTCACACACACACACACACACACACACACACACACACACACAGCATGCACACCATGTTATGAAGTTTTAAATGCAAACTGAGAAACGTCACTGTACCACACGAGTAGAAAGAAAAAGAAAATAAAACACAACGTGACACACAGAAGGAGAAAAAAAACACATCGTCCTGCAGCACTGTGTCCTGTGATATGTGTGTGTGTGTGTGTGTGTGTGTGTGTGTGTGTGTGTGTGTGTGTGTGTGTTCAGGATTTGGCCCAGTTATTATATGGTGTGTTTCAAAGTTCTTCTTTTTTACATTTTTCTGCTAATTGCTATCATTGGCACTGGGGTAAGAGAGTGTAATAGGGCAAGGCGTTACAGTAGCACACACACACACACACACTTCTGCACTACCAGATTTATTTATTTATTTATTAATAATATTATTATTATTATCATTATTATTATTATTATTATTATTTTACGTTACACATCATTTCCTCTTTCTTATTTTTTTTCACTACAGAAAATTCTTTGTAAATTAAAGCCTAAATTGACCTGCACCTTCATATCCTTTAAAAAAAAAAATCATTATTATTTTTATTGATTTGACTATTAAAAGGCTGTGCTCCAAATCAGTTGTATTAGCTATTTGCCATGAATATGAATCGTATCTTCTGTACAGCCGTACGATTGCGCCTTCATGACGTGTTAATAAACGTCCTGAGGTTGCAGCTTGTTTATTTCTGTCCCAATCAGAGCCAAATTCAACACTTAGCAGGATATTTTCTTCCGTTCGGCCTCCGTTCCTTCGCTACTCGCTCGATTTGAGAGATTAGACACAGAGAGAGAGAGAGAGAGAGACAGAGAGAGAGAGAGAGAGAGAGAGAGAGAGAGAGAGAGAGAGAGAGAGAGAGAGAGAGAGAGAGAGAGAGAGAGAGAGAGAGAGAGAGAGAGAGAGAGAGAGAGAGAGAGAGAGAGAGAGAGAGAGAGAGAGAGAGAGAGAGAGAGAGAGAGAGAGAGAGAGAGAGAGAGAGAGA
>CM040990.1:1536305-1555610 GCA_022985145.1 Pangasius djambal | reverse complement strand
TTAAAGCCTTAGAAATGCAAAAAAAAAAAAAAAAAAAAAATCAGAATTTTTCCTGAATTTCTCTTGTTTGAAGCCTTTTAAAGATCAAGACCTATTTGGGAGTATTATAATGTCAGCGTTAACACTAGAAAATATGATTATAAGATTGTTTATTTGTGATATTAATGTAACAAAGCTGTATTTTTAAAGCAGAAACTGATGACTAGCTCCAGAGCCGCAGCATGACGTATAAAAACCTCATTCCTCTGTACAGAAATGACACATTTCGTTTTTTGATGTCGTCTCGGCGTCGCTCATTTCGGGACTTTATTACAGTGGCGTTGGGATTCAGATGCTCTGAGTGTGTGTGTGTGTGTGTGTGTGTGCGTCTGATTTATCCGAGCTGCTGCGGGACGAGGAAGCAGGAGGAAGTGTGTGTTTGAGTGGGTTATTACTCACTCACAGGTGCCTTATTGATCACACGGCTAATGCGCGCAGAAAAAGCTGCAGAGCGACGGCTTTGGAAATCGCATTAGAGAGATCTGCTCGGGGTTTAATAACTCACAGGGAGGGACGCGAGTTTCTTTGTTTCGCCCGTACAACTGACCACGAGTCGTCTGACAGCGTGTGGAGATTTCCACACCATTAATATTAACACATCACATCTAGTGCCTACGCTTAAATCTTATTCGGGAAATTACAACCAAATTAAAAAGAGATTTCCATTCCAGTAACGTCATGTCTAGTGCTCACGGTTAAAGCTCATTCTGAAAGGAAAATAGATTGAAATACAGATTCCCGTGGTCCTAACGTTAGGCCTACTGAATATGGTTAAAGTTTGTTCTGGAAAAATAAATCTAAAATAAAAAACAAATTAAAATACAGATTTCCATGATGCTAACATTACTGCTAGTGCATACAATTAAAGTTTAATCTGGAAAAAAAAGTAAATAGAGATTTACACACTGTTCACATGTGCCTGGTGCATATGGTTATAGCTTATTCTTAAAATAATAATAAAAATAAAATCATTAAAATACAGATTTACGTGTCTCTAACACGAGACCTAGTGCATATGGTTAAAGCGTATTCTTTAAATAAAGACAAAAATAAATAAATGCAGATTTACATGTTGCTAGCATTAGGATTAGTGCATATGTTTAAAGCTCTGAAAATAAAGATAAAAAAAAATTTGAATATTAATTTGCATGCAGCTAATATTAGGCCTAGTGCATATGATCTTAGTTTATTATGAAAAAGAAAAAAAAAGATTAAAATAAAGATTAATAAAGATAAAATAAAGATTTACATTTCATTTATATCACGCCTAAAGTATTTGGTTAACGCTTATTCTGAAAAATAAAAATTAAATAATAAAAATTTAGTGTGTTAATATCATGTGAGGTGAAAATGGTTAAACCTTATTTTGAAAAAATAAATAAATAAATAAAATGAATAAAATAAATTCCAAAATTCTTTGCTGATATGTACTCCACTGTGTGTCTTAAAATATGCTCATGTTTGTGTTCTGCCTGCTTTCATCGAACACTACGGACTCCCCCTTTTTCATTCTAGTGTGTGTGCGTGTGTGTGTGTGTGTGTGTGTGTGTGTGTGTGTGCGCGTGTGTGGGTGGTGAATTCAAGGGTTAACCTTTCTTTACATTTAATTGAATGTGAGTCATCTTCCTTTTATCGCTGCGGAAAATCCCTTCACCCGAGAGTAAACTTTGTGTTAAACCACAGTCCATTGAAAACAAGCAGTGGGTGTCCAACTGTTAAAATCATGGAGTGTATGTGTGTGTGTGTGTGTGCGTGTGTGCGTGCGTGTGTGTGTGTGTGTGTGTGTGTAGGTGGGGAATACCACACTCTTTAATGACATCATACAGTTAATCCAGGCAAAAATCTCTAAATGGTTTAATTGTACTACTGTATATCTATCTATCTATCTATCTATCTATCTATCTGATCATTCTGCTTTTCTATAACTGCAGCTCTGACAGTAGCGCAGGTTTATATTAACGTGCTCGCTCTAATACTTTATTGTTTCTATAGTAACAGCCCATTCACAGGGACGTGTGCGGTGGACGCTCCACCTAACTGGATTTTCTGTAAGAAAATGTTTATTTCACGTTTATGTAAGGAGTCTCCAGTGTCAGTGTTTTGTAACAGTCAGAGGTAAAGCTGTAACCTTAAGTTTCTCATCATCTTCAGGACATCATCTTGCAGTTTCTCGGTAGCAAGGTGTCTTATGGTTTTTTTAATTTTCAGAGAAAGAAAAAAGAGAGGCTGGTAAAGGAATAATAGCTTGCTGTTTATAGCTGCTTAAGTGAGAACAGGAACTAACTTGTTTCTCAAATGTACCAAAGCATAAAGTATGATGTGTCGTTCTTTAATAAATATGAAACTGTAATTGCGGCAACAAATGTTTCATGAAAAAATGCTCAGGGCAGAAAATGTGGAGCTAAACAGGAGGATTGTGGGTCGTGGGTCCGGTGCATTGCACAGACCAAACAGTATCAAGTCAAACTGAAAATTTAATACTTTATTATGTACAGATGACAAATTGGAGGAAAAAAACTAAAAAAAGGAATAAAATTATATGACGACATGGGTCACAGATGTATGGGCATGCCACTTAGCTACGAAGACCAAACAAACCACACTGCTGTCCTACAGCAAAATAACTCCAACCACAGTTAGTAAGTGTTTCCACACCATTTCCTGTTCCTGAGAACTGTTTTTAATTTAAATGAACCTTAAACAAACTTCTGGTTAACTTTCAGTACATGAGCTCATGTGAAAGTGAAAATTAGCTCATCTGAAAGTTAACCAGGGCAACAAAGGTTTTAGCCGCAATCTAAAAGAGCTTGCTGTTATGGTTTTTTTTAAACAAAATGACTGGATCAGACCACCAGCGTTGGCACCACCGTTACACACAGGATACACACCCACATCTTCTTAGCACATCTCAAACGTCATTCACAAAATCCCCTGCTTTGATGCTGTCCATCTTTCCTCAGGCTGAGCATGCTAAGTTAGCTTTATTTCTGCTAACTTGCAACACCGGGGACAGAGTCGGGTTTCCCTTCATTCATCACTCGCTTTTCACACTGGGTCAGGTTCTATCTGCTTAGAGTACTCCACAACCCCTGCCATAGAGCCCAGAAGCAAGCCTGTGGCTACATTTTGCTAGCAGAGGTCAGTGGTTCTCCATCTGAACTCCATGGTGCACACTGAAGGTCATATGATGGATCATGAACAGGTCAGCCTGAGCCACATGCTGCTGGTGGTCTCAACAGATGAAGTACTACCTGTAGATGCATGCTGTTCAAGCACTGGAAATAGGAAACCATTTTACTTGTAGCATCAGAACAGTAAGCCAGTCTACCCCTCAGTGGAGGAGATGATCGACACCTCATTCATATTGGTGGAACACCTAGGCCAGGATACGGGGCAACTCTCAGCCAACTTGGTTTATGCTGGCAATGCCAAGTCTGGTTAACGTAATCCACTCTGCTGGAAATGCGCAATCAACCCTACAAAATCTGCCTGGTGTGTCAGGGTCACTCTTTGGGCCTGCCACTAATAAAGCCCTGGATAGTAGTGCACAGGTTTCAGAATCACAGAATCAGCACACCAAATTGATCGTCCACGTAGCCATCCCATTTGCCATGCACAAGGGAGAGTCACGCACTAAGCTTCCTAACCGGTGACTAATTACCCTCTGTCCATCGTAAGGGGTGAGCCCTAATCACTGCCCCTGACAGAGGATGCCATTAAAGGGCGAGGGCTGGCATTGGGATGGTTTACATCAGAAAAACTATCCATGGGGCAACACCTACATCAGAGCCCCAACAAATTTCTTCCTCAGACTCAAGTAATGTATTCCCCCTTGGACAAGAGATACACCCCACAGTGCAAAACAGAAATTTAGGAGGGATGAACTAGTTCCTAAAGACCCTCTGCTTTCAGTATGCTAAGGTTGTCAGAATTCAGTAACTAGTTAGGTTTTTGCCCCACGATAGTCAGAAAGATCTTGGCTTCGACTAGCGCTTTTGATGGCGGTCAGAACACTGGGACTGATTTCTCCCCGAACAGATCCCTGGTAACGTCAGCCAGGTCACCTGTGCCTGTGGGTTTGGTCCCTCTGTATGAATCACCAACTGATTCAAACTGAGCACTTAATATTCATGTATTAAGAGCTTTTCCATGAATGGTGCATTGTCTGATTTACAAGTCTAACTTTACTCCAGAGATGGACCACCCATGCTAAAGGTTTATATGGACCCCATCTCAGTGCATCATAGCACCTTGGAGGACATGTCTTTGGGGTCTCATAAACTTATGGTGACCTTTATAAGGGGCTTTGCACCACCGTCCACCATGTTTCAGCAACAGCCTGGCTCAGGATCTTGCTCTTGTGCTGGAATCCCTTAAAACCCCTCTTTAGTAGCCTTCATAAGACGCCTAACAGAAATGGTTGTTTCTGAAATCCTTTTTTGCTAGTGATTACTTCAGCAAAAAAAAAAGAATGAGAGAACTTCATTCTTGGTAGCCGAAGACTCTGAAATGATCTTATGGTTGTAAGATACCAGAGATTGTGAAGTGAGATTTTGCCCCAAGATCATATCACCTAATTTGTAAATGAAGCAAATGACCTTTCAGGCTACAGACCATTAAACATAACTTAGGAAATGCAACATGACTTCATGAAGCAAAGAAGGATGTGAAATCTCTTTCACGCATCTAACCACATCCTGTGTACTTTCCCTCTACAATTCCCACACATGAGGGACTTGGGTGTGGTCTTGCAGGTTATGGTTTCTTTCTGGAACTTTCCCTAAGAAGCCTTTTCAGCTTTGTACCACCAAAGCACTGAGCTTTAAACCGGCCAGAATCTATTAGGCTAGTTAGAGCGAATAATTGCCTTGTTCTGAATTATATAATTATCACAGATTTAAAGGAAGTCATCTCATTGGTGAAGTGTTTCTTTCCCAAACAGAAAGAACATGAAATAAATGGACTGCACTTACGTTTTTGGGTTTCAGATTGTTCCCATTTCTCTATTTGCGAAAGGTATACATGAGGAGAGATGGAAGAAAAACAGACGAAGAGGGGAAAGTAAAAATATCAGCAGAAAGCTTGTTTTTCTGTGGTGTAGAGTGTCTATTTAAAGTGGGTAGGAAAGCAGGAAGAAAAAAAAAGGGTTGGGGGGGGGAGTCTGTGGGTAGAGAGATAGAGAAAAGGATGGTGAGGAAGGGAGGGATGGTGGGCTCTTTTTTCAGGGAAAAGAGAGCGAGAGAAGGAGGGAGGGTTTTTGGGAGAGCTTTGATGGGGGTGTGTTTTTGCTGTGTGTTGCGGAGAAGGCGTGTGAATCTGAGGTATTAATCTTCCTTGTCAAAGAAGCCCAGATGGAGCGAGGCTGGCTAGAAGCACAAAGCTGGACTCAGCAGTCTTGTTGGGCACAGGGAATGAGGGATGAAAGAGAGAGGGAGAGAGGGATGAGTGAGGGCATGGTGAGTCTGGCATCTCGGGAACGGAGGGCAAAATGGAGCAAATTAGCTAATGAAATTAGCAGGAAGGGCCCAAGTGCGCAAAGCCCAATCGTCTTAATTAGTAAGATGCCCTGTAGCCCTTTACGTCTTCAGTACACACTCAGGTATGCATATTTACAGCTTAAGCATTATTAAGACAATCTGACAACCATGCCAGGCAGCTGATCACGAAGCCTGTGCCAACCAGATCGCGTACAAATTTAGTTGCTATGGTGAGATTGTACCTGCTTTTTATGAAGTTTCCTCTTTAATTGGCTGCTTTCAGGACCTTTGTTGCCATCAAACATAATAACTTTTAACAAGCTGCCTACATGGCATTTGTTTAGTCTCAACTGCATACTAGTTTAGGGTCATATTCAGACTTGAAGACTTGAAGTCCAAAAGTTACATCAAACATTTTTACAGGGAAAGTTCCTCATGTTCAGAGTCGGGTTACGCAGCTGCTGGGTTTCAGAGCGCCACATTCAGACTCCACTTTTTTGTGACATATTGTTGTTACATCAAACTGTCAGATAGTGGTCAGATAGTGGTGCTGGACTCAAGTTCAAGGTCAGAATCACTCGTAACTGAGACACGCCTATGTTATAATCAAACTCCGCCCAGTTTGCGTAACTCTCACCCATCCTCCGAATCGTGCGTAAGTTTGTAGTTATACAAGTCTGAATACCGAAGTGCACAATTTTGATATTAAATCCTTACTACATAGTGTAATTCATCTTTGAATAAGGGCCATACTGACAGGCTTCTTTGAATGCTTAATGGTTCTAGCCTTTTTGATAGGGTTCCTTGCAGAACCGCAGTGAGGTGTAGGGTCTTGAGAACCAGCACGGTAATGTACAGCTCACACAATAATCACACATGACAGGAACAGAGCCTTTAAGTCGAATTCTATAAGAGAAGGTTTCCTGTTCACAAAAGGTTCCAGTTAGTTCCCTGTGATAAGTTGGAGAACATAACAAACTTTTTATGAACTTTTATTTGGTTCCCCGGCAGAAAACACAACTTTCCCAACATTTAAGGTCTCCTCTCATGAGAGGTTATGTAAGTGATGTTATGTTAGCTGGTTAAATTTTAACCACAAAACACTTCTAGCAATTTACAGCACATACATACAGGAGGGCAAGGAAATTTACTTTTTTTTTTTTTTTTCAGTTCAGTGAAAAGAATTATTGGATTTCCTACAGCAAGAATAACAATTTAGCCAAAATAAGAAAGCAGCTTTCGGGAGTGTGCAAAGAAAACAGCAAACCTCTCTCTACCTTAGGCCTTTTTATACTCTGTGTTCGGTCTTTGGGTGCTTTCACAAGTATTTTTATTTATTTATGTATTTTTTAAAAGAAAAAGAGCACCTAGCCGGAGCACCTTTGGAGCTGATATGAAAGATGCGGCTCATGCACTATGCAAATTGTAACTTAGCGGCTAACAAACTAGTCTGATTGCTGTCTAGATTAGATTATCAGTAGTATACAGTAGAATGATGAGAGACTGCTCTGTAAAGTAAGGCTAGTGAAATAAAACTATGGCGTAACTATGGTTTACTTTTACTGTAGCTTTGGAGGCAGAAATAAACTTTTTTTTCATATTCGCTCATTAACAGGATTCATTTTTCACTGTCCTCCATGCTGGTCTGATTCTACTTTGCTGTAGAATCACATAAAAAACGTGCGCTAGAGTTTTGTAGCTCTCCTTCTGCCCTGTGACCAACGTCGACATTGCGAATGCAATCAAACTGGACAAAACTGCTACTTTAAGGGTTCGTGCTTTACGTAGATGCTGGACTTCGTGAGCTGCGTCTTGCTGATGCTGGACATTCTTTCGTATTAAAGTCTGATGCCGGCAGGGGAACGGGAGCTTTTTGTGTTTGTTTGGACCTAATCATGCAGAAAAAGCAGCCAAACTTGTACCGCGCTGCAAAATACAAGAAGCCAAGCTGCTTCTGCATATGGCGAGCTTCAGCTCCGTAATCAGTCATCTTTACGTGGATGTGTGCGTTGGCGGATACCTGTAGAGCGAGCCCAGGTGAAGAGCTACACTACGGCGTATGGGGCCGTTTAACAGACGTAAACGATGATCGCTGATCTGTTGTGTGCTAAACAGGTCGTTTTTCTGTACAACGAAAGCAGAAGTATTAAAATGTATTTTATTATTCCATTATTTTTTTTTTGTAATGTTTTAGAGCTGGCTTCCTAAATTTCCCATAAAGTCATACAGTTTTAGATTTAGGTACAGACCGTGCCTCTAAAGTTTAGGTCTTAGCTTTTATATTTTATGAGAATCCTCCAAAACTCTTCTCACTGCTGGTTCTGTGAATCAAAAATAAACATTTCTTAAAAAAAAACAAAAAACAAAAAAAAACACCTAAAGGCTTATTTCTTCCAACAACACTTCAGAACACACACAACTTGTTCCATCTGAAGATTTTTGAACTTATATACAACATTTGCTGTAACTGATGCTGTCTCTGAAAGAAACTCAATTCACACCACAGTGCTGTTGAATTCTCGATTCTGATTGGTCAGAAGGTGACCAGTCACACTTATAAACATCACATCATTTATTTAAAAAATATTTTCTTAAAAGGAGTTTTTTTTCCCCTAGACTTTTCTAGATTATTATTATTAATTAGAAAGACATTTCTCAAAATGTTATTTTAGAGCTTTTACGAAATAACAGCATTTTTAATCAAACGTCTTACTCTGTGAAATAAATATTTTAATTCTAAAAACACCTCTGCTTTTATTACATGTGGTAATTTCTGAATACTTAATAAGATGAAGCCCCATTTCCATTTAAATATCCAAGAATCTCACAAATATTAAACGTCTGTAGCGCATTTACAGTATGTGAGTTTATGTTGCTTGTTATTTGTCTCTAGTGGGCGTGGCCTGTCCAGTGTCTGAGATCTAACTAACCGAATTAAACATCGCACTAATCAGCGTGAAAACGTTTTTTTTTAATTTACGTGTTATGTGTTCAGCTCAAAACTAGCTTCGTTCTCAGATTAGATTAGCAAAGCGAGCTAACTGAACTAGCTACGTACACTCGCCGGAAGCGATCTCCGCTACTTCCTTCCAAGCTTTATTTTCCTTCATAGCGTTTTTATACACATTTAATCAGAGGTTGTATATGACAGAATGCAATGAAAACATGCTTATAGGAATTTCTTCCATTTTTGCAGGAACTAACCGAAGGTAGGAACTAAAGTTGTGAGCGGGGAACTGAAGAAATGTCGGACCACATGCGCCATAGGATTGTCTGCGGTATCAGGTGAGCTAATCAGTGAGCTAATCAGGTGGATTTGTAGCTTTATTCCTAATTTGCATAGAATTTAGAAAATCTTGTCACTGAATTCAGCTTCGTTTCACACCATACAGAGGAAAGGAACGATTGCATGTTGCTTGGTCGCTTGCTAGCGTGAACAGGGTTTAGATGTGATGGCTAGTGCGAGAGAGCTCGGTTAGCGAGGCATATTTCCTCCACTGAGATGAATTCCTGTATACGTGCGTGCAATGCTTTTCAGAAGAGCTGAGGATGCGCTGCACTTTCACTAACAAGCACTTTCATTGTGCTTAACTAACCCGACAGCCTCAACGTTTTTAAATTATTTCGGTTAAATTTCACAGAAAAAAAAGGTTAAAAGCCTCGGCGCATTTTGCGGGGACAAATGAGACAGTTTAAATACGCGCGAGCCGTCGTGTCAGCTCCTGCCGTGAGTTTTATACGGCCGTGCTTATTACCGCGCTACTTATCTAATCCAAAAGGTCATCAGTTCACGTGTGTCGCTTGCGTGAATTCATTTGCGTTCGTGCAATTCATTTGCGTGACATTTGCCGTAGACACTAATACTCGTTTCCCCGTGGTAATAACCTTCCTCTCGCTCTTTCTGTATATGATACATGACCATTTACGTTTAAACGTAACTCATATGTGCAGGTAATGTCTTTAGTGATAAATATAAAGGTTGAAAAAAAAAACCCAGAAACACTAGGTCCTTTAAAAGCTCGTGCATTTTGCGCTTTCTGTTTCTTTAGCAAAATATTTGTCTAAAATAAATTAGACATTTAGGTGAAAAAATATAGGAGACAAATTCTCCAGTAATTATTTTAATCTCAGAACTTGAAATGTTTGATTTAATTTAATTTAATATCACATGCATCTGGTTTAAAAGAGAATGTTTTTCTTTTTTTAACCACTGCATTTTTTAAAAACATGATTAATCATACCAATAATTAAACAAATCGTTTAAGACATGCAGTAAATGTTTAGCCCATGTACAAGCAGCCCCAGAATCTAAGATGGCCGAAAGAGTCTATTTATATATTCTAGCTCAGCTACATAGCTAGCTAACTTTCCTTCGTCTTATTTTACTTTGACTTTGTATTCGCAAAATTCTTGATTCCGATTGGTCAGAAGTAGACAACGTTTATATTAACGCGCTGGTTCTAATACGTTATCGTTTCTATAGTAACAGCTCATTTACAGGGACTTGTACGATGGACGCTCCACATAAACATAAAAAAAAAAAACGTGTGTAATCGTTGAAATGGAGGAATGTGTTTATTTATCATTCGTTGAAGGAGTCTCCAGTGTCAGAGGTAAAGCTGAAACATTAAGTTTTCCGACATCATCAGGACAGAGGAGGTTACACCTAACTGCGTAACTATAAATGGACAAAAAGTACATGTTGTTATTTTAATAAATAAAGTTGCTGTGCTAGAACACTTCAGGATGCGCTGTTATAGGAAAATAATACACTTTATGCTCCATCATTGATTATTTTCCTATAACATCATGACACCTTGTGTTTTATTCCAAACATAATATTAACTAAACAGGATGAAGAGAACAACTTTTAAATTCATGCAAGAATTTCTCAAAAAGATAAAATGAGGAAACGATATTTTTTGCCATTAATTCAGACCTTTTTAATTCAGATGCTTCGGCTTCGTCACCTCTTTTTTTGTTCTCTTGGTGTTTTTCTCTGTCTCAGTTCGATTCGGTGTAAATTAATTGCTCATCATACGGGACACGACACACTATTAGTCTCAATCCTGATAATAGTGTGTGTGGCTGCATCTGCCAAATGATTCGTGTTTACACGCGCCATCCCTGGAGGGGCGTTTGTCACAACGCGACTTCTTACATTTCAATAACGTGCCGGCTCCCGGGATACACACACACACACACACACACACACATACACACACACACACACAAAATCTGAGCAGCCTGAATTCCCAGACACACAGCATCGCTACAGACGGCTTCACCGCTGGACCTCCGGAAACAAGCTGAGCAGGACACACACACACACACACACACACACACACACACACACACACACACACACACGCCAACTCGCAGTTACTTCGAGTGTGAAGCAGCTTGTTATTCAGTATGCAGTAGTAAGATTGGTTAGTGTGAGAGGCAGGGTCAGTGCTTTAAATACTTACATTTGATTTGATACTTAAATACTTAAAATTGCATATAATTATCATATACATTTTTAAAACCTTTTTTTCTTCTAAATATGACATATTAAAAAGGGAACAGATTGGCCATGTGGACGAATAAAAAAAGGATAAAATATTATACCTACAAATGAAGAAAAAAAGCATCCAATGTGTTTATGAATTTTGGTCAACTGGTCAGTTTAACTGAGACTCAGATCTGTTCTACTCAAACTCCACCGCCGCGTGTGTAACTCTCACGCAACTCTCACGTAACTCTCACGCAACTCTCACGCAACTCTCACGCAACTCTCACGTAACTCTCACGCAACTCTCACGCAACTCTCACGTAACTCTCACGCAACTCTCACGCAACTCTCACGCAACTTCTGAATGGAGCTTAAGTCTGTAGTTCCATCTGAGCTCTGAATACCGATGTGCACAATTTCCTCACTGTAGCGTGTTTAACTCGACTCTGTCTTAGTGGTTAGAAAAAACATACGTTATGTTAGCTAGCTATTCTTCTTCGCAGACTTTATTTAGCTTGCTAGATGAGTTAAGCCAGTTAGGAAACTCATCTATGCAGTGACTGTATTCATAAAGTGTGTTTATAAGAAACTAAGCTTATTGTGTTTTATGGATTCAGATGTTTAAACTATTTAAATTTTAAAAAAATTAAAAAGGGATTATATTAAAAAACACCTTGGATTGAAGTAAAATTTGCACCAACTTGTTTTTCTCAACAGTATTTTTTTCTGCTGAAAAGAGCAAAAAACATACCTACAGCAAGTTGACACTTTTTTAAATCTTTGATCCAAAGATTCAATTTTTGAACAATAACAGATTTTAAAAAAAAAATTTTTTTCATTTGAAAATTTAAATAGTTTAAACGTCTGAATCGGTAAAAAAAGAGAGAGCTGTAGTTTCTTATGCACCATGAATACATTTACTATAAATGTGGTAATAAATGTACATTTTTTCAGTATCTAGAAGGCAAAAAAAAAAAAAAGCTCATTTGTGTGATGCCCTTAATTTAAAAAATGGACAAAAATATGAGTTGGAAATTACGCGACTCGATATTTGTGAGATTTGGAGTCTTGAAATTGTCTTGCTGTATTAAACTTTATTTATAAATAGAAACAGGAAAAAGGGGTAACAAATCAAACAAGCTTGGACTTAGTAAAATGTCTAGAATATTATAATTACAATTTCATTATTAAGATATTAGATAAATTTGAATATGTGCAAGATATTTTACTCTCTCTCTCTCTCTCTCTCTCTCTCTCTCTCTCTCTCTCATCTGATCTTCATCCTGACATCAAATTTAATAGTTTGGACAACTTTTTTGGTCACTTTTGAACATTTTTTTTTCTTTTTCCGATGTAAATTTCCATAAAAACAGACGTACAGAAAGAAACTCCACTCCTGAGCTGTAACGGACGAGGCCTGTGAGATGGATAGCACACACACGGCGAGATTTGCATGAAGCTCTGTGGAACAGACCTGCCACATCTTCCTTCCACACAATCTCTCAAAACTGTCTCCGTCTCAGGCTGGTAGGAGGGAAGGAGGCTGAAGGATGCTTCATTTTACTCGGAGCCATCTTTCCCTTTCTTCTCCGTTCCTCCCGAATCTGAATCCTGCGTCTCTTCCCCATTAATCATGCCATACTAATTAACAGCGTGTGTGTGTGTGTGTGTGTGTGTGTTCTTGATCATCCCTGAGCTCCGAGAGCGCAGCTGGGCCGAGCTGAGGGACCGTCCAGAAGATTCCAGGAGAATTAAAAAATGCAATAAAAAGAGAACTGGATGGAGGATTTAATATGTAAAGTAATAAAAAAAGGTTTGTGTCCCACAGGGTTCTCTTTCAGGCCCCTTTGTCTTCCTGTTATATCCATTTGCAAAAATATTGACGATGATTTTAAAAATGCAGAAATGAGAACCGGCTCAAGGTTCAAGATAAAATCCACTTTTGTGATCCCAAATGATTTTTTTTATTCTTAATTTTTTTTAACAGAGAACAATAGACATTTTTTTTCAGTCAGACAAAGTATCGGAAGTATCGAGGCTTTGGATTAGGTGGCTGGAGATCTCCTCCCGCCCGTCACACCATCTGTTGGCGCAGTGTGTCCACCGGCCTGGCATCGACCACACACACACACACACACACACACACACACACGCCCACACACACATACACACACAAGAACTAACATCCAGCTTTTCCACCACACAGCATGGAGGAATCACACACTTCATTCATCTCGCTGCAGGTGGAGCAACGATAATGATGTGATATAGTTTCTGTAACAAGAAATGTGTTTATTTAACCTTCATGGAAGGAGTCTCCAGTCTCAGAGGTGAAGCTGTAACTTTCAGTTTTGCTGGCATCTTCAGGACGGAGGAGTTTACGCTTCTTTGCTGTTTAAAGTGAGAGAAAGAAGAGAAGCTGGTGAGGCAATGACCGATTATAGCTGCTAAGTGTAACTTATTTTGCAGATAACATTAAGCGTAACTATAAACAGATAAAAAGTATGACGTGTCGCGCTTTAATAAATAAAGATCTGTAAACGTTGGCAGATGGCTGAGCTCATAAGAGAAATAAAACCCTTCAGGATGTGCAGTTATACACAAATGATCGACACCACACTACTGCATTGTTGATTATTTTCCTGTAACAGCACAACACAGAGTGTTATATTGAACTGTCATATTAAATCAATTACAGTCTCCTAATGAGGCTTGTTATAAGCCGTACATAAATCGCTGCTTTGTTAATGAGTTATGAAATGCTTATAAATGTGTTATAATATAGATATAGGTTCAAATCCAGTGTATAGAGTGTTTATTAATCCTTTATTGATAACTTTTGATACTGATATAAAATCAGTTGTTGTTTTTTGTTGTTGTTTTTTTTTGTTGTTGTTGTTGTTGTCGTTGGACTCGGAGTGTGATTTTCTTTAACACACCTTTTCAGGATTTGTGCTTTCATTATGGTGGATGCTGATGCAGCTCAGAGGGGAACTGAACTCCGACCACTTCCTGTGGAGCTGCTGACACTTTCACCCCGTGGCCACGACCTCATCCCAGCCCGCTTGACCCCGGTGTGTGTGTGTGTGTGTGTGTGTGTGTTAGAGTGTTGTGAGATTTCTTCAGAGAGGGTTCATGACTGGAGTCACTGATCCATCAAAACGCCTTTAAGATCAAAATGATGATCCATTTTAACGTTTTTATCAAAATAGAACAAGACTAGAAATATATTTTATTAACATTACACTGTATACGATTCGCTAATAAACACAGAGAGAAACTCCTCTGTCTAGAGTTTGCTGGGAAAGACAGCAAAGCACTGTGTCTGTTACAATGCACTGACACTGGAGACTCCTTCCATAAATGTTAAATAAACATCTAACAAAAAAACTTCACCATATCAATGACTATAGTTTGTTGTTGTTGTTGTTGTTAAAGAATGACACATTTTTAAAAAAATGCCCTTATCATTAGTGTTAGAGTATGTGGAGCGTCCGCCGTACGAGTCCCTGTGAACTATAGAAACGATAACGTATGAAAAGTTAAGCTACAGTCCGAGCCGAGCTGTTATAGAAAAATAATGCACACCTTCTGACCAATCAGATTTGAGGATTCAGCCACACTGTGGTATACGTTTATAATATATAGTACTTAATAATCATGCAGTGTTATTGTTGTATTGCTATACAACATAAAAAGATGTTCAGGGTCAGTAGGACATCATTGTTTAATCTGACCTTTCCTGTTACGCCGTGGAAACCGGGGACAAAGATGTTATTATTATGGGATGTCAGGTGAGGGAACATATTAATTGTTAAGGAGGTCGCTGAGGAAAGGGCAAAAATCCTGAGTAGCGTCTACCGAGTCTCAGACTCAGTCATGCTGAAGGGCTCGAGGATGAGGACAAAAGAAAATTCAGCATGCTATTAGGAAAAAAAAAGAAAGAAAAATTGGCAGGTGATAGAAAAAAAAACCAAAATTAAAGTACACACAAAATCAATTATGAAGAAAAAAACCAAAAAGACAAAATAAAATAAAAGAAAATTTTCTATTCCATTAAGAAAATATATAAACAAAATAAAAGAACATGTAACGTGCTATTAGAAAAAAATAAACAAAGTTTGCATGCTTTAAAAAAAAAAGAAAAATCAAACTTAAAGGAAATTTAGCAAGCCTTTAGAAAACAAACAAACAAAAAACAAACAAACAAAATGAATGAAATGAACAAAACAACAACATTTGCCATTCGAAAAAAAATAATAAGAAAACAAAAGAAAATTCGGCACGTTCTGTTGTTGGAAAAAAAAGACAAACAAAATGAATTTTTTTTTAAATGACAAAAAAAGAAAAACAACAAAATTCAGCATGTCGTTAAGAAAAGTCAAAACATAACAAAAAAAAAAGCAAGAAAAAAATGTGCATGCCTCTAGAAAAAAAACATGAAATAAACTTTTCATGAAAAAAAAAAACTTTTGCGTGTTATTTGAAAAATCAAACAAACAAAAACAAAATGAAAGAAAATCTTGCAGTTATGGGGGAAAAAAATCCGAATGAAAGAATATCTGCGCTGTGGTGTTGAGGTGGTTAGAGGTCTGGGCCGGGTGTAATCATATTACCTGCGCGGGCCGTGAGGACGTGTTGTTTATTTATTATTATTTACAGATTTATTTATTTCTTTTCGGTGACGACGTGCGCGGTGATGGATGGAGAAAGCAGCAATTAGCAAATGAGGTAGCGAGGTTTCGCGGTGGGATTGTCAAAGGAGGCAGAGACGGCGATGTCAGAGCCACGTGTGTGTGTGTGTGTGTGTGTGTGTGTGTGTGTGTGTGTGTGTGTGATGGGGGGATTCTACTGCCAGGTGTGAGAAGAAGCGAGGGATGGAGGGAGCGTGGAGGTGTAGTGGAGGAAGGAGGGGGTCGGTGGCAGTATATTTATTAGCGGCTGTCAGCGGGGTGACACTTTGATGAATGGTGGTGTGTAATCAGGAGTGTGTTCAGACAGCCTGCACTCACAGCCTTCTACCTGCCAAATCACTCACACACACACACACACACACACACACACACACACACACACACACAGAGCGCAACATGCCGTAGCTTTTTCCCTTAACCTTTAGCAAAATAAGATCTCACAGAAAACAACATGGAAAAACAGAAAGATGGAGAGAATGACAGAGAGAGAGACAGAGAGAGAGAGACAGAGAGAGAGAGAGAAAGAGGAAGAGAGAGAGAGAGAGGAAGAGAGAGAGGGAGAGAGAGAGAGAGATGATGTGATGATGACGGTGAGACTTTATCTTATTCCGCTCCTCAGTCTTCTCCTCTTTAGCGATTATTCACATGTTGTTTTTTTTCTTCACCGTTGTTTTATTCTCATCTTTTTCTCTCTTTCAACTGCACTTATTGTCAGTAGTTTTTTTTTTTATCCTGTTTAGAGTACACTGTGCATTTCTGCTGCCGCTTCTCTTCTTGCCACTTCTCTCTCTTTTTTTTTATTTTTCTGTCTGTCTTCTGTTTAATCCTTTTAACGTCTTTGGCTTTTTATTGAATTTTCCGTCACCCAAGCGCGAGCGACAGATTTGTTTGTTTGTTTGTTTGTTGTTTTCTAATAGCGTGTTTAATTTTCTTTCCTCTGGTTGTTTTTTTTTTTCCCCTTAATGAGGTTCAATTTTCTATCATTTTGTTTGTTTAGTTGTTTTTTTTCCCCCTAATGTCATGTGAAATTTTCTTTTTATTTTTTGTTGTTGCTTTTCTTTTTTTTTTTGTCATTAAAAAAAAGCTTTTTCTTTTGTTTCTTTTGTTTGTTCTTTGTCGTTGTTTTCTAAAGTCTTGCTAAATTTTCTTTCAGTTTGTTACATTTCTGTTTCTGCTTCTCATCTGAGCTTTTTCTTTATTTTAAAAAAATTTTCTGTCGTTTCTGTCTGACTTCTTTTATATTCTCTTGTTTTTGGCCCTTCGTCAAATTTGTGGGCGTGTCCCAATCCACACACCCTGTTCACTGCGTAGGACAGAGCGTGAGTCCACCGTGGGCGTGTCTCAATCCACACACCCAGTTCACTGTGTAGGACAGATCGTAAGTCCACTGTGGACGTGTCTCAATCCACACACCCTGTTCACTACGTAGGACAGAGCGTGAGTCCACTGTGGACGTGTCTCAATCCACACACCCTGTTCACTACGTAGGACAGATCGTAAGTCCACTGTGGGCGTGTCTCAATCCACACACCCTGTTCACTACGTAGGACAGAGCGTGAGTCCACTGTGGGCGTGTCTCAATCCACACACCCTGTTCACTAGGTAGGACAGATCGTGAGTCCACCGTGGGCGTGTCTCAATCCACACACCCTGTTCACTATATAGACCACATCATAAATCCACTGTGTGGCTTGGGACACACTTCTGAATACATTTATAATGATAGTTATGGAGCCTATGTAGCGGATAAGGTGTGTGATTTGGGACACGTCCACAAAGGACTTATGATGTGGCCTATATAGTGGATGTGTCCCAAACCACTCAACCACTCAGGCAACCTTGCATTATTTCACACTATGGGAGTTCAGGGATGCATACTGTGTGTGTGTGTGTGTGTGTGTGTGTGTGTGTGTGTGTGTGTGTGTGTGTGCTAAGAGGACATGCCGCTCTCAGTAAAAGACTTTTCATGCTTCGTTCTTCCCTTCAGCGAGACATTTATTAAT
Organism: Pangasius djambal; assembly: GCA_022985145.1. Classification (NCBI taxonomy): domain Eukaryota; kingdom Metazoa; phylum Chordata; class Actinopteri; order Siluriformes; family Pangasiidae; genus Pangasius; species Pangasius djambal. The sequence continues at coordinate 1,537,900 of CM040990.1, read as the reverse complement.
GCCTTTGTGCCCTACACACAAACACGCACACACACACACACACACACTTTTCCGTCCTCTGCACCTGCATGGCACAGTGCCAGTGTGTTCCCGCTTCAGCCTCCTGCCACCCAGAGAGACGAGAGGAACATGAGAGAGGGATGAGGAAGACGAGTAAGGTGGAAGATGAGGAAGAATCTGGATCTGGGCTTTGATGTTGTTTTTATTTGTGTGTTTTATTCGCAGGACACACTCCGTGTGTGTCGTCTCAGCACTGACAGCCGTCTAATCAAACTGCAGTGAGTGTGACTTTATTTCTAAAAAAAAAATGTCATTAAAACTTCTATGTGGAAAATGTGGCTGATTTTAAAAAGTGTCAGCGTTTTGTTGTTGTTGTTGTTGTTGTTGTTGTTGTCGTCGTCGTCACAACAGAGCCCTTGACCAATCAGGTGGCGAGCTGGTGGACATCTTTATTTACTACCTACATTAGCAAAAAAAAAAAAACCTTTTATTTTTATTTCTAATTCCAAATCCAGTTAAGTGTGGATGATTTTTATCTCTCGCTATAATTTATGAGTAGAATTTTGACTCGTTGCTCGAGTCGGATTGGTTTTTTGACACTGTGTGTTTCCACTTACGTATAATCTTTGCAAATAATAAAAAAGTGTATAAAAAATTATTAAATAAGAAATAAAAGTTCGCTGTTCGACGTAATACACCTTCTCTGTTTGGTTCAATTAAACTTAATCCTGACGAACTCTTTTAATATTTATAATAAATGGAAAGGCAGTAATATAGTGGCATAGTTGAGAAAAAAACCATTAATAATAATAATAATAATAATAATAATAATAATAATAATAATAATAATGGAGGCTGCTTCAAGAATGGTAGAATTGCCGTCAAGTGAGGAATATTCCAAGGCTCTTGTCATCACTGCTATTCTGCGTTTCGCTGATTCCAGACCATCGAGCTGAACTACGGCTCTGACGGAGCACAGGGTTAGACACCTGCTGCTCATGGACCACCTAAAGCTCTCTGCAAAGGACCGCAGCCAGCTGCATCAAGAGCTCGACATAGCCGAGACATTTAACCATGACATCACGACGGACCATCAAAAATTAAGGATGCGTAAAGAGTACTATCACAGGATGAGACTCATCCTCCACACTGAGGATCAGTGATCAACAGCGTACAGTTCTGGGATCATCGACATGGACATTTGTTGCAGGTAAACACCTTATTCAGAAAATATTCCGATGCATATAAACATCGTATTTAGCATATGGCTGCAAGCCGGATGTAGACCTTAAACGGAATTTGATGCGCGTGTAAACGTAGCTATTGAGCTAAGCGAATACATCAAGTAAGAGGCTGACAAATATACGTCTCATAATGAAGCACAAAAAAGAGCAGGAGAAATATTCTCTGTCCAGCATCAGCGAGGAGATTAAGCGCTGAAACATCTCACGTCGCACTCATCCAGTCTGAGGAGAAACATCTCACGTCGCACGCATGCAGTCTGAGGAGAAACATCTCACGTCGCACGCATCCAGTCTGAGGAGAAACATCTCACGTCGTACGCATCCAGTCTGAGGAGAAACATCTCACGTCGC
>CM040990.1:1516465-1531465 GCA_022985145.1 Pangasius djambal | reverse complement strand
GTGAGTAGTTTCCCTCCCTCCCGTCCTCCTCCTCCTCCTCCTCCTCCTCCTCCTCTTTTTTTTTAACAACAGCGTCCTCATTTTTAAACTATCTATCATGTCCGGGCCAGTGGGGCCTCTAAACTGTGCAATTGGCACTTTCTCGGTTGCTGAGCTGGAAAAGGCCGTATTGCTGTCGGAGACACAAATCTGGAGCTCGTACGGGCATGCGGGAGACTGCTGCTTCAGAGCAGGTGGACACACACACACACACACACACACACACACACACACACACACACACTTATTTAAAAAAAGAAAGCCGGACGTCCAATTATATTCAGCTTAATCTTTGTAAAGACAGGTAACATGGTCCTGAAAAAATCTACATATTCTACGTTTTCTTAAAAATTATATTTGTGTCTTTTTTTCAAAATAAAAAAATTCTCAGAATAAATTTACTTCAATTATAGTTTCTATTTGTTCTAATATTTTATTATTTCATAGCCTTTTTCCCCTTATGTTTAACAAGGGCGCCAATAATTCTGGAGCCGACTGTAAATGCTACAGGATGAAATTCCTACACACACACACACACACACACACACACACACACACACACACACACACACACACCATGACTGTCAGAGTGAATCTTGCTGTTCATACACTATCTGAGTTTTTATATTTGATATTTACATATTTGTAGGCAAAAAAAAACTCCCATATTTTTCTGTTTAATATCCCGTGTTCTACTTCACCCAAATATCGACACACACATTTCAGAAACTTTTTTTTCCCTAAATGATATTTCTGTCATTCGATAAATATAACATGAGACATTGTTTTCACATAATTTATGATTAAAGTCTTTAAAAATGAACAAAATATGCGTCCTAAAGCTGATGTTACACTGAGGCCAAATCCTCAATGGCTTCCTGTTCACTACATGTGCTCACTACGTAGTGTACATAAAGCCAACAAAATAACATCACTCCAATAAACCACGCTGTGTCACGCTGGTATAGGAAAATAATCAGTGATGAGGTGTTGATTATTTTCCCATAACAGCACGTCCTAAAGTGTTGTATTCCTCTTCTAACCACAGCGATTTTCTAACAAATACAAACCTTACTTATTAAAGAAGGCCATATTTATAGTTAACTTTTTATCCGTTTATAATTACATTTAATGTTGTGGAAAGTTCCTGTTCTCACTTACGTTATAGCAGCTATAAAAAGTCGTTCCCTTACCAGCCTCTCTTTTTTCTCTCTCTTCTGTTTATTTGTTCTATAATTATCTGCTTATTATTAGTGAAGCGTCCGCTGTAGACGTCCCCGTGAACGGGCTGTTACTATAGAAACGACGCATTAGAACGAGCGCAATAATTAAAACCCGTGATTTACAATTCGACACGAATCAACACCTTCTGACCAATCGGAATCCAGAATCCTACAGCGCTTTGGCATAAAAAAATGTACATATAGTGTGACGTGTGAGAGTGAACATGTTTACACGTCATTTTGGATCAGCAACAGACATAATTGTCAAACGAAAAGTTTGATATTGTATGATGCAGTTTTTATACTAAAAATACATTTAAAAATTAGTTTTTGTAAAAAAAATTAAAGCTGGCGTATTTATCAATAAAAAGGAACTTGATTATATTTGTGACATATGGTGGCCGACGCCGAGGTGTTGAGGTTGGCTGTGACGGAGTCGGGGTGTTTTTCGAGAGGCGGGGTTGTGACAAACACTCTCTCTTCTCCTCCCACACACACACACACACACACACACACGTTCACACGCAGCAGAAAATCAATGCTGCGCTGTCAGCGGGTCCCTGGCGTGGCTCATCGGGGTGTGATTTTCTCCCAGCGAATGTCAAACGCGAGACGAATCCTCAGTGCTCAATCTGTTCCACCGATAGTTCACAGGAAAACAAACCCAAGACGAAGCCTCAGCGTGTTGTAGTGTGTGTGTGTGTGTGTGTGTGTGTGTGTGTGTGTGTGTGTTTCGCACCCCTCGGCCCCTCATCAGCAACAAACAAGCTGGGTGTGAGAGGTGGAGCCGGCAATCTGGCCAGGAAGTGTCTGATCTCGCTCGCTTTCTCACAACCATCACGTCCCGTCGGCCCTTCGACGCCGTCTCACACCTCCGCAGCTTCTCTTTTGTCCTTATTACAGCTTTTGTTTGGTGGTACGTTTGTAACCGGTGGTGTAGCTTTGCTTTCTGGTTGTGGTAGCCGTACCTTAGCTAGCCCTAAAGAAATACAAATAACTGAACATGTGGTTGAGACGTTGTGGTTAAGACGTTGGACTTCTGATCGGAAGGTTGAGAGTTCAATCCCCAGCACCACCAAGCTGCCACTGCTGGGCCCTTGAGTAAGGCCCTTAACCCTCAACTGCTCAGTTGTATAAATGAGATAATTGTAAGTCGTTCTGGATAAGGGCATCTGCCAAATGCCATAAATGTAAATAATGAGAGAAATATGATGAATAATACGATGCCCTGTGTCCCGAATGCTGACCAGCATTTCCTAGTCCCACAACATGACGCTACCACAACCATGCTTCACAGTGATGATGGTGTTCATTTTTAATCATTTCTCACAATGTTCGAATTTTGTGATTTTTAAAAAAATATTATCGATACGTTTCCAGAACTCTGTCCCGGATTTGTTTTAATCGCTCTTTGGTCTTCATGATGCTGTTTGTTTAGGTACGTTCTCTAACAAACTCTGCGGCAATGTTGCGGAGATTCATGACATAAATTTCCCAGTTAAGTCCATTTCAGTTCCAGGTTATACCACTATAAAATGGGGAAAAATTCAAGAGGTTGAATATTTATGTAAGCTGTACGTTAGCTAGCACTAAAGGTAGATAAATGAACAAACTATAATAATAATAATAATAATAATAATAATAATAATAATAATAATAATAAGGTAAGTTAGCTGCCCTGTATTTGGGTCCATCCATCTTTCCTCGAATGCTGATGTCACGTTTCCAATTCCCACAACATGATGCTACCACAACCATGCTTCACAGTTGTTCAACACAGTAGTGTTCATTTTTTAATCATTTTAATAGTTTCTCACAATGTTCAAAGTTTGCAATATTTTTTATATTATTGATACTTTTTCAGAACTTTGTCCCTGACTTGTTTTGATCGCTTGTTGGTCTTCATGATGCTGTATGTTTAGGTATGTTCTCCAACAAACTCTTGTTTCTTCCCAGGAACAGATGTATTTATATTGAGATCATGTGACACTTTAATTACACACAACTCTGTTCAAACAATTACGTGAATTCTGATGGCAACAGAACTAATTTAGGGGTTTCACAGCAACAGCAGTGAATACTTCTGCAATCGTAACTTTTAGTTGTAAATATCTTTTCTATATTATGGATCATTTTTTGTAGGTTCATGACAAAGTTCTCAATAACATCCATTTCAGTTCCAGAATGTAACAATACAAAAAGTAGAAAAGTTTAAGGGGGCGAATACTTATGAAAGACACTGTAAATGCAAGGTAGACAGATAAATTAGCTAGCTAATAGCAACTAATTTTACTCACATAAGTTAGCTGTTAGCAGAAATAATAACCTCTGTTAATTGTAGATAAAGAAGCTATAAGGTGCTAGCACTATACAGATTAATTAGCTAGCTAATAATATCCTACTGCAGTAATTTTAGCTAACCAGGTAAGTGAGCTGTAATCTACCAGTATTAAAGGTAGATACAGATAATAATAATAATAATAATAATAATAATAATAATAATAATAATAATAATATCTCCTGTGGTAATTTTAGCTGGATAACTTACGTGTTTTCCACCAAAATAGCTAGCTACTAGCTAGCTTGCTAATAATAACCTCTGTGGTCATTTTAGCTAGCCATTTTGCTAGCTAAAATGCACATGAAGTGATAAAATAAAATAAAAAACATTCAGCACAAATCTTTTAATTAACAAATGACTGAACAATGAGTGACTGTAGAAAATCTTTAATTCATCCTTTAATTCATTCATGTTGAGAATCTTTAATTCATTATAATCATAAGTAAATGAAATTATATTAAATAAATATACATTATAAATTCATCTTCACCTTCAGTGAGTGCTTTATCCTGGTCAGGTGAGTCCGGAGTCTATCCCAGGAATGCTGAGCACGAGGCGGGAATACACTGTGGATGGAAAAAAAAATCATTCCTTAGTCTTTATTATACGTTAAATCTGTACCTTGAGAATATGTTCCTGACATTCTCAGCATTAAAAAAAAAAAAATCAGCCTTAAACTTCTTTCTCCACTCCGGTAATAATACGCGAGTCACTAGAGGGCGCTGTATATCCAGGTTGTTTGTTTGTCCTGGGCTTCCAGACTTGTTTACGTTTGCTTGTGTGTTTAGTTAATTTGCTCTCGAGCTCACGGCCTGCTGTCCTTCGTCCTAATGAATGTCCTCATTTTCCCTCTTACTTCCTGTTTCTCCGTCTCCTCTTCAATTAATCAATTAATCAGCTCTGCTAAGTGTGTGTACAAACATGCGGCTGTGTTCCTCAGCCTCGGGGGTTCAATCAGAATCAGAGAGTGTGTGTGTGTGTGTGTGTGTGTGTGTGTGTGGATTAATAAAAAAATAATATATATAGTGAGCGTTTTTATTGACTTAATGTAGCCGCATCATTCCAGATTAAAGGTGCGATAGGGAAATCTGAGAGAGCTGCAATGTTAATATTTTCCAATAGCGGTCTAATTATAGAAAGAAATAACAGGCTGTTAAATACGCCGTAACTTATATCGTGGTCTACATTTTTAATAATAATCAAAAAGCAAATCAGTTTTAAGAATATTCCGGCAATTTCCGTCACCCGCACATTTTTGTGTTTAACCGTTTCATGCGTGAATTATTTAAAATCATCCACATAGTTTAGGTGATTTTTTTTAAATTCATTACATTTGCATAGCATATGAATTTTTCCTTTTTCTAATTATATGACTAATACAATAAAATAAAATAAAAATAATAAAGCAATCAAACATTATACCTGAAATAAAAAAAAATCTTCCAAAGTGTTTAGAAACAAACTGATCATTCTAACATACTGAATGTTGAGGCCTAAAATTATAAAAAGAAAAAAACAAACAAACATCAATTTTGTACAAAATATAACAATATTCTTGACATGTTGCATGATAAAGCTGATTTCTGAGGTTTAAAAAAAACTTCAATAAAAAATACATTTTTGAAAAAAACTAAAATTGTTTATTAGAGTCCGGAACAAAAACATAAACTTTTTAATTTGATAAATATTTAATTTGTGATTTTGTAAAGCTATACCGTCTAAAGAGCGAAAGAAATCAAATTTATAATTTATTTTTTTCCTAAAAAACAGCCTTAAATTGACTCTACATAAATACGAACACTGTGCGTAAAAGATTAAAATAAAGAAACAAATAAAAATGTATCTAATGTCCTTTTTACTGCAAATGTAACCGATCAGCTGAGTCCCGTTTGGTGTCTAATGTTTCCTTTTAGTTTTGTATTTTGGAGTTACAAGGTTAAAGGTCACCTAAAATAGTGAAAGTGAAAGTGAACAGTAGAATCTGAAATAGTTTTAAAAAACAGTTTAAAAAATTACGTCATAAAAAAAAATCACCTAAATATGCCATAACTTATATTGCGATCTAAGAAGTAAAAATAATTAAGACTAGTTTTTATACACTGTTTTGATCAACTACTACGCAAGTCAGTTTTAAAAATATTCTAGCAGCATCACTGAATAATAGAATTTAACTGAAAAAATTAATAATATAATGATAAATAAGAATGTACTCAAGAATGTCCCCCTTTACGTCAAATGTAGTCAAACAACCGAAACATGTTTGCTTGGTGTCTGATGTTTCCTTGTAGTTTTATATTTTGGAGTTACAAGGCTAACGGATAAGTAATGAAAGTCAATTTCGCCTTAAAATCTTTGTGCGTCCGTCTCTTACGAGGAAATCTGAAATAATTATACTGTAAACGTTAAACTGCGAATTACACGCAAACAAATACACAAGCATGTAGCGTTGAAGTGAGCGAGCACTTCACTTCTGCGAGCACCGAGACACGCTCATGCATCGAGATATGAGTCACAGCATCTTGCGTTCATTTTATAGACGATGCTCGATAATAGGGCTCTGTGCGCTGAGGTCGGCCATCGTCGCGCTCCCTGTTGAAGATTGTATCGTAATTGAAGTGAATTTTTTTCCGAGATAAACGTTATAACATCTTAAACATAAAACTCATCACGAGGAGGTTATTGCTAGCAGCACACCAACATAACATAACATAACATAACATAACATAACATAACATAACATAACAGAGCGAAATTAAATGTTTCTGATGTTCCTGATTAATTAATAATAAGTAAGTTACTCATTTCGGTATGATTATCGGTATAGGTAGCATTGAGTACCGAAAAAATCGTACTTGTACTCGTCTGAAACAAAAGTATTGATGCATCCCTAATCTTAAATTGGGAAAATTGTTTAGATTTGATTATTTGGAAGCTGAGAAGGTGATCAGGCTGTGGCACATATTTACACGTGACATGTATTAATTCACTTTTCACCTGAAATCTTTAAAGCATTCGACACGTTTTTGCCAAGACGGCTGCGAACTCAATTATCGGCGCTTCAGAAAACAGACCGAAGCAGATGTTCCGCTGTCAGTTGATTAATCCGGATTCGATGACAGCGCACTTGATGTTAATGAATCTGTCGCGTGCACTAATTAAATATCATTTCACGTAGCGACGCTTCGATTGTAGCAATGCTTCAGCGCTGTCACGACGTGTGTCCCGAAACGCTAAAGCGCTAAACCTCTAAAATGTGCAACAGAATGTGTGTAACAGAATGTCCTAATGTACGCCTCACGTCATGTCAGGGAACGGCAAGAAGAAGGAGAAGAATAGAGAGGATAATAAAGTTAAAAAACAATGTCAGGAAGGCGCTTTTCCTTTCCTTTCTGGGAAAGATTCCAGCGCTAATCAGGTACAGAGATACCATCGGAGATACACGCAGCTCCGTCCTCGTCTGCAAGGGGGAAAAAAAAACGTACAATGTTTTACAGCAGCCTGAATAGTAGAGCGATCGTCCGAACAATAGCGCGGAGATTGGTACTTAGGAAGGAGAGAGCGAGTGAATAGACAGTCATTAACCTCTCTCTCTCTCTCTCTCTCTTTCTCTCTTGCACTCTCTCTCTCTCTCTCTCTCTCTCGCTCTCTCGTGCAGCTGGAAGGATGATTATTATCTAAATGAGCTCATCTCGCTCTCCCGAGCCCGACGTCGTCTCCGTTCAGGGGCCGTGTCTTAATCTCTCTCTCATCTCGCCGCCATTGTGCACTCGGGATAATCCGCGTGTCAGTGCGCATACATATGGAAATTAGCTCCTGTTTAATTCCAATTAGCCGCTTAAACGTTACAAAAGGAACCGGGGAAGAGTGTATGACATGGATTGAAACACTGCAACCTGAGAAGAACAGATAGGAACACCGTTAGCCATTAGCATAGAAAAATAAAACTCAGGCTTCCTCATGAAACGATACCACTTCCATTCATGACACAACGATTCGATACTTGATGATAAAATTAAATCTTGTCATTGTCAATGTCGGTATCAAATTTATTTATATAGCACCATTAAAAACAACATCTTTTTTTTAAAAATTGGATTTGAAAATAGTCAGCACAGGAGCAGTTCGAATGTGTGGAGGCCGGCTACAACGAAAGCACGCTCACCGATAAGCTTCAGTCAAGATTTTGGAAACCATAAGTAGCGCTTGATCACATGACCCAAGAGCTCTAGAGGGACTGTGAACAGGTAGAAGCTCCGTAAGGTATGATGGAGCTAGATTGTTCAGAGATTTGTAAACTAGTAAGCGGATTTTTAAAATCAATTCTGGTAGCCAGAGTAGTGAAGCAAGAACAGGGGTAATGTGCTCACGCCTCCGCGAACCCGTCAAGAGTCTGGCGCCAGGATTCTGGACTAATTGTAGTCTGATTAGTCATAGATGTCTGATTAATTCCAATATAGAGCGAGCTGCAATAATCCAGACGAGACGAGATAAAAGCATGAGTCACTTTTTGAAGATCATTAAAAGTTAGAAAGGACTTGACCTTAGCTAAAAGTTGGAAAAAGCTCGATCTAACAACCGCATTAATCTGCGTGTCAAGTTTGAGATCGCTATCCAATAAAAAAGCCCGGATTTTTTTATTTGCAGTTTAATATAAGATGCAGATTGATCCAGGTTAAGTATTGAATTTGGCGCAGTAGACGAAGGTCCAGAAATAGTAATCTCAGTCTTGCTCTCAATGAAAAATGTAGGAAATTTGAAGACAGCCATCATGTTGTTTCTTTTAGGAAAGTCAAAAGTGGTTCAAGAGCATTTGAGTCTCCAGTTTTCAGTGGCAAACTTCTATGATACGATTTAATCGCCTCCGATCCATATGGATGTACTTTGTTCAGAATCTGGTGGAGGCCGTTTGTTAATTCAAAAATAATGATGATTTTTAAAAATATCAGAGTCTCGGGCAAATCACCTAGCCTATGAAACATATTTTTGATTTTAATGTATATTATTTTTTATACAATATAAATTATTTTGAACATACACTGTATTTGCGATATTTTTTTTAACGATAATGATCGATATACAATTGTTACCCCGATTCATCAGACACCACAATTACACCACTAATATTTTGAAGGTCATCGAACTTTAATTCTTACGAAAAGATAAACATTTCAAGATAAACCATCAGAACCAATCACTCAGGCATCTTAAAGGTCAACAAGGGTGGAGCTTAAATTAAATGTTCATCAGCCGATCACTAATTGCTAGCAAATTTAACATCAGCTTAACTGTCGCAGAGATAACATTAATGTTAGCTAATCTAACTACGCACCTTGTCAACATTAGCTACCTATCTTAGCTTTCAGACTTTGCTAAACTGTTGCTAAATGCTAATGTTGCCTATAGTTATAGGTGTCCTCAGAGCAACAGGGTGGAGCTTAAACTAAATTTCATCAACCAATCACAAAAATGATCGTACGATATTACAACAATCACTAGCAAACCCAACTTCAGCTACCTAACTATCGTTAACATTAACATCGGCAACATTAACATTAGCTAATCTAGCTTGCTAAACTAGCTATGTAGCTACTGACTATTTTATGGAAACTTCGTCAACAAGGGAGGAGCTTAAATTAAATTTCAGCCTATCAGAAACATGATTGTACAATTACAACTAATTTGCTAGCAAACTTAAAGTCAGCTACTTAACTACTGAAGAGATACCGTTATCTTTTTGCTAAATAATTACATTGTGTGATTTTAACCAGGATTACGCTAAATAGAGAAAAAAAAAAAGCTTAGTAGTGATGATGTCACGTAATTCACGTTTGCGATTGGCTGATTAAATTTATCCTGACTCCACCCTTTTTCACGTTATATTACTATTCATGTTCTATTTTCTATACTACGGCATGAATCTCTAAACTGAACATGTGAGGAACCTTTAATTTAAAGAATAAAACCTGAGCATAAATAATGGCGCCCTGTGAAATACATTTACATCTCATTGACATTTCTGTTTCATTTCACCAAACGAAGACGGGAAACACAGATTGATGGTGTTCAGGAGAGGCGTACGTGCCAGACATCAGACTCTTTAAAATAAATACATGCATTTAATTTTTTCTAATGAAAACAGAACATGGTGTATTTACACTCACACAGAGCTCAGGTTATTAGCGCTATCAATAATCTCTAAAAAACAAATAAAAAACAAAACCAGAAATAAAGTCAAATCAGGGTTTATTTTTCATCTACACTGTATCTGTACCCGGATTTAAACTCAAAGTGGGCATGGCCTGAACTGGAAAGCTTTCTTTCTTTCTTTTCTCATTTTTTTCTTTTAAATGTATTTCTCTGACTTTCGTTTTTCTGCTTTTTTTTTTGCTCTTTTCTTGGGGACGCCTCCATCGCCAAGCAAGACTAGTCCTTCTTGTTACTAATTTGTTTGCCTGAAATTCTGTTAAATTATAATTAAAGCAGGAAGGAAGCTACTAAAGAAAACTACTTAATTGTTCACTATTTGTAATGCATTTGTATTAGCTTACATTCTTACAAGACGTATGTGCATTGAAAAGCTTGTGGCGAGATTCAGGGAAATGAACTTACAGTATATATGTAACATATATACATATAATATGTAACTTAAATAAAGCACAAAATGTACAAAACCCACACACAGAGTGAAATAAAGCTACAATAAACCAAATGCAATATGAGTAAGAAGAAGCAAGACTGCGCAAGTCTTTCTTTCACGTTTTATTCAGCAGCTTTAACACCAAACCTGTAATGAGCATCATTTTGTTGGATTGCATCCATATTAAAAAAAATGACACAATTCTACAAGCGCTACAATGCTACAAACGCTAATCCCGCCCCCATACTTAACGTCTCAGACCAGTCGGATTTTGTGATTTGGCGAATTCTTATAAATTGCGTTATAATAACGTTAGAGGACTGAATCCAGACAGAATGATATTAACATTTATGGTTTCTGGATTCCATGCAGGGAAAAAAAATGACCTTAACGCTCTATTAAGTCATCAACAACTACCTTAAAGCTGTCAGGAAGAGCACTCTGACGCATTATCATAAAGTTAGCCATCCATCCTCTACCATCCAGACCAACTCCACCCTCGAACTGTCCTCATTTCCCCTCATATATACCAATCCAATATACCGAGCAAAACCACTCTCCCTCCTTTACATTTTATTTTGACCGTCCCGTTCCTTCCTTTCCTTCCCTCCACCCACCCCACTCAATATCCTTCCCTCTCTCACACGGCATCAATATTTCATAAACTTACAGTGACAAATTTATTTTAATGCGCCTTCCGTGTCGACGCGGAGATTGATTGGCCGATCAGGGCGGTGGCACGACGGCGAGGCGAGTGGTGGAGCGCGGCTTTACCGCATACATTAGTCAAAGACGGACGAGCGAAAGGAGGGAGCGATGGATGGGAAAAAGAGAGTGGAGAGCGCAGAGAGAGATTGAGAGAGAGGGGGCCAGTCGCCAAACTGGGGGAGTAGATTTATCATAGTTATGGCTTTCCTAGGCATCCATTTTCCTCAAGGCCGATGACAGGTAGTATCTGCACAGGCCTGAGTATTGATTGACGGCCCGGTTTCCCGCTCAAATGGACCTGGTTAGGCGCTTCACTGTGACTCCATGATCGCATCACAGATTGTTGATACTACGGTCATGGAATCGTTGCTTAACGTCAAACAGTGACACGTGAATTGAACCAATGAATCGTCCAACAATCCCAAACGTCAGGGATTGCTAGCACGAAAAAGCCGACACTTCCTGTGTACCGAGAGTCAATTGTGACATCAGCACCTCGAAGTTGCTTATTTTTCTCCAACAGCACATCTCAAAGTGTTTTATTTCTCTTCTACTACACCAACGAGTACACTTTTGAATGTATTAATCAACGATGCATCGTTCTTTTTAACCATTTATAGCTACATTTAATGTTGCAGAACGTCGACAAAACAAGTTCCTGTTCTTGATTGCGTTATAGCAGCTATAAACAGTCTGCCCTGTCCAGCCTCTCTTTCTTTTCTCTCTCTTAAACGCAAAAAAAATGCAGCTTGCCATGTTACCAAGAAACCGCAAAAAAAGCGCAAACTCCTCTGTCCTGAAGTTACAGCTTTACGTCTGACTGTTACAGATCGCTGACACTGGAGACTCCTTCCGTAAATGATGAATAAACTCATTTCTCCTTACGGAAAACTTCACCATATCATCCATTACACACGTTTTCCGTCTACTGTACAAGACCCTGTGGATGAGCTGTTACTATACAAACAATAATCTTCATCTATATTACAGCTGTTCTATAAAATTAATCAACACCTTCTGATTCAGTGCTGTAGTATAATATAAACTAGCTAGCTACACTATATGCCAAAAGTATGTGCACCCCATGACCATCACACCCATATGTGGTTCTTCCCAAAACTGTTTGAAGCACACAATTGTATAGGACGTCTCTGTACGCTGTAGCATTACAGTTTCCCTTCACTGGAACTAAGAGGCCCAAACCTGCTCCAGCATGACGACGCCCCGTGCACAAAGCGAGCTCCATGAAGACATGGTGTGTGAAGGTTGGAGTGGAAGAACTCGAGTGTCCTGCACAGAGCCCTGACCTCAACCCCACTGAACACCTTTGGGATGAACTGGAACACCGACTGCACCCCAGACCTCCTCGACATCCCAACATCAGCGCCTGACCTCACTAATGCTCTCGTAGCTGAACTGAATGAACACAAATCCCCACAGCCACGCTCCAACATCTAGTGGAAAGCCTTCCCAGAAGAGTGGAGCTCATTATAACAGCAAATAATGAGATGTTCAACAAGCGCATATGAGTGTGATGGTCAGTAGTATGCAAACTTTTGACCATATAGTGTGTATTAATAAAAATCTCTAGCTCCCATTGATGCATTTTTGTGGTTTTAGGTGCAGTTTACGCCTGTTAGCAGGAATAACTCTGGTGCACAAACAGGAAATGATGTAAAATCAGAAACATGAAATAGCAAAATATGGAAAAACTTCAAAAAGAATGTGTGCTTATGAGCAGTTTAAGTAGACTGAGTGAACGAGGGGAAAACAGGAAGCAGGTGAGTTAGAAAGCAGGTGAGTGTGAGTGCTGTAATATCCGGGCTGGATTCGGATCGGGATTCGGAGCGGCGGCTCCTGGAACGGCAGCAGATTTGGATGTGACAGGTTCAGGATTGAATGTTTAGTTGCAGACGTTTACAGTTAGTGAGACTGAAAATCGTTTACGCGTTAATATGCAAATTATCTCATGACTTTCGAACAGCATCTTTCGGTGCTCCGGTTTATCGCTTTTAGTTGAGATATGAGGAAGATAAAAACCCTGATATTTTGTGCTGTTTTTAATCTTGCTGACATTTTTATACGCACCACCTTGCGTTTTGGTTACACAAAAGCTTTTACTCTCGTATAAAACATGGTTAAAATGTGCCTCAGACCTCCTGAAGTGGTTTGAGCGATCAGATTCAAATCTGCTCTTAATTTACACTTTAATATTTATGTGAATCTCCATCCGGATCTAATTTATGACACTCAAGATGCACAAATCAGCCAAGTAAACAGGTTCTTAGTCAAAAGCTTCAGGCGTTTATTTCTAGAAATAAGAAGGCGAATAACAGAAGTGAATTCTTTTAGTACGTTTGAAATAATACATAAAAGCGCTTTTTTAGCTTTTTATTTTCTTTTGAAAGTTTTTTACTTTTTTTTTGGAAAAAGAAATTGTGAAGAGGAAAAAATGGTTAAACCTATGTAAGAAATTTATGATTAATTTGCTTAATTTCTTACAGACGGGAAACAGCAGGCTAGCATTCGCCTTATTTAGTTTCACGGACATCAGGATCAACATAAACATTTGTGTCGTGCTTTTTTAGGAGTTAGGCAGCAAAACAAAGCAGGAACAAAAGAGCAAAGCAGCAGCAGCAGCAGCAGACGGCCCTCGTCCTGCCGCGTGCCTCCGCTGCTCACATAATTAGTCACCAGAAAAGAGAGACGTAGCGAGTCGATTAGCGTTTCTGCTTGTTAGACAGATTGTGTAAGGGCTGTCACGAAGGGCTCGGAGATGTTTACTGTAGCGCACGTGCCCTCGGAAGTGGGAGAGGGATCTCCAAACCGCTGGATTTTTCCATCTCCTCTTTCTGCTGATTATTAGTTTTGATAATGTGGAGTGTTTATTTGGGACTGAGTCACTGAAACCTTTTGATTTTTTTTTCCCCTGACATCCAAAAACATCGTTCGGACATGTTGCTCAGAGCTGCCGTGGGATGTGAAGCCTTTCTAGGAAAGAGGAAAATCCAAAATCGTAATTTACCCAAAATGCATTAACATCATTAAAAGTCTTGCGTTAGAAGTGAAGCGAAGGAATACGTCTCGACTCTGACGTAATGATGAAAAAATGAAAAGGATCGTACACAACCTCTCTGTGTTCAGACCCTAAATGAAAGCTTTGTGCGGTCTCTGTGTGGTGGAATTTCCCACCGAGGTGTCGCTCCTCTTCGGAACGTTTCCAGCATTCCCGGTGCTTTTCCACCCTGAATCAGCTGAAACACTGTAACTCTAAACCTCAGCCAGAATCCGGATGATTACAAAACAGAGGTCTAAGCTATTTATCATCAGTCCATCCTTTTACATCTACACAGCAGTGTGTGTGTATGTGTGTGTGTGTGTGTGTGTGTGTGTGTGTGTGTGTTTGTTTATACACTCCCACTTCGGCAGTTTCAGGCTAAATCCCTTTCTACTGGTTCTTGAACGGTTCTCTGCGACTGTAGAAACTGGTTCTACAGATCCAGTGACATCACGCATACAGCACAGCTAATTATATGCTGCACACAGTACATATCAAATAACACGCTTTTACACCGTAATTGCGCTTTAATGATTTTCATAAAAGTTCAACATGAAACGAACACTTCCTTTTCTTTGTTAAATCACATTTTATTGGCTATTGTGCTCTGATACTTATACTTTCGAAATTGTCCTTCTTTACGCTATCACAAAGCTGGTCACGTATCGATCGGAGGAAATTAAACTGAACCATATCGTATCATATCTTGTCTTAGCAGATTCAGTGATATCGTCAAATATCGAATCATTCACCTAAAAATCAAAATCATAACCTATTGTTTTGTATCATATTGTATCGTATCATATCTTGTCTTAGCAGATTCAGTGATATCGTCAACTATCGAATCGTTCGCTTAAGAATCGAATTCGTAACGTATTGTTTTGTATCGTGTTTTATCGTATCGTATCATCGCAACTTCAGTGATATTGTGAAATATATAATCGTTGACTTAAGAAATGAAATCGTATCATATCGTATCGTATTGCATCATATC
>CM040990.1:1506465-1511465 GCA_022985145.1 Pangasius djambal | reverse complement strand
GTCAGAGGTGAAGCTGCAACTTTACGTTTTCCGGCGTCTTCAGGACAGACGAGTTTACGCTTCGTTGCGGTTTCTCGGTCACATGACAAGCTGCTTTTTGGTTTTTTTGTCTTATTGACTTCAAGGGAGAGAAAAAAGAGGCTGGTGAGGGAGCGACTGTGTATAGCTGCTTTAACGTAAGTGAGGACTTGTTTCGTGGACGTTCCACAACGTTAAATGCAGCTAAAAATGGATAAAAAGTATGATGTGTCATTCTGTTAATAAATAAAATTCCAAATAATTGACTTTAGTCTAATTAAAATATTGACAAATGAAAAAAATGAAAGTCCTACTGTTTCCTTTTATTAACTAATTAATTATTTTTTCTAATTGCATTTACATTTCTGTACATTTTACTTTATTCATTAACGTAAAATTATATATTTAAAACATCCAATCAGATCCACCGCCTTCCTACACACCTATAGATACCACGACCAATCACCTCTTCACAATTCGTCCATCAGTCTGATTCACTCTCCGTTCTTTGCTTTAATGAAAAAAGAACCTGAGAAGGAAGTTCTCATGAAAAGTTTGCATGATTTCAAACAAATGAGAGCCATGCGATTGGATTTCACGAAGGTACAAACACTAACCCTGTCTTTAACTCCGCCCACAACCTCAACCTCAACCTCAACGTTAACCTCAACCTCAACCTCAACCTTAAACTTTGAATATAACTTTTAAATGATTTTTTAATATACATTTCTGTGTTCTTGTTCGCTTCATCCAGGTCAGGATCAGGGTGGATCCGGAGCGGGAACTAACCCTGGATGGGATGCCAGTGTTCATCTCAAAGCAAAACACACACACACACACACACACACACACACACACACACACACACACACACACACACACACACACACATTTACACCTACAGGCAAATTAGCATTGGCAGCTCATCTAGAAGGTATGAAACTCCAGTAACCCAAGCTCAGGACTGATCTCTTCCCTCTGCACCACCGTGTTATTACTGTTATCTCCCACTGACAGCTGCTATATTAGTAAAAAAAAAAAAAGATGTTCATTATCATTTAACAAAACACTGTTCATGTTCGGTTTTTTTTTTTTTTTGTGTGTGTGGATTGTGACTTTTAGCCCTGACTGTAGGTTCATCTGAAGTTGGTTCTCTGTCTTTTTTCCCACAGCTCTGGTTATGTAACAGTCATTAACCTGTGTGTATCTGGCATCGAACAAAGATCTGCTACACAGGAAATACACACGGCAACTTCCTGTGCCTCTCACCGTTCGTCCTTCTAGTATCAGCCGGTTCCATGCATTCACACTCTCACTGCTATCGGGAAGAGATAACACACACACACACACTCACACACACACACACACACACACACACACACACAGGATCCACCTGTGCACTGCCCCTTCGCCGCCCCTTCATCCTGTCCTATAGCACTTTCCTCACCGCTCGCAAACGCGACCTGTCCCGAACGGGCCGAAGGTCGGAGGCCATCAGGGTCAGAGGTCATGGATGTAGGGACTTCCCCATAATCATTTCTGGAAAGAGGTCAGGACAAACAAGACAATTTAGATTAGAAAGCGTCTCCTTTATCTACTGTAAGAGGAAATACGAGAACGTCTAATTAGACGCAGCTTCCGCAGGAGGAAAAGCGGCCGCATCATCCAGAGAATGGAAACGTGAGGACAGGCGAGGGGGAAGGTCACATGATAACTAGATGATGGATGAATTTATTTTACAGTAAATGCATCATTTGGACTTTGCTTTTTTATTTTTTATTTCAATGCCTCATATTATATCCTTATTTGTAATTTATTGTAAATATGCCACTTATGCACTTCTGGCTAGATGCTAACTGCATTTCATTGTCTTAGTACATGTACTTTGAACAATGACAATAAAGTTGAATCTAATCTAATCTAATCTAATTTCTGTTGTCTTTTGTGTTCTGTATTTTGCGACACAGTCTCGGGAACAAGAAGTTCAACTTCTTATCGCTTTTTATTATGTTTATTATAGTGATATGTATGCAAACACGAATAACTGATTAATTAGCTATCGGACAAAAGTCTAATTTCTGACACTTTTAACAAGTGTCCATTGACTGTACTGTACACCACAGTGCTGCTGAATCCTGGACTCTGATTGGTCAGAAGGTGTTGATTAGTTTTCCGACATCTTCAGGACAGAGGAGTTTACGCTTTGCTGTTTCTCGTAACGTGACAAGCTGCATTTTTTTTTTTTTGCCTGTTTCGTGGATGTTCCATAAAATTTTATGAAACTATAAATGGATAAAAAGTACAAAGTGTCATTCTTTAATAAATAAAAAATTTGTAATCGTTGAAGATTTGCTGTGTTATAAGAGGAAAAAAAAAACCACTTCGTGATGATGTGTTGCTATGGTAACAGTAACTGTGCTTCATCACACTGCACCATCGCTGATTAATTTCCTATAACAGAACCACACACACTGTTTTACTCCTGACTTTTGACTTTTTTGTCTAATACCTAGCCGTCCTACGGGTGTGTGATGAAGGTGTCTTTTGGGTCAGGTGTTATCTTGTCTGTTGACTCATCAGGAATTTTTCGGACCTTGTGTCCCTTCTCAGGTCTCGCATCATGTCACAAGTCCCACTGTAAATCATCTCCACATTTCCTGATTTTCATTTGGCCTGATGCTTATCAAACTGCTGGTACAAACAAAGGCATTGTGGGAAAAAAAGGAGAAGATTCATCTGCAGGGTTAGTGGGTCATCCTTGAGATAACGCATCTGTGTGTGTGTGTGAGTGTGTGTGTTTTATGGGCTACTGAAAAGAGCTGACAGCTAAAATTCCACCAGGGGCAAAGGGCATGAGCGACAGTGACATGAAGACACACACACACACACACATGCACATACAGAGCACAGGGTGGGACAGTACAGTAAATGCTTCCTTATTAACCCGTGTGTATGTGTGTATGTGTGTGTGTGTGTGTGTGTGTTTAAAGAAAAAGGGCCAACCTGGGATCTGTGATCTGATGTACCTCCGTCGTAAAGGACAGCAGCAGGCTCTCCTTCCTTCCTCGTCCATTGTGAGTTGTGGATGGTGGATGGGGGGAACACACACACACACACACACACACACACACACACACACACACACACATACATACACACACACCACTTCCTTCTCTGCTTATACGCTGCAGGAAAGCACAGCGATGGGTGAAGGCCGGGCTTCTTCCTCCTGTGCCTCAAAACACACAGCATCACATGAGTACAAAAGTTTGTGCACCCATGGGACAAGATCACAAAAACAACAAGGCATTTAGTGTGTTAAAATATGAATCATTATATATCTATGCCACATCACTGTTAGATTCTGGATTCTGATTGGTCAGAAGGTGTGGATTACAGTACTGACAGTAACATAAGCACTTAATTAAATAAAGCAAAAGGCAAAAAAAAAAAAAAAAGTCTGAGGTACAAACGTCTTCCTAAAACATTTTCATTCATTGATCAGAAATACAGTGATGGAAAAAGGTACACACACATTTATCAAGTGTGTGTGTGTGTGTGGAAACCACACAAGCACAGTGAATAAATGTATACTGGATTATAAAAAATAATTAGTTTAAAACATTTTCTGTGTCACATCCATCATTGATTTTCTCAAATCTTCAGGAAACATGGCATTTCTGCAGCACTACAGCTCTGTGCTTTGGCTCTTACTTACATCTACAAAACAAACAAACAAACAAACAAACAAACAAAAAAACTCGTAAGTGGACCGAGACGACGTCGCAGGGTTCTTACCAGCCCACATAGAAGACCCACACAGAGTGGGAGAACAGGCCAGGGTTCGGTTCAAATGGACTACGTGAAAACATCCTAAAAACCCAGTATGTTTTATTTGGAGTCACATGACTTTCTAATTGTAATTGATCGTTGGAAGTGGACTGAGATGATCCCTCAGGGTTCTCACCAGCCCAGAAGAACCGCACCGAGAGGGAGAACACACAAGGGTTCTGTTCAGATGGACTATGTGAAAATACAGCATATTTGATTCAGACTCGATTCAGAGTCAAATCACTTTCTCACTGCAGTCAAACTGCACTAGAGTTTACTTGGATGTGGACTGGAACGATGTCGCAGGGTTCTCACCAGCTTAAAACAACCCCTCTGGGGGGGGGGGGGGGGGGGCACATCAGGGATCGATTCAAACATACACGACATTTAACATTAGCTGGGTTTACTCTGAAAATGTCATTTGACTCAGTTGTGATACGAACTTGACACCAAATGTGACAACAGCAGTCTTTCTAAATGTCTATGCAGGTTTATGCCATTTCCACTAAAATGCCTGCATAGTGTCATGGAGCCCTGTGAACATTCCCCTTAATCGCTCTAAAGTGCTAACAAAAATACTAAAGATCCCCCTCAGCAGTAAAAATGTGTCCGAACACATGGCAGGAAGTCCAAATGATCCATTTCCTGCCTCTTCTCCATGCAGGTGCAGAGAGGGAGGGAACGATTGGCAAGCTGCTCCCCTATTGGGCGATTAAAATCCTCAGCCAATTAAAGCTGGTGTAATTGCCCCTGCTGCGTGAGCTGTTAAACGAGATGGAGGCTTTTTGTCCTGCACTAAATGGCGTGGAACCGGAGACATCCTTCTGCCTTCCCTCCTGTTCCGTTCCCCAAGACTGGCTTCCTTTTACACTGCGGATCTCCAGGGTCCTCTCAGGGAGAACGACTACCACAGCTCAGAGGCCCTGAGATCCCCTAATACACACACACACACACACACACACACACACACACACACACACAGCTGCTCCCTGTCCTGCGATTGGGTTTCCACTGCTTGTCCTTCTCAGGAATTCACCGATCAAAAGCAATTTAGTTCAGATTGCATTTTGTGTAAAAGAGAAACATTCCCGACTTTGGAGTGTTTTGAAGCGGAAAATTTCCATAAGGGCCAATTGTTCCGTCTTTAACAC
>CM040990.1:1498965-1501465 GCA_022985145.1 Pangasius djambal | reverse complement strand
CTAGGACTCGTAAGAGTGTTGTTATAGCGTGATTAGTGTGTGTGTGTGTGTGTGCTGTCTTCTTCTTCTTCTTTTTTTTTTTTTTTAAATCAGGACAAAAGTGATTTCACTGAAAAAAAGAAGAGCAAGTGTAAAAGCAGCCCAAGTCACTCTTTTACACTTTCCTTTATATTTATTTATTTATTTATTTTATTTATTTATTTTTTACCAAAATCGCTATCCTGAGCGCTTCTGGTGCTGATAGTTAGTTAGCCGATGCTAGCTAGGACTGAGCTAGTCACAGCGTTGTTATGAGCGTTGTTATGGTTACAGTGTGCTCTGGATAGTGATTTCAGTAAAAAACAGCAAGTGTAGAGCAGACACTCTTTTACACAAAACACACCTCTCTCTCTCTCTCTCTCGCTCTCTCTCTCTCTCGCTCTCTCATTCGTTCTCCTGTGAGAGATACAAGGTCTTCACCGCTCCCCCCGGTGCGAAGAAACACCTCCCTCTTGCAAAAACAGTCTTTATTATTGAAGCCCCGAGGCGACCGGCACTAAAGAGGCCTCCGAAAAAACTATGGAAATGAGTCCTCCTCGCTCATAAGGCAGGTCCCCAATATCTGCTCTTTGCCTTCAAAGGAAGGAGAGAAAGGAACGACAGCAGAGGGGAGGAAGAAAGGGTGGGGGAAAGAAGAAAAAATGGTAACACATTGTTCTTTTCTCCAGGGTTTTATGCGAAATTAATTAATTATGAATGAAAGAGTGAGAGAAAAGGAGCGTAATTACAATTACATCTCCTCCTACAGGGCTCGGTTCTGTCTCGGATGGCTCTTTATCACCTTTAATTTTAAAATGAAAAGCTGCTAAAGTTTTAGAATGCTTTAATTTGCCATCGATTTGTCGTAATTACTCGTTCGCCCGTATTCCCCCGCTCCCTCTCTCTCTGAAAAGGAGGAAGGTCATCTAACAGCCTAACAGTATAAATATATATATATATATATATATATATATATATATATATATATATATATATATATATATATATATATATATATTTCATTTCCATAATTCAAACTCTCATTTTGTTCGATGTGTTGTACGAGCCGAGGTGAAGAAGGAGCGGCGAGGGCCGACAGAACAATCTTAAATCAAATCACTCAATTATAGACTGGGAGTAATAATTACTGGAGCTCTTGAATTGAAGTGCTCCCCCGGGACAGATAGATAGATAGATGGACGTATAGATGATGCATGGAGAGACATGGAGAGGTAAATAAATGAATATGCCACGCAGAAATACAATGTGGTGCAGGCGGCGAGAGTGCCACACGCGCTAATCGATAGGCTGCAAAGCAGCGAGACACAATTAAAAGGGATATCGAGTGAACAGCAGAGCAGCAGCTGGATCAGGGTCTGGGGTTCGACCTGAAATAGATGAAGTTCAACCTCTTTTTCTTTCTCTTTTTCTCCATCTGAAATGTGGCTCCTTCTGTTATTGGGCCTCAGAGTATACACATGCAATACTTCTGAGAGTTTTAGGACATGACAGAGCCCACCCACTGTTGAATTCTGGATTCTGATTGGTCAGAAGGTGTTGATTAATTTTCTATAACAGCAGCTCTGACAGTAGCGCAGGTTTATATTAATAAGCTATTGTTTCTATAGTGACAGCTCATTCACAGGGACTTGTATGGGAGATGCTCCAATTTCTCACTGATTTATTTAATATCAGCCAAACGTGTCAAAATAAAATGTTTCCATAACAAGCAGACATTACCTACATGACTAATAAAACACTTTGTGTAACGCTGCTACAGGAAAATAATCAACAATAGGGTGGTGTGATGAAGAGCCATTTTCCTATAACAGTACATCCTGAAGTGTTTTATTCCTCTTACGCCACATTCGTTTTCTAACTATTACAGTTTTCTATTAATTAATGTAACGCTTTATACTTTTTATCCATTTATCGTTACATATGATATCATGGAATGCCCGTGAAACAGGTTCTCACTCACTTTATAGCAGCTGTAAACGGCCGTTCCCTCACCAGCCTGTCTATTTTCTCTCTCTTGAAGTTAATAAGACGAAAAAAACGCAGCTTGTCATGTGACTGAGAAACCGCAAAGAAGCGTAAACTTCTGGCGAAGATGTCACAGGTACAGCTTCACCTCTGACTGTTACAAAGCGCCGACACTGGAGACTCCTTCCCTACGTGTTACATAAACACATTTGTCCTTAGAGAACACTTCACCATATCAACGATTTTTAAAAATCCGTTTATTGTTAGTGGAGCGTCCGTCGTACACGTCCCTGTGAATGAGCTGTTTCTATAGGAGTGAATGAGTGCAGGAAAATAATTATTTACTGAAACAGTAAAACATAACAGTTCAACATTATGATTAAAGCCTGAGAGTGTTTACTGCAGCCACATGAAGAGAGTGATGGAATGTGTGTGTGTGTGTGTGTGTGTGTGTGTGTGTGTGTGTGTTGGGGTGATTTTTACAGCCCACGTTCAC
>CM040990.1:1479843-1485645 GCA_022985145.1 Pangasius djambal | reverse complement strand
GTGTTGTCCCTTATTATCAATGCAAAATGGTCACTAACTAAAGAGGATTTATGCTGATATTGCCCAAAAACCCTATTTTGTTCAGGCGTTTCCAAACTTTTGGAGGGCAGTGTATATATATATATATATATATATATGACCTAACTGTAACACATTTATGCTCTCTGTTTATTTTTATTTTATGCTATTCATCCTTATGCAAATGGACAAAACAGCAACTCTATTGTGGTTAAATTTTCTCATGTAATATGTGTTTATGCAATTTGGAGCCAGAAATAGTTGCTTTAGAAATTAAGTAAAAGTGGTAATTCCTACATACGTACTGAAAGAAGAGTACCTGAGTAAAAAGTAGTAAACTTGGACCATTTAGCTCCGCCCACTAAGATTACAGGCTAATTTCTCAATAATTTAATAATTGTCCAACATACAATATGTTGTGATTTGTAAACAATATAGCTGTCCAATGTCAGTCAATTCTAGGGGCGGGGCTTAGGTTACTCTAACAGTAGTAATTTGTGATTGGTTGCACAGATTTGGACAAAACCTGAACACGTTTTCGACAAGAAATATTCAGGACAAGATTCTAAAAACGTGTGTAAAGTTTTGGGTGTGGTCATGCATGGGGGCGGGGCTAAGTGCAAATAATATTTTTTCAGAAACCGAGAAAGTCTGATCAAGCTGAAATTTGGCAGACTGTATCTTTCTCCTAATCTTTAAATGACATTTTGGAAGGAAAAGAACTCACACTTGCCCAAAATTCTCCAGCTAACATCAACAAACCCAAATATTGGTTTGCGGTGTCATACCTGCATGTGGCTGTTGGGAATGTCTAGAATGTCTTCAGAAAATGTCTTCTCTCCCATTCCCACAAGTTGCACATTGCTAGTCTTTCCGAAATTGACAGTCAACTTTACAGTATTAAGATTATTACTGTCTCATTTTGAAAGGCAACACCACATCTATGACAGGTTGCCCAAAAACTGTGGAAATGAACAGAAAGGTTAAAGATGGGAACGCCGAAACACACACAGTGTGGGATTTTATTTCTCCTCGCTATGATTTGGTTCAGTGATGGCTTTCCTGGAATGAACTCTGCTTAGTGAAACAGCTGTAAGCAAAACCTCTTCTGTTTGGGTTTGACAGGTTCTTAGATAAGCCCTTGGGGATTACACAGCTTTCCTAAATCTTAAACATCTACTGTAGCACTCAATGGGGTCTTATCTGAAGTGTGAACTTGAAACAATAACAATCAAACATGGTTCACAACCTGGCTCAGGATTTTCTTTGCCGTGGGCTATAAATGCACGCAGGTGGGATTTTCGTCTGGGAAAGTCCTTTTCATGGGTTTTTTTCCCATCCATTACACGATACGTGTGTGTGTGAAAACATTCTTCTCCAAGAGTGATGCATGCAGACAGGTCTTAGCAGGCTCCCTGGGGACTCCCGGCAAGATTTCCTGGACACACACACACACACACACACACACGACAAATCACAGTTCCCTCGTCCTTTTAGTCCTGGTGAAATAAATGTGTTGTAAAGAAAAATGGAAACTTAAATGCTAATAAAGTCTCTTTTAGCCTTCAACATGGAAAACAAACACAGGTGATAGGGAACGCAGGAAATGAAATAGAGTACTAAATTCAACACACCCACTCACACCTAGAGGAAATTTTGAGTCACCACTCCACCTAGCAGGATGTTTTTAAAACGTGGGAGAAACATGGAGAACCCTGAGGAAACCCACACAGACCTGGCAAGGACAAGCAAAACTCCACACAGATAGTAACCCAAGCTCTGAGGGTTCTTTACGTTGTTCTTCTTGGAGAACCCTTAAAGAACCTAATTTTACAAACGTCTGTGGGCAGAGTTTCCATTTCAGAAAAGGTTCCAAGGAGAACGTCTTTGGAAAGCTAGAAATGTTAGAACCTTTGAGGAACCTTTTTTTCCTATATGAGATATTGATTTATTAAAAATTAAACAAATAAACAAACAAAAATGTACACTTTTTTTTTTTTACACGTTTTTGTAATTTAATATACTTCCAGAGCATATATCCACTTCAAATATGAACACAAAATGTATTTTCGCGTTGTACGTGCAGTATATGAACATGTATGTATATTCGTTTGTATATGAACAGTTAATTTGTATTCATAAGCATAAACAAAGATTTTTTTTTAAAATGATTGATGATGGGAAAAATGATTGACACCACTAATAAACTAGAAATAGACAATGAACCCAGTCATGAGTTATTGTGGCCGTATGTTTGGGCTCGTTGTCTTGTTGAAACGTTCATCTTCTCCTCAGATACAGTTTCTTGGCCGATGAGATTAAATTGATCTCTAATACGTCCCAGAACTTCACTCCACTCATGTTTCCTTCGATGGCGTGCAGTGCATCAGTACTGTTTGCAGAGAGGCAGCACTGTATCACGATGCTCCCACCACCGTGCTTCTTTCTCCGAACATGACGAGCTGAATTATTGCCACAGAGTTCGATTTCTGTTTCCTCTCACCAGAATATATTGTTCCAAAAGATTTTTGATTTGTCTAAATGCTTTTCTTTTCTTTTTTTTCCCTGCTGCTTTCAGATCATCCTGCAACTCTTTCCGGGTGACTGCTGGCTTCTCTTTTGCTTATCATTCCTTATCATTATTCTGAGAGAGAGTTGTTAAAATCATGTGTGGTTCATCTGTCTGGGGAGGATCAGTTGAGCTTTCATGAACTTTCCACCTGCATGTTATGGAAAGAGTGTTGTTTAATAATTCTGTACCTGAAAACTATTAACTATTAACTGTAACTATTATATTTATTTTAAATATATTTTAATAGTGGCTGAATATTTTTTCCCTATCAATTTGTTGTTGTTTTTTTAAATCTTTGTTTATACACACTTATGAATGCATACTTTTTATAAGTTTTTATAGATATTTATAAGACAAAAACATGATGTGTGTAAATGTGCAGTAGCACTGGAACTATTTAAGTAAGAAAAATAAATGTATCTGAATACTTATTTCCCCTTACTGTACTGTCATTCTTAAATCACCGTTTTAAACGTCAAGTAAGAGGATGAAGACTGATCTATATACAAAATGATGGGCAAGTAATTAACATCATCATCATCATCATCATCATCATCATCATTATTGGTGATTATTTGAGGTCGAGTATAGTGGTCCTATGAGGATCCTTTCTGCGGATCATGAAATGGCTCATTCAGTCATCTCTAAAATTTCAGGACTTTATATGTCACCACTATACGTCATTGCAGACATAAAAAAAAGGAAAGTTTAAGAGGGACAGATAGAAACACCCATCACTGTGTCAAATGCACCCTTCGAGCAACCTTTGACCCCGAGGTCAGGAGTCGTAATGGATCTGTAAGCACTGCTCGAGGATTGTGATCTGGCCATTTGACCTGTTTAGTCATCTCTCTCTCTCTCTCTCCATCCTCCTCGTGCTCCACCCCCTCCTCCCTCCATTGACAATCTCCAACAGCCAATCAATACTAACTGTTTCTCTCAATAATTCATAACATTAACATGCGCTGCTGGATGGATGGAGGAGACGTTGGAGGCCCATCATTCCAGCATCGATCCGGGCCCTGAGGGAGGCAATGGATCAGGATGCGAGGGATGAATCGAATTGAGTCTCTCATGAAGATCACTGAGTGTATAAAGCCTCGGAACCATAACAGGAGAACATCACTGTGGAGGGATACCACGGTAAAGTCGAATTCTGGATTCTGATTGGTCAGAAGGAGTGGATTCATTTTCTATACAGTAGTGTATCTGAGAATCACAGGTTTATGTTAATGTACTTTTTCTAATAGGTTATCGTTTCTATAGTAACAGCTCATTCACAGGGACGTATATTGTGGACGCTCCACGTGAGGGTTTCTGTAAGGAGATGCTTATTTAACATTTATGGAAGGAGTCTCCAGTGTCAGCGCTTTGTAACAGTCAGAGGTAAAGCTGTAATTCTAAGTTTTCCCGACATCTTCAGGACAGAAGAGTTTAGGCTTTTTGCCGTTTCTTGGTAACATGACAAGTTGCATTTTTATTTTTTTTGTCTTATTAACTTCAAGAGAGAGAAAAAAGAGGCTGGTGAGGGAACGACTGTTTATAGCTGCTATAACGTAAGTGAGAACAGGAACTAACTTGTTTTTACGGAAATTACACAAAATATATTAATTCCTTAATAAATAAAAATTATAATTGTTAGAAAATTGCTGTGGTATAAGAGGAATAAAACACTTCGGGATGATGACAGTAACTCTGCTTCATCTGCTTCCTATAACAGCACTCCCTAACACACACACACACACACACACACAGATCAAGTGTGTGTGTGTGTGTGTGTGTGTGTGTGTGTGTGCGCGCACCTTTGGCTGCATGTCTCTGGTTATCGGATGCTTGGGGACACACATTAGGAAGTTACAGGACTGCTCTAATTACAGTGCTCCCTCAGAGCATGCACTCTGAGTGTCTTGCACACACACACACACACACACATACACACACACACACACACACACACACACACTGCAGTCTTCTCCAGCCATAGAAACGAAAGTGTGTATGAACATTACACTGGAATTCTGCATGTGTTTGACATGCTGTGCAGATTCTCTTCACTGCACACGAGTTTGTGTGTGTGTGTGTGTGTGTGCATGTGTGTGTGTGTGTGTGCGTGTTGGAGTAGAAGGCACGTCCTACCTCAAGGGATGCACACAACTCAATTCTAATCACCTAAAGAGAGAGTGAGAGAAGAGGAGAAGTGACTGGGGAACAGTGTGCGAAATGGCTGTGTGTGTGTGTGTGTGTGTGTGTGTGTGTGTGTGTATGTGTGTGTATCTCATTAGCATGTCAATTGACTCCATCTGCTTTGCACATGAAAGGCGCAGGATCAGGACGTGAAGGAGGACAACAGAGAAAATGAGTCGTACAACATGACACTTAATGCACTCAAATCCTCTAATGCAGGGGTGTGCAAACTTTTACACCCAGGGCCCGATTCTAATTTGAAAACCAAAGTAGTGATCTAAGAAACCTAAGGATGTGACATTGATTCCATTTTCAGAGTTTGGAGTTTTATTTTTTTTACAGTATTGTTTATTTTGCTGGCTAATGAATGGTAATAAGCGATACTGGATACATTATAGTAAATGGTAATGGTTATGGTAAATAAACCCGATGGAGTGGGCGTGGCCAATGCGACAGTGCGAGGAGGGTAAAATGAATTCACTCGGATTTTGACAGCGATTAGGAGGTGATGACGAATTCACGCTGCAACATAATTCACAACATGTTCTGCTGCATAATTTATAATTCTCCTTCATAAGCGCCGATCAAGGTGAACCATCAACATCTCGTCATCACACACACACACACACACACACACACACCGCAGGAGTCAGGGTGGCAGGGTGAGAAAGAGGTGAAAAGAGACAGACAGGGTGAGAAAGTTCAAGGCATCTAATTGAACTGGTGTTCATAATAATCAATTATTATTATTATTATTATTATTATTATTATTATTATTATTCATAGTAGTAGTAGTAATAATGTCACAATTATAAAACGTTGTCAATTAACTATCCAAACAATTGCAATTAACTGTTTAATTGTCTTAAAAAAAGTTAATTCAAATAATTAAAAAAGTTAATTCAAATAATTTACACTTACAAATAATCACTTACGAATAATTCACAAATTAATTCTCAAACTTCTGCTCGAACCTCGACTAATCACTAATTACACTGCTATAGGAGTCGAAACCTCATAGATAAGAT
>CM040990.1:1459843-1477343 GCA_022985145.1 Pangasius djambal | reverse complement strand
CATGGCTAACCTAAGGATTTTAAAATCATCAGAATAATCTTTACTGTTAATGCTAACTAGCTAACGTGATAACCTAACAGCAGTTCTGGGAGGATTTTTAGTCATATTTATAAATGACATAATCTCAATTAGCTTCCTGGCTAATATGAGGAAATCTGACAGGATTTCTGACAGGACTTTTTAAAATAATGTTTATTTTTTAAATAATCTTTATTGTTAATGCTAATTAGCTAGCTAATATGAGCTAACCTGACAGGATTTCTGACAGAATTTCGTTCATAAATGTCATAATCTTTGTTGCTAATGTCACCCAGCTACATTATATGGACTAACCTGCCAGGATTTCTCAGAAAGCCTCGTTGCGAGTGCAAACTCACAACTAATTTTGTGTGCCGGTTGCTAATCAGAAACATAAAAATGATTAAGTTTTCTTGGAAAAGTTGTACTGTAGTTTATTTTCCAGTGGGTAAATGCCTAAACATTCGACCGGGGCCAAAGTTGAAGGCTAAAGTTCCACAAAGCTCTTACTAGGAATAATTTATACCTCAAGATAATGACTCATTTTCCTGTTTATGCATGATTAATGAGAAAAACAATCAGACAGAATCCAAGGTCTTGTGAGCACACCATGTTTAGAGCCGAGTCATGTGGATTTTAGAAAATAAATCAAAGAGATAAAACCGGTTGCCAGAGTGGTTTTGATTCATTATCAAGTTTCATAACACCAAGAGTCATAAATAATATAAAATCATGTATTTCTTTTTGTTTTTTATTTTGAATCACAGCTTGTTTTGATATCGCTGGACTATTTCATGAAGCAGATTCTTTCATACTTTATTCTCTGTGCTGAAATCGTGTGTTTGATTTTACGTAACTTTGACGTAAGCAAGAATTTATTCAGTTCTCGTCATAGCTTACATTACTATAACACATAACAGATTAAATTCTTTAAGTGTTGATTTCTCATGAGATGCTAAGGAACATTTTTGTACTTTAATTTACGAAATTATTCCCCCAGCCACTGGGGTTGAGTGCAACAGTGCGCTCTCAATGCCGGTCCCAAGCCTGGATAAACTTGCGAGGGTTACGTCAGGAAGGGCATCCGGCGTAAAAACTGTGCCAAATCAAATATGCGGACCAAAGATCCGCTGTGGCGACCCCTAACGGGAACAACAACCACAACAACAATTTACGAAATTATTCCAGGTTAGATCGAACCACAAGCTGCTAAATGGTCAATTTAGACCACGCCCACATGTATGCAGATATTTTTTAATAGATATTTTAGTTCTTTCTCTATGTTTTATCAGTGACAATGAAGCTTTTGAAAAATATACTTTTAAACCTTCATTTTCACTTTTTCATGTGAACAGATTTTTTTTTTTAAATAGCCGACGTCACAGTGTGGACCGGTCGCTTTGCTTATGTTATGTGTAGGAATTTATCAATTTAGTTTCACTTTATTTTAATATTACAACCTCATGTGGAGGAGACGTAGATAGCATCCTGCGCTACAAACCGGACTGCGAACGAAGATTTTTAGATAAGACCCGGAAGAACAATCTTCGTTTTTGTCATTTTTTGTTTTAGGACTTTCGGGCATGTTGGTGTTTTACAGAACTTTCACCATCGCTACCATCACTAAGAATAACAGCTCTTAACGTTATCCTTGAGCTGTTTAACATAACACTTTATGACGTACTATCGCCACTTACTGGCCTAGCATGCTCATGTGAGCGTTTTCAAAACTCTTTTGTTTTTTGTTTTTGATTTTCGAAAATCGCTGTTAAAATGTTTACATGTCTTTGCTGTAGATACTTTTATCCAAAGTAACTTACAGTAGAAACTTATGGGACGCCGAATATTAAAATCAACACTTTTTAATCAAGGTGGTGACTCTAGGCGGATCTATCACGCCCTGAGTCACTCGTGACAAGTGTACACATTGACCATGACATTGCTGATGTTGCTGACCTAAAGCTAAGCATTCCTCCCCTTCCTCCTCCTCCTCCTCCTTCTCATCCCTCGTGCAAAGCCGCAGGGTCGTGTTTTGCTTCTTTCTTAATCTCATGCTTAAAATAGCAGATGAAAATAGGCCTCCGAGGCGAAACGGGCTGGCCGCAGAGGGTGGACTTCCCGCTCCGGTGGTGAGGGGGGTTGCGGTGTGAGCCGTTACGGCCGGGGACGAATGAGAAAATGGAAAGTACAAACAGTAGAAAGGTTTCGGCCTTGTGTAAGAGGAGGAACTTGTTTAGAAAAAAACACAAACTGACGCATCGGCTTTATCGCGCTGACCTTTTTAACACATGGGACGTGTCACTGTGATACGAGCCACCTGCAAGCTCCAAAAAAACAAGCTGACACACGTTTAACCCCATTAGACTACCTGAAATTTTACATCTTTAGAGAGTCAACATTTCTCAATTATTTACTTAATGCAACAGTGGACAAAGGTGGACCGTTTCCTTCATTGATTTTGTAGAAAAAATGCACAGGTTGTCCTACATCTCTGGTTTCTTTTTTCTCTGTTTCTCTGTATATTAATCAGTTCTTATGTAACCCATCTCTTTTAGTGACATATAGAGGCAGGTTTATTTGCTTTGGTAAAATGTAGTCAATCACTCTGCTAAATATAATTATAAATATTGTTTCACTTCCTAAGGGAATTGCATAATTATTTCCAATAAAACTTGGAAAAGTTTGAACTTTTTTAATGAATAAAATTTAAACATACCAAAATGCAAAACTAAATAAATAATACTTTCGATACGCCATATACAGTAAGTGGACATATATATGATAACAATTCTCTGGCAAAGTCAGTGATATTTGACCAGTTTTACCAGTTGCGCGTTTTAATCTGACAGTATGTATGGAATAAAACACTCTGTGTCATGCTGTTAGAGAAAAATAATCAATGATGTGGTGGTGTGATGAAGCGGAGTTACTGTTACCGCTTGGAAGTTAAAGATTTTCAAATAACAAGCTTTTTACTCCTCTTCTACCACAGCAATTTGCCAACGATTACAATTTTTCACATAAATAAAGAATAGCAAATAATCCTTCTTATCCATTTATAGTTACTTTTAATGTTGTGGAACATTGGTGAAACAAGTTAGTTCCTGTTCTCACTTACATTATAGCAGCTATAAATAGTCGTTCACTCACCAGCCTCTTTTTTTTTTCTCTCTCTCTTGAAGTTAATAAGACAAAATCTTCTCTGTCCTGAAGATGTTGGAAAACTGACACCGGAGACTCCTTCCATAAATGTTAAATAAACACTATATCAGCGATTACACATATTTTTCAATCTGTTTATGTGGACCGTCCGCAGTACAAGTCCCTGTGAACGAGCTGTTTCTATAGAAATGGTGATGCATTAGAACG
This sequence comes from Pangasius djambal, assembly GCA_022985145.1. Classification (NCBI taxonomy): domain Eukaryota; kingdom Metazoa; phylum Chordata; class Actinopteri; order Siluriformes; family Pangasiidae; genus Pangasius; species Pangasius djambal. The sequence continues at coordinate 1,473,956 of CM040990.1, read as the reverse complement.
AGCGCATTGATATTAACCTGTGATTTGCAGTTGCACTTCGGAAGAGAGATATGTCTGATTTTTATATAAGATGATGCAGGTTGATGTGTGTGAGTGTGTGTGTGTGTGTGTGTGTCCTTTGGAAGTCCTGCCTACATGTAATAAAAGAGTGATACTGGAAAAGGACCACATTTACACAAAAAGAAGCCCATAATCACACCTATTTATGGTTTAATACAAAGAACTTACTGCATGTGAGAAACACACACACATTTTATATGCACACGGCCAATGAGGGAAAAAGGGGGTTCATAACTTTGTTTCAGCCTCAGGGGAGAAACGAAGACAGTCACATGTGGACAAAAATACAAAAACAAGAAGGCGCAAAGGGAGTGTACGAGAGAGCGAGAGAGCGAAAGCCGGGGCTGTGATTAGAATAAACCGGCTCGATATGACGCTCTCCCCTCCCTCTCTTTAATATCACAAAGCTCCCTCGCTCTGTTTTCCAGGCCGAGCAGCAGAATCAGGCTGATTTTCTAATAAACGCTCAGGCCTCGGGTTATTTGCGAGCCGCGTCCGGGGCCGAATGCAGTTTGAGGTTATCACCGGCGGATATTGTCATCAGCCCAGTGGCACACTCCAGCCGTTCTCCCCTCCGTCTGACTTATAAACAGAAAGAGAGTGAGAAAAAGAGAAAGACAGAGTGGTTAAAAACAAAAAAAAAGGAATAAGACCATGGCACAGAGAGGTCACGTCGTCCTCTCATTCTAAACCGCAAGCCTCTTCTCTTCACTTCTCACTTCGCCTGTTTTTTTTTTTTAGTGCCTCAAAGCTGCACTATAGTCACTCAAAGTGTGTTATAATTACCTTTTTTTTTTACAAGACTGACAAACACGTCATGACAGTTAATGCCGAGTGATGTAGCGCTTTACCTGTCCTAAAGTCTGTACTGCTGCGTATGATTTTATAACTGTTATAACAGTTAACATAAGAGTTATAACTGCTCTGTGACTTGACATACGTCATTTCTTATAAAAGGTCTTATAAAAGGTCAGGTTCCTGTTATAAGTAAGCAACAAAACACTCCATGTCACATTCAAGAGTGTTTATTGCTCTTATACCACAGCAATTTTACAACGTTTACAATTTTTAAAAAATGAAGAATGACGTTGTCGTGTGTTTTTATGCAATTTTAGATACATATAACATTATAAAACACCCATGAGACCAATCATTTACTGTTCTCACATTATAGCAGCTACAAACACTCTTTCCCCTCACCAACATATCGGTCTTGATGTTAATTAATAAAATAAACAGTTACAGAGAAACTGCGAAGAAACGTAAACTCCTCTTTCCTGAAGATGTTGGAAAACTTAAAGTTACAGCTTTACCTCTGATGGATACGAGGTGCTGACACTGGAGACTCCTTCCCTAAATGTTAATGTTAAACAAAAGGCACACCTTTTTTTTTTTTTTTTTAACAATAACATATTAGAACGAGCGCGTTAATATAAACCTGCACTAGTGTCAGAGCTGCTGTTACAGAAAATGAATCAACACCTATTGACCAATCAGAATCCAGAATTCAACAGCGCTCTGGGGTAAAACATCGTCTAACTACAGTACATGGAAAGTTTTTTTCTCGCTTTGGAAATCTTAATAGATAGATTTTTATTTATATTCCCATGATGTGATGTGCATCCTGTCTGTCCACACACACACACACACACACACACACACACACACACACACACACACATTGATTAACGAAAAGCCTCTGCTGTTTCACACTGATGCATCAGAAACGTGAATCATGTCTCATGTGTAAATCTCAGAGCCGAACAACAGGCGTTTAAAACGATCCGAGTCATAGCACCGATGACTAACGTGTGTGTGTGTGTGTGTGTGTGTGTGTGTGTGTGTGTGTTGTAGTGTCTACAGCCAAAGTAGCAGCTCATAATAAAGAAAAGAGCTCCACGTCTTTAGCATTAAAACCCTCCATCATTAGCGGTCACAGATTTGTGCCACAAATTCTGAACCAACAGAACCAACAGTTAATGTGTGTATGTGTGTGTGTGTGTGTGTGTGTATAAGATCTAATAATAAACAGATGCACTTGTTTTCAACTACAATTCCTCCAAGCTATTTAAAGAAATCACACAGTTTTAGTGGGTACTGTCTCACTGGATTACGTTGATTTTTAAAATCTGTAAGTGTTCCACCTGAGGAACAAGCTGAAGAACCCTATAAGGATGCTAGATGGTCAAGATTCATAGCAAGCATCTGAAACACTTGGTAATCAATAGGACATCCAATAGGACATCATCAATCCAAAACAGAAACAAAGCTCAAATGTTTAGGAAACAAGATTCCACCAAGGTTCTAAAAGCTTTTAAGGAGCTCAAGAGGTTCTAATCTCTCCTAAAGATGATCTGCACAGTTCCTGGATGAGTTTTTGATCTCTTTTTTGAAGATGATCTGAAAAATTCCAGGATCATTCCTGTATAATCAAGATCTCCCCTGAAGATCATTCAGATCCTGGATGAGATCCTGATTTCTCCTGTAGGTGATCATTCTGTTTCTGGATGAGATCCTGATCTACCCTGAAGAATATCTGCACAGTTCCTGAATGAATTCCTGATCACTTTTTTTTAAAAAGAAAATATCCACAGCTACTGGATGAGTTTCTAATCTCTTTTTTGAAGATCTATACAGTTCCTGGATGAGTTCTTGATCTCTCTCTCTCTCTTTTTTTTGAAGATCTGATCTCCTGGATGAGTTCAACATTTTCCAGATTTGAGACAAGTAATGGATGAGTTTTTGATCTCTGTTTCGGAAAAAGATCTGCACAGTTCCTGGGTAAGTTCTTCATCTCTCCTGGAGAAGATATACATGTGCCCTGGTTCAGGCTGTTTCTTTTCTCTTTTTTTGAAGTACATCTACATGTCTCCTGGATTAGTACCTGATATTTTTGAAAATGATATAAACAATTCCTGGATGAGTTCCTGGTCTCTTTTCTGAAGAAAATGTGCATGACTTCTGGATGTGGATCTTCTGAATTTGAGCTGGTTAGTGGATGTGTTCCTGATCTCTCATGAAGAATATAATTCCCAGATGAGTTCCTGATATCTTTTCTAATGATCTGTACAGTTCCTGATCTCTCCTGAAAAAACATCTGTACAGTTTCTGGATAAATTTCTGATATGTCCTCCAGAAGATCCTGATCTCTCTGAAGAAGATCTTTACAGTTTCTGGATGAGTTTTTGATCATGGCTGTGAAGATCTATACAGTTCCTCTAGAAGAGGATGCGCCCAAGACGATAAAACGATGATCTGTTTTTTCATCAGAGAATTTTGTCAGGTTGTTGAGTTAATAATAATTATAAGATTTTGGTTTGTACACACTGAGGTATTGAAGCAAGTTCTCAATGTCAGAATAAAATAAAAACAAGAAACAAACACACAAAAACGTAGGATTTTTTTTTTTCAACTTGACCCGATTTAAACCTCTGAATCAGCCCCCTAGAAAATGGAACTGTTTTCCAAAACATGTCTCGAGTGTGTCACGGTTGTTTTTGAGGTTCGGGGACATGTTGTGTCTCTGATCCTGGAAGAAAAAATAAAAATACGGCATATTTCCGGGTAGACGGAGGAGTAGGTGTGCACGTGGGGGAAATTTACACTAGCGTGTCTTTGCTGTTTTTCTCTCATCTCGGGGATTTTTCTGGCTTAAACTTCGGCTTGTTAAAGTGCAGCACTCAAATCCTGCTGGTGTGTGTGTGTGTGTGTGTGTGTGTGTGTTTTTTTTTTTTTTACGTGGGCTTGAAGCGCAGCTGAACTGCTGTAACGCTGCTTCTCCACTCATTTGAATGGAATGCTCGCCTCGGACGGGACCTGATGAAAACCAAATGCTTCGCTGCGGTCAGAGCTAACAGGAAAAATAGAGCACGAGTGTAATAAACACACAGCTTTTTTCCCAGCGTGCACAGGTACAGCACCACTATCACGGCTGCTAAAAGTGGAACGGATGAATAGAAGAACTCAAGTCAAGTCAAGTTTTATTTATAAAGCACATTCAGAGACAACAGTACTTAATCCAAAGTGCTGTACATAACATCATATAGCATCACCTTAAATAGCATCATAAGACAAAGAATAAAAAGAAGTTTTAAGAGAAGATTTTTGGCTAAAACCTGGAGACCGTTCCAGAGTTTGTAACCAACCACAGAATTAATTTGCTAATTAATGGGTAATTAATGACTAATTAATGGCTCATTAATGGGTGATTGGTAGAATAAATGGTGGTTATTTAAAGAGACTCAACCTGCTTAACCCGACAACATCAGGATCGGAAGCCAGCGGGAGCGGGTCAGTTCGAGGGGAAAAAGTGTTTTTGTAGAAAAAGTGAAATTGTAGTTGAAGGTTGTTTTTTTTTTTCATTGACGTGAGCGTGACGATTGATTTTTACGTTGTTTTAACGTCATGCTTACGGGTCATGCACGGCATCATCGGCTATCACAGTATTGTTTCTTTTCCTTTTGTGAAGTTTTCATATGTGTATCTAATGTTTAACCCAGCAGAAGCACCTCAATGTTTTTCTCTGAAAAGCAAAAAGTAAAAAAAAAAAAAAAAAGAAAAATCAACAAATACACAACAATACTAAATAAATTCATGTTACATTTCAACGTCGCATCAAATAAACATCTCGATTTATTTTTTACTGCTTATGTTTTATTGAGTTTAGTTCATTTTTACAGAATCCAACAATAAAAAAAATGATTTTATTTAATCAGATTTTAAAATCTAATTCAAATCATTTCTCCCTTCACACTGTAAATGTAATGAATCTAGTTAATCAGACATGGCTAGATTTTATTTTATTTTTTTAGTTTAGCCCTAAAGCTTCGAACAAGTAATAAATCACTTTCCTAGTTTTATATATAGGCTCAAATCTACTTTTTTTTGGGGGGGTGGGGGTGGGAGTTATCTCAACTTTTAGGGTGATATTAAAATGCATGTATAAACAATAAAAAAAAATCAACGTTAGTAAGTGATAATTTGGTAATTCTGCAATGTTTTCAATAATGAAAACTAAACCACAGAGCTGTAGAATTCTCGATTCTGATTGGTCAGAAGGTGTTGATTAATTTTCTATAACAGCAGCTCTGTTTACATTAATGCGATCGTTCTATTGCGTTATCGCTTCTATAGTAGCAGCTCATTCACAGGGACTTGTTTTTCTGTAAGGAGAAATGTGTTTATGTAACATTCATGGAAGGAGTCTCCAGTGTCAGAGCTTTGCAACAGTCAGAGGTGAAGCTGTAGCTTTAAGTTTTCCGACATCTTCAGGACAGAGGAGTTTACGCTTCTTCGAGGTTTCTCAGTAACATGACAAGCTGCGTTTCAGGATGTTCATCACATCACACCATCATTGATTATTTCCCTGTAACAGCACCACACCAGGTGTTTTATTCCTTACGAATTAGTAGTGATCATTTTGTTTTGCGCATTTGTTGCACGCTTGTTGAACTACCCAGGGAAAATGTTCGTCCACTGAGGAAAGTGAACTCGAAAGTACCGAACGAATTCCAACATAGTTAAGTCATTCTGGTTTTCCAAGATGGCTGCCCTATTATGTTACGAATGCAGCATTTAGCTACACAGTGAAGTTCTGTTCATGTTTATAGATGACAGGAAGTCCCACTGTGTCCTACGCCGCGTCATTGAAGACGGTGTAGTTTGAGACGCTGTAGATGTGTGTTAGCTAATGGAAAAGACACCAAACGTGTCCACAGCACGAGTTTTTGTGGAACTGTTCCTTTAAAAACTTAAAAACCACTTAATGACGAACACCTGATGTTGACTCACTTAGTCACTTGTGTGTGTGTATGTGTGTGTGTGTGTGTTATGCATATCATCACTATGTTCTGGACTTATATAAGTGAAGAATCATAAATCACACACTCCTCGTTGGCACACACCTTGTCTGACCCCGACCAAATCCCCACTCCTCAGCATGTAGCGTTATGATCTCTCCTGCTGACTCATTGAGTCGACTTCATCCAAGGGCACTTCACAGCTGCAGGCGTGAGGGCCAGGAGGGAGGAACACGACCATCATGAGCGGACTGGCAAACTGAACGCGACACTATTGGGTAACTGTGAGCTCATACACGCCTACGCTCGTGTAGCTAACCTCAGCAAAGCTAACACACCTGTGAACACTGCTCTGGTATGTAGCGGGGTTTGTGGGAACTTAAATAAAGTTGCAGTTAGAGGACAAGAGGTTGGAGCTTCCCATGTGTTTTAAATCTGTGTGTGTGTGTGTGTGTGTGTGTGTGTGTGTGTGTGTGTGTGTGTGTGTTTGTAGTGAATTTTCCAATAATATAGGATCACAATCATTAAATATTATCCAAGGAATATTAGGTTATCAGAACGTTTTTGGTTCAGAGAACATTCAGTCTGAGAATATTTCTATATAATATTTGTAACCTAACATTATGAAAGTGTTGCCGTGACGTTGTAGGAACGTTATGTGGAAACAGTAACGTTTCCACGGCATTATTTGGAGAACCTTAGAACCGAATGCTGAATGATTTACTTAACGTTATCTGGTCTGTATTTGCCTGACACTCTTTCCATTACAAATGCTGTTTGTAAACTAACATTATAGAAATGTTAAATGTTGCAGCAATGTTGTAAGAATGTTTGGCAACGTTACAGCCTAATCATATTATGTCATCACATGTTGAATACTTTACCGAACGTTCTAATAACGTTGTCCGGCGTGTGTACGCCTGACATTAGTTCAATTACAAATGCTATTCTTATAACATTTGTAAACTAACATTATGGAAATGTTAAGTGTTGCAGCAACATTGCAGGAATGTTAACACTAACATTTTTGCAACGTTATTTTGGGAGCATTACAGCCTAATCTTTTCAGAACAAGTTGAATACTTTGCTGAACGTTCTAATAACGTTAGCCACTGTATGTTTGCCTGGCGCAGTGTTTCTATTACAAGTGTTATGGCTCTCATAGGAACGTTAACACTAACGTTTTCACAATGTTATTTCGGGAGCATTATAATAACGTTGTCTGCTGTGCTTCGCCTGGTGTTCTGTCTATTACAAGTGATATTTTTATTCAATATTTGTAAACTAACATTATGGAAATGTTAAATCTTGCAGCAACGTTGTAGGAACATTAACGCTAACGTTTCCACAACGTTAGTTTGGGAACTTTACCATGTAATCATCTTAAAACATGTTGAATACTTTACCGAATGTTCTAACAACGTTATCTTGCGCGTTAATTTGCTCGCCGTTCTTTCTAAGACGTCATCTTTGGGATTCGTGTTTTCTCTCCTTGATTTCTGGTTAAATCCGTGCACCAGTTAAACGTTTCGCTCATGTGCAAGGTTTTTTTCTTTGTAAAATTTTTTTCTCCAAGTCTGAGATGTTGTGCCAAAGCTGTGTGCTGACTCAGATCTCTCTCCTGCAGTGATGTGGTCCAGGTTGAAAGAGAGACGGAGAGAAAAGGATTGTGGGATCAGGTGGACGTGTGATGTGGGATCCTGGACTCGGCGCTCCATGAGGAAGCCATTACCGAATCAGGCCACGGTCGCCTCTTCAATCACTTTCAGCAGCCTCCTCCTGAGAGCCACATGCACAGATCATCATCGCTATAATCAGACAGGTCCGAGGCAATCTGGGGACCAGACATGCGCGACGAAGCAAAGTCACCACACACACACACACACACACACACATATACACACATGCATGCAGCAATGTGAACATTGGTTTATCTAACATAAACAATATCGTTTACGAGCTTTTATTAACTCTTGTGTGAAGAGAAATATGGATGCTATGCTTATCATGCAAAATAAAATCCATTGCCAAGCTAATGTTAGTGAATTCCAGCTAATTATTATCAGATATAACATTTGTTATGTTTCTTAGAAACAAGATAAAAACAAAGGAAACGGCTAACCATTCACAGCTAGCACATTACCTCATGGCTAGCAGACTAGCAGATCTGACTGCTGCTAGCTAACCATGGCTAACAGACCAGATCTCTGCTAGCAGATCAGACTACAGCTAGCATCAGATTAAGGCTAACAAACCAGACTAGGAGTTGCTGTATAAACACATCAGACCTCACAAAGATTGAAAAAAGAAACAATTCACTTATATTGTGAAGCCAGAAACATGTAAACATCAGACGAAGAATATTTACGAGAAAAAAAAGAAGGGAAACTATTATTATTTTAGCTAACTAGCTAAAAAAACATGTGATCAGATGTATTAATTGTAAATGGTCTTTCGGCTAAGTGGTTAGCTCTCAGCTAGCAGGGTACAGCTAGCAGAGTACATCATGCCTAGCGCACGATGTCATGGATAGCTAACAGAGCATACCATGGCTAGCTGATGACTACGGCTAGCTGACCACAACTAGCAGATCAGCCATGTTAGCGAGAAAAAAGGTGACCAGATAAGGAAAAAGGAAAGATAAAAAGCACATAGACGTGTGGAGGTGTGGAAAGCTACACGGGTCAGAACCCCAAGATGATAAAATATATGATTGGCTGAATATTCGGACACGTTAGTGAAAATAGAGAGAATGCTGAGTTCAAACACTGCTAGGCGACCATAAAATCCTACAAAAACACGACATGACGCAGGTTTTTTGTGGGTAAATTTCAACACGTTAACGTTATACCTTATGTAGGAAGCAAACACAGTAAACAGGAAGCCATTTTGGATCCAGGAAGCCATTTTGGATTCAGTCTTCATGATGGATGGACGGATTTTACTTAGATCACATGGGTAAGAAATATAAAATCGAGCTAGAAATCAAACCAGAAAATAGGTTGATCATGTGACCATTGTGTTTGACCAATCATTGATTTGCATTATATCTAGCTCCGCCCACTTTCACCAGTCTTTCACCCTGTCTTTGTTTTGCAGTTTTTGTCTTGTATCTTTGTTGTTTTTGTCCTACACTGATCCGACCCTAGATGTCTTCTGGATGCCGCCACATACGACCCCCACATCTTACACACACACACACACACACACACGCACGCACGCACACACACACACACACACACACACAGAACAGCTGACTCCAACTGGATGAGGTTTGGCCTGGAAAGTCCCTGGCCAGGAGCTAACTAGATCTGTGTGGCTCCACACACACACACACACACACACACACACACACACGCTAAAAGCGAGTGAATCAGGTCAGGGATAGAGAAATGATGATGATGATAATGATGATGAAGTTGTTTGCACAGGGTCATGCCACTATCCAGGTTCTTAGTGTGTGTGTTTTATATATATATATATATATATGTGTGTGTGTGTGTGTGTGTGTGTGTGTGTGTGTGTGTATATATACCCCCTGCTTTGTGTTTTTACCCCCGAACTCTTGTGACACATCACACACACATTCGCTCACACCACATCACACAGACGTATGGTCCACATTAGCCCTCTTTCTTTAGCATGAGTGTTCACATGGCTATATTTAGCTCTTTCTGACTGTGTGCTATTTCTCACCAGCGTGGCTAAGACTTACTGTAACAGTGTGTGTGTGTGTGTGTGTGTGTGTGTGTGTGTGTGTTCTTCATTCTTCCACCTTCGCATCCTTTCTTCCCCACCATTTCTGCCTTAAAATTCCCAGAACTGTTCATGTTCGTGTCATGTTCTTCTATTTGCAGAAGGCCACAGATTTGTACTTTTATTATCTTTCTGTCCCAAAGTGAGTTCATTAAGCATTATAAGCACTTTATTCTGCCTTATAATTCAAATACTTAACATCTTTGTCAGTTTCTGGTTTCGTTACATCGCATTTTCCGTTGTGGTGCAGCCCAAAATTACGCTGACGGAAATGATTACGCTACGTCGTGGACAAGTCTGGATGAGATCGATAAATTCTGCTGTACACACACTTGTCTACTTTCTGTTGCTAATCTGGTTTGCTAATATGTTTTGCTATGATGCTACTATGTTTATGCTAGTTAAGCCTTGTGACGTAACAGCAGTGCTAACCTAAATCATTCTTAATCCAATAGTAAACACAAATATTAGCTGAAATTGTTCACGGACAATTTAATACGTGAGCAAATATTAGCATAAATCATTATTAAACCATTAGCGAATATCAGTATTAGCATAATCATTGTTAGAATATTAATCTACCATAATTCTATACAAATACTATTAGCTTACATTGTATTTAAAACATTAGCCAACATTTAAAACATTGCCAGATGTCATAAATGTAAATGTAAAACATTAGCAAAAGCAGAGTTTAGCAATACCAGTACTAGCTTAAACCATTTCTAAACCATTAGTGACTATCGATATTAGCTTAATTGTTTATTAAAACATTAGCAAATACAGATTTTTAGCTGAAACTATTAGCTATGACTAATATTAGCATACAGTATTTAAAACTTCAGCATTTATCTCTAGAGTTTAAGTCAAACAATAGCCAGTATGAGCTTAAGTCATTCTTAAACCATGAGTGAATATCGATATTAGCATAATCATTTATAGAACATTAAAAAATACAGATTTTATCTTAAAACATTTACAAATTGTAATATTAGCTTACATTGTATTTATAACACTAGCAAAAACAGAGCATTGCTCAAATGTTCAGCAATACCAGTATTAGCTTAAACCGTTTCTAAACCATTAGTGAATACTAATATTAGTTTAAGCGTTTATAAGAACATCAGTGAAAACAGATTGTAGCTGAAAACAATAGCCATTACCAAGATTAGCATAGCTTGTGTTTAAAACATTAGCATAACCCTCTAGGGTTTAGCTAAAAACCTTTAGCAAAACGCTAATATTTGCTTAATTCATAAAAATCCACAAATATTGGCTAATTATAGTTTCTAAAATGTTAGAAAATCCATATTGTCTATTAGCAATGACCAATTTTAGCTTACATTATATTTTTAAAATGCTAATTATTAATTAAACCATTAGTAAATACAAATATTAGCATAAATCATTTAAAAAAATAATAACAGATACAAATTTCAGCTTAACCTGCTTCTAAACCCCAGCAATGCTAATATAACATAAATTATTCTTAAAGTGTTAGCAAATACAGACTTAGCTTAAACCAGTAACTGTCGAGTATATTAGCCTTTTAGAAAATACTCATGTTGAGCAAAAGCTAAAATATAAAAATATAAGAATTTCAGCTTAAATCGTTTGTAGATTCTAATATAAGCTTAAATTTGTTAAAATGTTAGCTAAAAACAATATCAGCTTAATTGTTTTTTAAGAACATTAGCAGAGTTTAGCTCACTTTAACATTATGCAACACCAATATTAGCTTAAACCATTTCCAAAGCATTAGCGAATACCGATATTGGCTAATTGTTCTTAAAACATTAGCAAAAGCATTACAGTAACATTTAGTTAACAATAGTATTATAAAGCACTCTTAGCAAAGAGTGTTAGCAAACACAGACTTTTAGCTTCAACCATTTAATACTAATTTAGGTAATATATCATATTTATCTTAAACCTAATATTAAAGAATATTAATATAAGCTTAATTGCTACTTAACCCATTAGCAAATTCCAATATTAGCTTATTGCTAGCAATGCATAAGCAAATTCCAAAATTAGCTAAATATAATTATTAGCTTACAAAACCAATATTCCAGACCAAAATGTTATTAATTATTGTAATATTGTTAAAGGGAATAAACTATGATGTGAATAATGATATGTTAAGTGTGTATGCTAGTTACATGAGCTAGTTATGTTAAGCGTGTATGCTAGTTATGTAAGCTAGTTATGTTATGTGTGTATGCTAGTTATGTAAGCTAGTTTTGCTAAGTGTGTATGCTAGTTACATAAGCTAGTTATGTTAAGCGTGTATGCTATTTATGTAAGCTAGATATGTTAAGTGTGTATGCTAGTTATGTAAGCTAGTTTTGTTAAGTGTGTATGCTAGGTACGTAAGCTAGTTATGTTAAGCGTGTATGCTAGTTATGTAAGCTAGTTATGTTATGTGTGTATGCTAGTTATGTAAGCTAGTTTTGCTAAGTGTGTATGCTAGTTACATAAGCTAGTTATGTTAAGCGTGTATGCTAGTTATGTAAGCTAGTTATGTTATGTGTGTATGCTAGTTACGTAAGCTAGTTATGTTAAGTGTGTATGCTAGTTACGTAAGTTAGTTTTGCTAAGTGTGTATGCTAGTTACGTAAGCTAGTTATGTTAAGTGTGTATGCTAGTTACATGAGCTAGTTATGTTAAGTGTGTATGCTAGTTACATGAGCTAGTTATGTTATGTGTGTATGCTAGTTATGTAAGCTAGTTATGTTAAGCGTGTATGCTAGTTATGTAAGATAGTTATGTTAAGTGTGTATGCTAGTTATGTAAGCTAGTTTTGCTAAGTGTGTATGCTAGTTACATAAGCTAGTTATGTTAAGCGTGTATGCTAGTTATGTAAGCTAGTTATGTAAGCTAGTTATGTTATGTGTGTATGCTAGTTACGTAAGTTAGTTTTGCTAAGTGTGTATGCTAGTTACATAAGCTAGTTATGTTAAGCGTGTATGCTAGTTATGTAAGCTAGTTATGTTATGTGTGTATGCTAGTTACGTAAGCTAGTAATGCTAATTACGTCAGGTGCAAAATGCGTCCGAATTTCACGTAAAATTTATTCTGAAGTGTCCTTCAGATTTTCATGGTATAGAAACTTCTACACTTAAGTGCTTGTTCTGTAAATGTCATCGCTAAGCGACCCTCAGAAACAGATGGAGTTTCCACCCCACTGTGATGTCACCGCCAGGGTAAAACTTTACGCTCCTGCCCCGCCCACCTTTCATCCTTCCACGGAGAGGGCACCTCGGCTCCCTGCAGCCTGCCAAGCTGTTTTTGGGGGGTGCCATTACTTTTCACTTACCCTCTCTGCTCCACTGACTAGCTTAATTGTATTTGTATGAAGTGCAAAAATATTGGCACCCTCCATACGCGGCGACTTTAGAAAATGGATGATCCAGTAAGTGATATTTTGGGCTTAAACGTATATATTTTTACACAGAATAATAGTTTCAAAATTATTGGCACCCATGCACTTAATATTTAAGACTCTCCTGGAAAAAATAACAACATGCAACACTCCCAAACCACTTCCTGTAACACGATTCGAGAAATTTAGGAAACCGAACACGTCTTTGGATGCTAGCAAACTTTCTTTCTTATAGAAAGAAATAAAATCACTATCATTTCTTAACATTCCTACAAATATTATTTTAATATTTGGATCGGGAGTCGCAAAAAAAAAACAGGTTTGTATTTTTTTACTAACAAAAATTCTTAATTGAAATTATTATTTTATTCTTATTTATTCTGCTTAAAAGTACACAAACATACAAACATAATATAATGAAATGTCCGGATCTTTATATCGTCACTTCATATTTTTATTTTATCTTTTGCCTTCTATTGTATTACTTTTTATTTTTACTTTCTGTATTTTTACTAACAAAAAAAAAAAATGCATTTAATTTTAAAGTACGTCCTCTGATTTGGTATTTGTAGTTTTTTTTTTAAAGAATTCTTCCAAAAATAAATAAATAAATAAATAAATAAATAAATAAATTTGTGTAATTTTGTAATTTTATCTCATTATATCATCACTTCATATTTTAATTTTATCTTTTGCCTTCTATTGTATTACTTTTTACATTTAATTTTTATTATTTTATATTTTAATTTAAATTTTTACTACTTAATTGGATAGCAGTGCTCTATAAATACAAAGATTTTATTTATTTATTTATTTATTTATTTATTCATTCATTCATTCATTCATTCATTCTGTGAACTCTAAGAATTATCTTAATGTAAAAATTTTTAAAAACTTAACGTAAAAGTCACTGTTCAAAGTGTCTTAATGATGTAAGTAGTGTGGCATGCTGGGAAATAATTCCTGGACTGTTCTTCATGGGAAACAGTTCATGCAAGATTAACGATTTGTAATTGCGAGGTTATGTTTGGTTATGTCTGTGTGCTGTGTATGTCTGTCGTCTGTCTGGTGTGTGTGTGTGTGTGTGTGTGTGTGTGTGTGTGTGTGTGTGTGT
>CM040990.1:1446707-1459743 GCA_022985145.1 Pangasius djambal | reverse complement strand
GTGTGTGTGTGTGTGTGTGTGTGTGTGTGTGTGTGTGTGTGTGTGTTGCACTTGGCTGCGTGTCAGTGTAGCATCACCAGAGGGAAATAAATGTTTACATGCTAATCCTGACAACGTCTCTTTGTCTCTATCTCTGGCTCTTATTATAAAATGGCTTCTGTGTCTTCGGTTAGTCACTTTAGCCACGTCACGTCAGTCTGCTCCACACACGCACGCACGAGACGAACCCAAACACCGACAACAAACTACATTCTCAGACTGCTTTTATCGCAAATCTTTTATCTTTCCGCTGTCGTCGTTCCTGTTTGGGAATGCTGCACTTACAAATGAAGCGTGCATTAAATGTCCATGAAGGAGAAGAAGAATAATAGTGTGATAAACATTAACTAACTAACTGTGTTTGCTAATCTCACTGATTACACTGTCCTAGTGGGTGTGGCCTAATATGCTAATGAAGATGTTTGATCGACGGGCCTCGTGTGAGAGACTCGTCCTTTCCATGGGCTCTACAGCTTCTTGTTAATATGGATTCTGATTGGTCAGAAGGTGTTGATTAATTTTCTATAACAGCAGCTCTGACAGTAGTGTGTCAGAACGTTTATTATAATGCGTTATCGTTTCTATAGTAACAGCTCATTCAGAAACGCTCTTATTAACAAACAGATTTCCAATGATTGATGCCATGAAGTTTTCCGTAAAGAGAAATGTGTTTATTTAACATTTTTGGAAGGAGTCTCCAGTGTCAGTAACTTTTTTTTTTGTAACAGTCAGAGGTGAAGCCGTAACTTTAAGTTTTCCGACAGCTTCAGGACAGAGGAGTGAGTGAGGGAACGACTGTTTATAGCTGCTGTAATGTAAGGGAAAATGTAACTATAAACAGATAAAAAGTATGATGTGTCTTTTTTTTTAATAAAATAAGAATTGTAATTGCTGGCAAAGTGCTCTCAGGTACAAACAATAAAACACTTCGGAACATACTGTTACAGGAAAATAATCAACTTTAGGCTGATAACAGTAACTCTGCTTCGTGCATTTTTTATTTTTTAAGTTTTGTTGCAGTGGTGGAAATTGCAACACGCTGTTATCAAAGATATTTATTATATTTATTATTACATTGACAGGTTGAACGGGTTTAATTCAAACCGTAATAACAGGGGAATCCGTGGATTTATTTACTTATTTGTTTGTTTATTTATTTATGCAATTTATTTATGAATAGACTAATATGAAGTACTAAGAAGGTACGACATTCAGATATGTCCATTATCTATATGTGTTATATCTCGAACCCCGTCAGTTGAACCTTATTTATGTTTATTAAGGGTTAAAACTCAGCTTTTCCACTAAAACAGCACTGAATCCTCTCCGGCGTTCCTCAGGGAAAAAGCCGAAGCAGTGTAAATCCTGCTTATAAGTTTGATTATGCGTCAGGCGTCCGGCCGCTCGATGGCGTTAGTATAATTACCACCACTGTACCTGTGTTGCGATGATGTTTTCCTCGCTGCTGTTGCAATAATGCTTATTTTGCACATTAGATGGTGAGAAAGAGGTTAAAAAAAGCTTTATTACATGCATTCTGATCAATAGTGCTCCAGAGTTATAAGTAAAGATTAGCAGCGAGAATAGCACGTAAAGCAAGCGATCGATGGCAATCGAAAAAACAAACAAACAAACAAACAAACAAATAAAAAAACGAAGGTGCGTCTGAGGGATTCGGGGTGTTGTTTTTAAATTATTCTTTTTATCATAATTAACAGATGGTGTGGTAGATCTAACTCGCACAGGTATCATACTATACAGGCTATTTCTTAAGTGTATCACTGCTCTGCATAAAAGTATTGACACCCCCCTTTGGGACCACCACAGGAGGAGATTTGATTTGCGTGGTTTAACGCGGCACAGCAGTGACACGAACGTGGTAGTGTGTGTCAGAACCGCACTTTTTATATTTCCTACTATTTTTTATTTCCTATTTTCATGGTACGTTGTTATTTTATTCCAATTCTCTTGCACAAACACCTCACACAAGACAAAGAGTGTTTGTGTAGGGCTATATTAAACATGTTAAATATGACCATTATGAATGTTTTTCTTTTCCTTTTTTTAAAAAAAAGTGTGTGAAAGTTTTCGAGGCCAAACCGACCTAAAAGTCCCTGCCAGGTTAACAAACGTTCACACATTCGCATGTGTATGCTGATAAATGTCAATCAGCCTTGAATTTCCAAACACATTCACACATACACTTACATTTACACGCTTAGTGACACAAAATGTCATAGAAGGCAAAAAGAGCTGAAAGCCAAACGAAAAAAAAGCGACTAATCGGTGAACGAGTGCCTCTCAAATCCTCCAGTAATCGGCTACCACAGACACACCCTAACTCTTCATCCTTTTATAGGGCGCTATTACTTTTGTCCTAATGGAACAGATAGTATTGATTTATTCGCCTTCGTTTTGTGGATATGTTTTGGATCACTGTGTTTCAGGTCGAATGAGATTCACAAAATGTTCGTTAAATTGGTGTGGAATGAAAATAATTAAGTGATTTACACTTGATAGCGTAATCCGTATATAAAAATCGCAGTAACTCGTCAGCAAAAATACGATCTGAAGCTGATTTCCTTAAAACAAGCAACATTTAAGTGTCATTTTAGCCAAAAAGTTTACAGATCCAGTGTTGACTTGATCCGGTGTTTATCTGGTTTGTACACGCTGTGATTTCAGCTGTGTGTCTTTTAGGATTAGAGATTATACGATCGCAATAAAATTCTGTAAAAGACTGTGCGATAGCGTCCGTTCTTCATGTTCTTCATGTCAGGTTAAACGATGAAGATCCTCTAACGACAGACTTGCGATTAAATAGAATCGTTCTGTTTACATTATTAATCAGCGTGACCTATAGATTCGCTCGCATCAACACAAACGTGCTTCAGAGTGAGCTTGGGGTAATAAGGAGATTTTTTTTTTCTTCTGTCCATTAGCATGTTTTTTGTTGATGTTTCTCCATCTACCGTATTTGGAGACGTCCCGTGAGCTTGCCGTCCTCCGATTGGTGGATTTTAGATGAGCGTCGTAGCAACGCTCACACTCTGAGATTTCAGTCAGAAGTTTCTCACACTGACAGATACTTTGGTCTCAGAATATCTTTAGTCACAGTGGCACTGAGTCGCGTTATATTATTCATTCTAAGACCGCCGATGTCAGGTCATGGCCAAGAATTTATTCGTTTTACGATATTTTGTCTACAGAAGCAAAAATAATACAGTTTAAATGTAGAAAATAAGATCGTTAACATTCAAATGTACATTTTACCTTTAAATATGTAAATAAAGTCTGATTTCATGTATATAATCGAGAAGATTTACACTGTGGATTGTGTTCATGTAGTTGCAGGAACACACACACACACACACACACACACACACACACACATATTGTCACTTTTCCAGCCACCAAACCCCTCATCATGGGTCCATCTCACCCACACACACACACACACACACACTCATATATACGAGCCTATGAATCAGTCTTTACTAAACCTGTAATGACTTCTGCACACACTCGAGAGCTCAGAAGTCAGGCCAGAACATTTTCTCCTCCTCTCTCACGTCTCTTTCTGTTACTCGCCGTTTGCCGTAACTCCAGCTGCTGACCTGTCTGGATGTTCACGCTGTACTCTGACTCATCACGTCATCTGCCGGAGTGCGTGTCCAGCTCTAGGTCACTCTGAATTTCCCTAATCCTGGTTTCGCCGATGATTTAGCCAGCTGTTGTTAATAACCGATCTCTAAATGTGGAAATCATGACTAGAGGCATTACGATGATTGAGTGGTTTTAGAGTCCAGAGCTGAGGTTAAGAAACAGATCCAGGAAGTTTCCAATTGCTATAATAGTAAAAGAGTCATTTAATTGTCAATCAGACCAACACTAGCCAATCAGAGTCCAAGTTTAGCATCTCCTATAAATGTTTATTTATTAAAGAATGACATATTTATCCACTTATTTTTACAAGTTAGCTCCTGCCCTCATTCCCTCACCGGCTTCTCTTTTCTCTCTGTTGAAGTTGATAAGACAAAAAAAAAAATCGCAGCTTGTCATGCAATGCTTTACGTCTGACTGTTACAAAGCACTGACACTGGAGACTCCTTCCATAAATGTTAAATAAGCACATTTCTCCATACAGAAAACTCAAACACGTTTTTGTTGAAAACGTTTCGTTCACCGTACACGTCCCTGTGAATGAGCTGTTACTATAGAAACGATAACGTATTAGAGCAAGCGCATTAACATAAACCTGCATTACCTTCACACCTTCCAGCCAATCAGAGTCCAGAATTCAACAGCGCTTTATTGTACTAGCAAATATTCCATGCCCACGCTACTTCTATAGTCAAAAACCACACACACACACACACACACACACAGGCATTTTTGATGGCAATAGCGGTGAATCAACCACACATTTCTTCTTCACAGTGAGAGAGCAGCAATCGATCCTGTCCCAATAAAAGACAAATCACAAAGTCCCAGTTTGATGGACAGGCCAGCGAGAGATAAAAGACAAAAGACGGAATGGAGAGAGAGAGAGAGAGAGAGAGAGAGAAAGAGAGTGTTCGTCTATAGGTCATTTTAAAGACAAATCCCCGAGCGAAGTCCAATCACAGCTGAAGTTATTTGGCCCTCGTGTTAGGCGTCTGATTGAGAGTGACATTGACACGATTACACTGAGACAAACCAGATTAGGCAGAACACTGGCACTCACCAGGCCTCCTCAGGTGCCTGCTGCTGACAGCGTGTGTGTGTGTGTGTGTGTGTGTGTGTGTGTCTGAGTGAGCGAGAGATATAGAAAGATGGATGAGGATGATCTAATAAGTCACTCTTTCATTTATCAGGACCGGTTTCACCTCGCTGCCTCTAACACAGTTAGTATCGGTGGCTGGATTAGTCTAATGAAGTCCAAGGAAAGTTCAGGAGAAGAGCGCTGGCCGAGATCCCGTCATCTCTCTCATTGACTCATGAATCCAGATAGATCTGAAAACTGCATTTTTGTTTTAAAACACGCTCTCCATCTCCACTGGTGTTTTGAAACATTTTCCAAAAATTGCTCATCCACATTGAAACGTCTGAAAACGCTCACATCCCCATTTAAATGTACAGACGAAGAGGTGGAGATGTTGCTGCAGGTAACCCAAGACTATAAAGTTGTTTGTTTTGAGTTGAATGGGTCACATGACTGCGTCACATGACTAAAAATACATCATTGATTTTGGATATCTGTTTTCTCAGTGCACACTACAATGCGAAAGTGGTTTTTTCAAATCGATCCACTTGAGAGAGTGTTTTTCGAAAAAAGCTCCATTTTCGCTGAACAAAAACGACATCTCAAAAAGGCCAAAACGTAGAGAAAAAGATGCGTTTTCGAATTTATCCGGATTAATGTGGACATTAACACACTGACTTCGACATTTTTTTTTTCTATAACCATTATTAAGTGAAGTGAAGTGAAGTGACTTGTGGCCAAGCGTGGTGACCCCTACTCGGAATTCGTGCTCTACATTTAACCCATCCAAGTGCGCACACACACACAGTAGTGAACACACACGCACACACACCGTGAACACACACTCGGAGCAGTGGGCAGCCTTTTTTGCAGTTGGGGGTTCGGTGCCTTGCTCAAGGGTTTCACCTCAGTCATGGTATTGAGG
The DNA here is from genome assembly GCA_022985145.1 of Pangasius djambal. Lineage (NCBI taxonomy): Eukaryota > Metazoa > Chordata > Actinopteri > Siluriformes > Pangasiidae > Pangasius > Pangasius djambal. The sequence goes on along the minus strand of CM040990.1, from coordinate 1,454,035 downwards.
GCGGAAGAGAGCGCTGGTCATTCACTCCCCCCACCTACAATCTCTTCCGGCCCGAGACGCGAACCCACGACCTTCAGGTTCACCTTCGGGTTACAAGTCCAAGTTACAGAGTCTAACCATAGAGACTTACATTTATGTCGTTTTTCTACAATTTTTAGCCGTTGATGGCTAAGGGCCTTGCTCAAGTTGCCCCACAGCTTCCATTAAAGGAATACGAACTTCTAACAGAAGTCAACAAACTTCACTAAACAATAAAGGTGTGAGTTCGAGGCAGACCTGAGAGAAAATCTTACCAAAGCTGTTATGGAGTTTTATGAGTAAAGTAGTTCCAGTTACTGGACACTTTCCTGAAGGTTTTGTCATTTCGATATGCCTTCAGAGACACAACATCGCCTCAGAGCGTCATCAAATTGAGATCGGAGCTTTCTTCCTCCTGTGTCAGGGGAACACAATTCATGAATTCGCTTCCCGAGGCTTCAGTCTCAAGGTTTAGTTGGCTTGAAACCTAATTGACGAGGAGAAAAATCGGTAGCTAAAATGACACATGATGTATAATGTACAGTGTATTTACAATACAAAAGTATTCACACCCCTTCACTGAATTATAGATTTAATTTGAAATGGATTACATTTTTTTTTTTGCTATCAACTTATACACAATAACCCATAATAACACAATGAAATTGTTTGAATAATTTGAAAAAAAGGAAATCTGTCATTTAGATAAGTATTCAGACCCGTGACTAAGAGAAATGAATGAGTTTATGATCGTTAGCCTCATTTAAGAAGATTTCAAATGCAGCACGTGGTGTTTGTGACCTTGATATGTCCTGCTTGACTGGAACAAAATAGAAGAAAAACTTATAACTGTGTTTTCATCTCCTCCTGTCATATATGACCGCTCATCAAATGTGTGTAGAGGCGTTACGAAGAAAAATAACACTTGTAAAGAAGTAGCAGAGATCGTTGGTGTGGGAGAGTGTATGTAGCTAGTGCAGTTAGCTTGTGCTGCTAATCAGCTAACAAAGCTAGTACGAAGCCTGGCATGTAACGTACAAAAATAAATCGTATACTATTCTTTCTCCTCAGAGCCAGATACACTGGACAGACAGGCCACGCCCACAAGGAAACGACAGTAGCAATCGCTCCATGTCCATAAGACACAAACTACAAACGATATACAGTCATGTGAAAAAGAAAGTACACCCTTCCTCACGAACATCTATAAACAAACAAATAATCTCAGGTTTTAATATCTAGTCATTTTTTTTTCCCCCTAAAACGTAAACCAGCATTCAGAAACCTGGTGGGAAAAAATGTCATGTAATCGAAGGAGGGTGTACTTTCTTTTTCCCCATGATTGTAAGTCACTAGTCACATCGCTAGTGTGAACGCAGAGTGATATGTGAAGAAATAACGAGTTTTATCATCGAGATCCTTCGATCACGGGAAAGAGGGATAGTGTCATCGGAGAGAACAGAGAAAAGTGGAGCAGGATGAATGGCAGCTTGCAATTTTTAAATGCCGTCCCTTTGGACATTCCACATTGCACTGTTCTCTCATTGGTTCTGCATAAATCAGGGCGTGTCTCATGTAAGCTACATGCGTAGGACGGTTAAATTAGACCGTGTATCATGTAAATGATATGCACATGTGTCAAATCTGGGTGTGTCATATGCAAATGATATGTAGATGCGAGATGGGCGGGGTCTTGTTTCGGTATGATTTATGATTTACCGGATCGACGCTGGTTTTGACGACGTTTCGTCTTCTCCTCACACACACAGCGTGCAGTCAGCACTAAAGCAGCTCTTAAGGCAGACTTTGACCTTGTGACCTTTGCCCTTTTGCACCTCTTCACCTTTTTTGTCCTCTCCGTCTCCGGAGGTTTCAGACGCCGGCGTCTGGAGGATCCTGGGAATCGAATTAGGCTTTAATATCTCAAAGTGCTATCGATTGGCCACGGTGTTCATGCGACGACCGCAGTGGCTGAAGAAAAGTGTTGTTATGTAGCTAACAAACAATGGAAGCTTATAGCCACCGGTTTAGCGTTATAACTTAAAGCGTGTGTCTGAAACTGATTTCGTTTCTGACTCTGTATGACACACTGTTAACTACAGACGTGGATAAAAGTACAAAAATCAACCGTAGCTCCAACTTTTTTTTCATCATCACAGAGTTTGCTGTCACTGCACACCAGTTATCAGATGCAGATAGGGGGCGTGGCCTAAATCCTGACGGTTAAACTGTTCGCTTGAAGTGATTCGGATGGTGATATAATTCCAACTGAAGTGGTGGAACTGGTGTTACTGAGCTAAACGTTGTCTTTTGAGGGGAGTGTGACGATTTAGACATGCAGTATGCGCAATGCTAAATTAGGTTCTGTTATTTTGTTAGCTACGTTAGTTCAAACATCAGCTTTGGACACCAAACATGTCCCGGCTAATCTTGTACTGGTTCTGTTCTAGGAAATTAAACTGTTACTGTTTATTGTTTTCCTAAAATGACATGTCCCAGAGTGTCCCAAAAAAAAAAAAGAATGACATGTCATACATTTATCCGTTTATAATTACATTTAATGTTATGGAACCGCTTCTCTTTTGAAACACACAGCCTGCGTCTTACGTTAAGTGTTTTATTCCTCTTATACCACAGCAGTTTCGCTGTATGCGTCCCTGTGAATGAGCCGTTACTATAGAAACGATAACATATTAGAACGAGCGCATTAATATAAACCTGCGCTACTGTCAGAGCTGCTGTTATAAACAATTAATCGACACCTTCTGACCAATCAGAATCCAGAACTCAGCAGTGGTGTGGTGTAACAGATTCATTGTAATACATGTAAAGGATAATTGAAGAAGCGCACGCTCTCTCTCTCTCTCTCTCTCTCTCTCTCTCTCATTGATTTGTCATCATTGATACGGAGCGTTGGTGAAGTAGCACTGATTGGGTCCTCATGCTCGCGTCCTCCGCTTTGTTGATTTTATCGCTCCATCTTCAGCCTCGCTTTAAGCATAAACACCGCTTTTATGGCCGCCATGTTTCACGCTCCTGGTCTTAAGTGTCTCCATAAGCCTCAGAAAAGTCAGGAACGATCCTCCTCGAGATTTGCTCGGGTGCGAAAGTCACCATGGTCCGCCGGCTGGTGATGATATTACAGCATTACGGGATATCGAGTAGGACGCGTGACAGATCACGGGGAGTATCTTGTGCTCTCGTTTTCTTCCTCATTTACGTGTAATAAGAGAAGGAGTGGACGCGTCTCTGTGCGTCTCAGCACCCTGTTCTAAAAAACGTGACTGGTGTGAATCGGATTCTCTTGAGAGGTTTAATTAAGTCGAGGTGATGAAACGTGCGTGTGTGTGAAAGGTGTGCGTTTATGAGTGTGTGTGAGTGTGTGTGTGTGTGTGTGTATGTTTTCTAACTGAATGTGATTTTTTTTTAAAATAAATATATAACAAAAGGAATAACATTTGTTTATTACACTGACATTTATCATGCATTTGTAAAAGGGATTAAAGAATCTGTTTTATTTACAAAAAAATAATTTTTATCTAGCTTTTTTATTTAATAATAATTTTTCTTACAAAATTTTGAAAATAAAACTCATCATAAATCATTAGTAAAAATTCGTTTTAATAAATAAATTATAAAAAATAATAAACAAATAAAGAACAAATAATACATTTTTTTAATTTTACTTTATAAAATATCGCTTGCAATTTTATATTTTTTTGTAAATATAATGCTTCTTTTTGTTTTTTGTTAAATCTCAGCATTGGTAAGTCGACTGGTTCAGGTGATCAGTGAACGAGGACAAAACCAGAATCACAATCCAGAGAGACAAAGCAAGATCAAACCCGAGGCACGTACACGGAAACGAAAGGTTTGTTACCTTAGATGGAGACTCCAAAGTGTGTGTATATAATACATAGTGTGTGTGTGTGTGTGTGTGTGTGTGTGTGTGTGTGTGTGTGTGTGTGTGTGTGTGTGATTGAAACCAGGTGTGCATGATCACTAATCAGGTGACTGTGAACGTGACGATGAGAGAGAGCGATGGGGATTGTAGTCCGTGGCGGCCATGTTGACGCAAACGTGACAATTTTTTTACTTTCTCTTGGTGGAGATTCTTGGTTTCTATTTGAAAGATTTTACACAAAAAATATTTTTTAATTTTTTTAAAAAAGTGATGGAAATGTAGGTAATATTCTACAAGTACTGACACTATTTTTTTTTTAATTTGATGTAAATTTATTTCTATATGAAAATACTGCAATTATTGTCACCTCCTGCCACTTCATGACGCACGTACATGAAATTCTTGATGGAGACTTAAGTTTTATTTATTTATTTATTTTTTAGTATAGCAAAACTCAAGCAACTGTATTTTTTTTTAGAAGAAATCATCATTCGTTAAAGCAACGTAAATAGTAGTTTGAAAGTAATAAAGAACGAGCTGCTGGTCATAAACCACACACACACACACACATTTCGCTTTGCTGTCCCTGTGCAGATAATGTTAAAAAGATGGAAACTATCTGACTGACGTTTCTTTTCTTTTTGTATGCTATTTTGTAATTTTTTTTATTTCTTTGTTTTTGCTTGTTTTGTCTTTTTTGTTCATTCCTACCAGCAAGAACGAATTTTTTTATAGCTTTCTCTTATAATTAAATCATCGTTAGGGACAGCACATTTCTTGAATCTCCAATTTGTAAATGCTTATTGATACCACAGCGCTGCTGAATTCTGGATTCTGATTGGTCAGAAGGTGTTGATTAATTTTCTATAACAGCAGCTCGTTCGCAGGGACGTGTACGGCGGACACTCCACTGATAATGAGAAAATATATTTGGTATGATGAAGTTTTCTGTGAGGAGAAATGCGTTTATGTAACGGTTATGGAAGGAGTCTCCAGTGTCGGCGCTTTGTAACAGTCAGGGGTGAAGCTGTAACTTGAACTCTTCCGACATCTTCAGGACAGACGAGTTTACGCTTCTTCGAGGTTTCTCAGTCACATGACAAGCTGAATTTTTTTTTGACTTATTAACTTCAGGAGTAAACAGATGTTGTGTCGTTTGTTAGTAAATGAAAAATCATAATCGTTAGCAAGTTGCTGTGGTATAAGAGGAATAAAAAACCTAAGGTAAGACATAGACTACGTGAGAGCTAACATGTTCAATTAGTTCCCGTTGTTGTTGTTGTTGTTGTTGTTGTTGATTCTCTTTCACAATCTCACTTCAGCCTCATTTCAGCGTTCTCAATTCATTTATTGATCCATCCTTCCATCGATCAGAGGCATCGACCAGCCAGCTGATCCATCCTCCATCCGTCTGCCTCTGACAGCCTTTTAATTGACAAGAAAGCAGGTCAAATCAAGCAATTAGGCCAAGCAGAAGAAAACAAGGTTCTCTTTCTCTCTCTCTCCCTCTCTCTCTCTCTCTCTCTCTCTTGCTCTCGCTCTCTGCATGTCTCTCGTCCAGGTGAGGGATGAGAACGAGGAGATGTAAATGGATAACGAATGCGAGAGGAATAGGCAGATGCGGGGTGTTTACGCTTTTTCATTTCAGAACGTGGATGAATTTTTCATGGCGATTCATAAAAAATCCATCAATATTTTACCTGGGGAGAGTGGAGGAGAAAAAAAGAGGAAGGACAAACAGAGGAGAGATGAGAGAGAGAGAGAGAGAGAGAGAGAGAGCTTTCAGGAAATGAGTTGTCATGAAAGTCCATTGAAGCCAGCTGAGCTACAGAAGGAAACTTAGGATGATGATGATGGAGGGGATGAGGTGGGGAAGAGGAGGAGACGAAGGGGACGAGGGGGAGACGGAGGGGACGAGGGGGAGACGGAGGGGACGAGGGGGAGACGGAGGGGAGATGAGGGTGTGTTTATGCACAGACAGAGAGCGAGGGATGACAAACACCTCCATAAGCTTGAGGGAGAAACAGAGCTCTGGATGAGAATAAGAATAGAGAAGGAGGAAAAAAGACGAGTGGAGTGAAGACACAAGCGACAGAAATGCTCAGGACGTCCTTATTTCCATCCTCCATTCCGTTATTTCAGAATAAATAAAGACGTTAAATGGAAAACTCCGCTTAGAACGAGACTCTGGTGCTAATTTGTTGCTGTATTTTCATTATTCCTGTGAAAATCTAGCAGTTGTGTGTCGCAATGATGTCACACGGTGATGATCTTTTCTCACTCGACTCTTTCGTTTTCCAGCGATGTTTGCTGTCATGTCAATCAGAGAACTCATCCAGGACCTGCAGATCTTTCCCAGGAGAGATCAGAACCTTATCCAGTAACGGTCTTAAATCCAGAAGATACTGAACTCATCCAGGAACTGCGCAGATTTCCTCAAGTCTAGTATAAAAAAATGCTAACAAATTTCCGTGACTCGATTATTACTTGATTGTTAAGTAAAACATGTCCAGTGTTGTTCATTTCTTAGATGAAAACAAGACAGCAGCTGAAATAAGTGCAGAATTACGCAAAATTCTCACGCAAAATAATAACTTTTTTTGGTTTTTATGTTTTCAGCTTAATTTTTGATACCAGAATCTGAAAGACACATCTGCTACTCTGACCTTTGACCTCTGGAACGACAGCGCTAAATCGACACCCGCTTGGGGTCAAGTTGTTGTCCCATTTACAGGAATTTATGCGTGTGGGACGCCATCATCAGTCTACAGATAGTCAATTAAATATCTAATTAACTGAGCAGCAGGTTTAAATAATTCAGCCATATTGACCTGCCTGAGGGAGAGAGAGGAGTGGCTCGTAAATCACACCCACACTGCTGAGACACCGAGAGAGAAATGGAGAGACACCAAGAGACACAGAGAGACACTGAGTGTGACACCGAGAGAAAACTGAGAGAGACCGAGAGAGAGACAGAGAGAGAGACACAGAGAGAGAAATGGAGAGACACTGAGATACATTGAGAAAGAGACAGAGAGACACTGAGAAACATGGGGAGACACAGAGAGCGATACGGAAAGACAGAGATGGATATGGAGAGAGACACAGAGACAGAGAAAGACATGGAGAGAGACACAGAGAAACACTGACAGAGACACAAAGAGAGACACGGAGAGACATGGAGAGAGACACAGAAAGACAGAGATGGATATGGAGAGAGACACAGAGACAGAGAGAGACATGGAGAGAGACACAGAGAAACACTGACAGAGACACAAAGAGAGACACGGAGAGACATGGAGAGAGACATAGAAAGACAGAGATGGATATGGAGAGAGACACAGAGACAGAGAGAGACATGGAGAGAGACACAGAGAAACACAGACAGAGACACAAAGAGAGACAC
>CM040990.1:1412035-1429037 GCA_022985145.1 Pangasius djambal | reverse complement strand
TCTCTCTCTCTCTGTCTCACGGTGTCTGTCTCTCTTTTTTCAATCCCCTCGGTTGCTTCTCTGCACTTTTTTTGTTGTTTTTGTCCAAAAGTCGTGTAAACTGCACGCTGCTCTCCAATCAGGATTCCCGAAATGAAAGATTCATGAGAAGAGATGTCCGTGTGACCACGTTTTATGTTTTTATTGACTCTCTGCCTTTTATCCTTTGTTTTGTTTCAGCCAATCAATGTCTCTTAATGTCAGTCTGTTTGCATCAATAATTCATGAAGACTGTAATAATTATTCATAACTTCGTCATGTCTAGTCAGTCTGAAATCCTGAGCGCAAAAACACAAACTTTTCATTTTATCTCTGAATAATCAGTCGATCTGTATAATCTAGTTCTACAACATGAAATGTAACTATAAACGGATAAAAATGTGATGTGTTGTTAATTATTATAGAAAAATGGCAATCTTTGGCAAGTTGCTGTGCTATAAGAGGAATAAGACACTTGGGGGACATGCTGTTATAGGAAAATAATCAACTTCCGGGTCGGTAACAGTAACTCCGCTTCATCGCACCACACAGTTGTTGATTATTTTCCCGTAACAGCACCACATGCAGTGTTTTATTCCCTACTTAACAGTCGTGTAGCTTGTACATTATGAATGAATGAATGAATGAATGAATGAATGAGTCGACTCTTAGGTGAACCGAATCAAATGATCTGACTCACTGAACAGAACCGGAATTCCCACCCCTGCTGTAATCCGGTGGTCCGGGACACGGATTTGCTGTCACAGGAAAGTCGAGGCCTGAATGTGGGAAAGAGGAACTGAGACCTGAAACAAAAATAAAAGCTTTTATTTGCCGGAGCTCTGTGTGTCGCAACTCGACCGCAGGACTTTCGATGAGAGCCGTGATTTTCTGGTAGTGAGACACCTGTCTGTGGCTCTGCTCTGGGGTTTTACTCAGGCTTTTCCTGTCCTCTCTCTCTCTCTCTCTCTCTCTCTCTCTCTCTCTCTCTCTGTCTTTCCCTCTCTGTCTCTCTGTCTTTCCCTTGCTCTCTCTCTCTCCAGTTAACCTCCTCTCTTTCTCTCCATCTCCATCTTTCCATCTCTCTTCTTTTCCATTCCTGTCTCTCTCTCTTTTCCTCTGTCACATTTTTATTCTCTCTATCTCTTATTCACTGGCTCTCTCCTATGTTTTTCTCTCTTCCTGTCTCTAACTTTGTTCTGTTTCCCTCGTCGCTCCTGCTATCTCTCTCTCTCTCTTTCTCTCTTGCTGTCTCTCTCTGTTGTTGTCTGTCTTTCTCCCTTTCTTTCTCTTGTTATCTCTCAATCTGTCTTTCCTCTCTTTCTTTCTTTTTCTTTCTCTCAATGCCTTTCTCTCTTTCTCCTATTCTCTCTCTCTCTCCAGTTACCATTCTTTCTTTCTCTCCATCTCCATCTCTCATCTCTCTTCTTTTCCATTCCTGTCTCTCTCTCTTTTCCTCTGTCACATTTTTATTCTCTCTATCTCTTATTCACTGGCTCTCTCCTATGTTTTTCTCTCTTCCTGTCTCTAACGTTGTTCTGTTTCCCTCTTTGCTCCTGCTATCTCTCTCTCTCTTTCTCTCTTGCTGTCTCTCTCTGTTGTTGACTCTGTCTCTGTCTTTCTCCCTTTCTTTCTCTTGTTATCTCTCAATCTGTCTTTCCTCTCTTTCTTTTTCTTTCTCTCAATGCCTTTCTCTCTTTCTCCTATTCTCTCTCTCTCTCAAGTTAACATTCTTTCTCTCCCTCCAGTTACCATTTTTCTCTCCATCTCCATCTCTCATCTCTCTTCATTTCCATTCCTGTCTCTCTCTCTTTCCCTCTGTCTCATTTTTGTTCTCTCTATCTCTTATTCACTGGCTCTCTCCTTTCTCTTTGTGTTTCTCTCTTCATGTCTCTAACTTTCTTAGCTCTGTTACACTTTTCTCTCCTCCTCTCTCTCTCTCCCCATCACTCTGTCTTTCTGTACATCATATGTCTCTTCTTATCTTTTCTGACTATTCATCTCTCTCTTCCTTGCCTCTTTGTCTCTCTCTTCACTCTCTCTGTATTTTTCACTTTTTGCTCCCTCTCGTCTCCCTCTAACTTTTTGTGCATTAACTCTCTTCCTGTTTTTCTCTTTTGTCCTTATCCCTCTCTCCCTCCCTGCCTCTCTCTCTCTCTCCCTCTCTCTCTCTCTTCCCTTTCTCAGTCTCAGTGTAATGTGTGTGTGTGTGTGTGTTATTGTCAGTGTTGCCAAAGCAATTATAGGGCCGTGTGTAAAAATAATAACAATAATAAACCCATAACACACACTGACAATAACACAATAACAATCTCGTTATATATAAATAACTCCAGTCTTTTAGCATTTGACTACTTACATGCACAGTTACATCAAACTAAATCAAACACACACACACACACACACACACACACACACACAGATAAACAACCAAAACACAGACTCGTCACACATAACGAGAGTTATAAAAGTTATCAAAAATATTCTATTTCTATAACATTTATGAAAGTAGCACATTTACTGCATGTGTAACTGTAATTAAAGTGTGTGAAGTGTTTTTCTGAATTGTGTGTGTGTGTGTGTGTGTGTGTGTGTGTGTGTGTGTGTGTGTGTGTGTGTGTGTGTGTACATTACCTCAGAGCTCCAGATGACAGGAAGTGAGCAGGAAGTGGAGGGACTTTTCCACTCTCTTGTTTACTTTCATTTTTCCTGAAAAAAAAATTAGATTTTTATTTATCTGCTCTCTCTCTCTCTCTCTCTCTCTCTCTCTCTCTCCCCCTCTCTCTCAATATAAGTATCAGTTACTATATTTTTATTTTTATTTCTATTTCACAGTGTTTTTTTATCAGCCTTAACATAAACAGAGCTTTTATAGTTGTGTGTCCATTTCTGGTTTGTGAGGAATCTTGTGAAAAAATAAAAGAAGATGAGAGATAGATAGAGCTAGAGAGAGAGAGAGAGAGAGAGAGAGAGAGAGAGAGAGAGTATGTATGTGTTTAGTCAACTGCTTCCCATAAGCTATGTGACTTTCGACCTTAAGTGTAGACATGCTAAGAATTAGTGTGTGTGTGTGTGTGTGTGTGTGTGTGTGTGTGTGTTTGAATCCTAAATCACATGCACACACTCAGTGTGTGTCGATACAACGAAATGTCATTTTATCTCGGTTTACATTGTCATCGCCATAGCAACATGTTTTGCCATGGAACTGAACAGTATTATGGGATGTACCGCCCAGAAATACATCCCATAATTCATAGCAATATTTTAATATAGTAATAATTTTCATATGATAAATTTGCGAGGAGGTTATTTTGCAATTTTGGTTTGTGGCTTCAAAAAGTTTTAGCACCCACTAAATAAAGTCGCAATTCGACAATATCGATGTCATTTCGCCACGTCGTTCGCACATGTACGGAGTGGACGGAACAGCGTCTCTTCCTCCTAAAGACGAAGAACAGTGATGAGAAATCCCACGTCGTCCTTTCCTGTGAATACGTGTTTGATATTTGACTTGCAAATGTCGCACATTATTTGTATAACAACAGTGTGTGTTTGACTCGCTGGTTGTAGCCCAAACACAGCGTAGGTGTGAAAGCAGGACGGCGAACTCACGGCGTGTGTTACTGTCATGTTTCCTAAACAGATAAAAAAAAGGGGGGGGGGGGGGGGGCGTCTCGTTAATGTATAACTCGTACTCGAACAAAACGGCCACTGACCGCAGAGCCACAACACAGCAAACACCGCACAATAAAACAAAAAACAACAAATACAACACAACAACGGATTTCTAACTGAACGTTTCTTCGTAATGCGACAGCTGATAGAACAATCAGTTAATTTTTCACCTCTTTTAATCCGGCTAAAGTACTGAATTGATCTGATTGTACTTTAATCTGTAAAGCAGTTCATTTAAAGCGCACCTGCAACACATTCATAAGAGTCTTATAAAGCATTTGGAGAGGACGTGTGTCAGTTCGCAAGAAGAGACACCAATTATCATTACGTAATTTACGTTTTAACCTTATCACGGAAATGATTGTTTCGTTTTTTTACAGCGCTGTCGAATTCTGGTTTCGGATTGGTCAGGAGCTGGTGATTAATTTTCTAGAAATCTGTAGAAATGTTAGCGTTTCTATGGTAATGGCTCAATCACAGGGTCTTGTACAGCCATGAATAATAAATGCATTTTTTTAAAAAAATGTTGCTGTGGTGATGTTTCCTGTAAGGAGAGATGTGCTTATTTAACATTTATGGAAGGAGTCTCCAGTGTCAGAGGTAAAGCTGTAACGTCAGGACAGAGGAGGTTACACTTCACGGTTTCTCTGGAACATGACGTTTTTTTTAACAAGGGAGGGAAAAAAAGAGAGGCTGGTGATGGAACGACTGAGAACAGGAACACGTTTCATGGATGTTCTGCAGTAATAAATGTAACTGTAAATGAATAATAATTACGATGTTTCGTTCTGCAGTAAATAACTTTCGTAATAGTTGGTAAATCGCTGTGGTATAAGAGAAATAACGCACACGGAGACACGCTGTTTTTGGAAAACACGCTCTGATCCATGTTGACGATTCCCGAGACTGTAACAAGACTCTTATCAACACATCTAATCTTTCTCCACCAGCACACACACACACACACACACACACACAAAGGAAAATATGATATCAAAAAGCATAAGAGAACTGATAAATACGTATCCAGTAGCACAAACAAACAGGGTGTGTTTCTGAAAACCAGTGCATCTTTGTAAATAACAAAGAACGTTCAGAATGTTCTCTTTCATTAACTATCAATGCTAAACATTAAATCCGTAAATATGATGTAAATATGAATTAAGGAATAACATCATCACATTAAAATCTACAATTTTTTTTTCATCGGAGGAGACACATCTCCACCAGAGATTACTGAGTTACTCGTCACTCATTTTCTTTACATCAGAATAACAAAAATGCTGACATTATTTTATTAATTTGACAAATCAAAATAAATGAAAAGCATGATAAAGTCGCCTACATCTTGCAAATTAGTATATCATGGCTTCCTTAAACTGCGTGCACAAGTAACCATCAGGACACAATTAAAAAAAAAAAAAAAAGATAACAAGCAGAAAAATAGTCTGTGCTGGATCAAGTGCTATTCTACTGTATGTGCTGCTGAATAATGAGTGTAGAAGCCATTTTGTGAAATTAAACCAGATATTAATGTGATCATTACAACTACGACGATTCACGCAGTAAAATATTATTAATGTACGAGACTCCTATTAGATGTATTTCAGTGCTTGCCCTCTTCTCTTTCCTATATCCTCAAATTATTGTCTTTTATTGGTTTATGTTTAGATCGTTTCTAGCTTTTATAATCATATTACATTACATTTGACTTGACATTTGAAAAGATACAAAGATCTACATCTTCAGTCTGTACTTTCTATCCCTGATTTTTTTTTTTTTTCAGGTTGAAAGGCGAGTGTTTGTGGTCTAGATGCTATTGTAAAACCTCGTCTCGGACGCTTCTACTCAAGACAAGTGTTTTATGGTTTGTTTAATATGCTTTTTAATTTTTATGCTCACCTAACATCTCATCGTCAGGTTTTATCTTCATATATATTATGTTAGTAAATATATATATTCTGTTCACCATGTATCTTTGGATTAATAATTGGATTATCCTTTGTATTAATAACCTTTATCAATAACTTTTTTTGGTTGTTTTTGTTGTTATTTATAATAACAATATTTCTTTCTTTTTTTTGTAATTAATTAATTCATTTCCTCTGCTGTATTTTCTAATCATTTTCATTACCTTTGTATTAATAACTGGAGAACTATTTTATTATTATTATTATTATTATTATTAAGTATTTATTTATTTATTTATTTATTTATTTATTCTGATTATTTATGAGTGGGGGTTATTTCACCCTTTCAGTTACTGTACTTTCTATATTCACTTATTTTCTTTCTTTAAATAATAAAAAAAATACAATATATATTTAAAAATGTGATGTTGGTGTTAAGATTCAATTTTTTATAAATTCAGCCGACTACTAAAATCAAGTTCAACGTTTAGTAAAAACGTAGATTGGTTACTTTGACCTAAACAGAATGTGTAGGCAGAATGCAAGTGTGTATGTGTGTGTGTGTGTGTATGTGTGTGTGTGTGTGTGTGTGTGTGTCGGACTGGTCCTGTGGGAAAGTTCCTCTGTTGTTTAACACACTAATGAAAGTGATGTCACCTGAGGGCTTCCCTTTTCCCTCGCCTGGCTTCTAACTGACACATCTCTATCACTGAGTGTGTGTGTGTGTGTGTGTGTGTGTGTGTGTGTGTGTGTGTGTGTGTGTGTGTGAAGGCTCTGGTCGCTTCACTCTCATCATAAGCAGGGCATCGTATGTCAATCTTTATCACGACAAGCTCAATGGAGCGAAGCCAAACACAAACACACCAGTAAACACCCTCATGTGCACATTTCACACACTCCCATCAGTTCCCATACACTGTGTGTGTGTGTGTGTATGTGTGTGTGTGTGTGTGTACGTAGAAATAGCAATAACAGCAATCATAACTATGCATGAAGCATCTTTTCTACTGTTTAAAGTACATCTTTAGAAAAAATTCTCTGAACGTTACAGTAAGTGAAAAAAATCAGCAAAAAAACATTTAAATAAAATATAAATAATTCATTAATTAATGAATGAAAAATTAATTAAAACAGCAGTAAACAATAAAACATTTTTACAGATGTAAAAATAAATCTGAGCAGGTATAATATATAAATAATATCTAACTAATATTATGTTTATGATCTAATACACTTCATGATGAGATGATTATGAATTAATTTTAAGAAAACGAAGAATATTGTAGATTTATTTTCCTGATTTCTAGCTGAAACAGTTTTTGCTTCTTTTTTTAGATAAAAAATGCTTCTTTTGAGAAATGCTTTCAAATGAATGTTCATATTAACCCATATATGGTTATATAAACACACACACACACGCACACACACACACACACACACACACACCTTTAAAAATGTGACAGCGTGATCTGTTTGTGTGTGTTATTGGACACTCATTTATCTGTTCACTGATTAATATCACTGTCTGAAAGCATCATTTCGGGGGGTGTGTGTGTGTGTGTGTATGTATGTGTGTGTGTGTGTGTGTGTGTGTGTGGATGATGGATGTAGTGATAAGAAGTGTCTCTTGGGAATTTGGAGTAAAGAATATGGCTTTAAAACGTGTCCTTACAGAAAACTTCACCATATCAATGATGTTTTGACGTTTTTTTTGTTTGTTTTTTAAATCCATGTATCTAATAAACATTCTCGCTTTACCGCTTAAATAATATTTTTATAACGTTTCTCACACTGAGGAGGACTTCAGGAATAATTCCTCCGGAGACGGAGCCGTGTGGAATGTGTGTGATGGTGATGATGGACACTCGCAGTGTGAGCTCGCTCTCCTGCTTCTTTTAGGACATGCCACTGGGTCTGTCTCTCTCTCTCTCTCTCACACACACACACACACACACACACACCGGACACACACACACAGACACAGACATGGGCACACACACACACGCACACCGACAGACACACACACAGACACAATAGCACACATACACACTGACGGACACACACAGACACACTGACATACATACACACACACACATGGACACACATACAAACACACATATGGACAAGAACCCTTCAAAAAGACTGATCTCCTTAACCAGGGTGTGTGTGTGTGTGTGTGTGTGTGTGTGTGTGCTTCTCTCAGGGTCCTATTCAGACTCAGCAACATAATTCCCAAAAATTATATCAGTATTCATGCTGGGAAAGTTCCTGGTATTCAGAGTCGAGTTACGCAGCTGCTTCAGTGGATTTTCAGAGCTCCATATTCAGATTATTCAAATTCACACCTCTGAGGTTGCCAGATTTTTCTTGTGTAGAAAATTCTGAGACAGTGATTTTCAACAAGCGCTCACCTTTCAACCTGGAAACCATCAGGGATAGAAAATACGGACTGAAGAAGGAAATTGAGATCTTTTTTCTTTGCAACATAAAAGCAAGAAATAAATGAAAAATGAAAAATAAAAGGACGAAGATGATGATATTTGAATGAGAAGATGGCGAGAGTTGAAATAAAACTAATAGGAGGAATATATTACCGCATGAAGAGTCCTACATGTAATGATCACATGAATCACTGGTTTAATTCCACAAAATGGCTTCCACACTCATCATTCAGCGCGACTTACTGTAGAATAGCACTTGATCCAGCACAGGCTATTATTCTGCTTTTTGTTTTTTATTGTGGTCGACATTTACTTGCGCGCACACGAACGTCATGAAATCATAATGTATGTGTGTGGGATGTAGGTGATTTTATCACACTTTTAATTCACCATTTTGATTTAATTAATAAATTAATAAAATAATGCTGATGTTGGTGTTAATGTGTCTGCTCCACTAACAGAGAAACTTTGCGTTCATCCATAAAAATTCAGTTCTTGAAATAAGTAACATCTTTGACTAAGATTTGATAATACTATTAATTAGGCTTTTTTGTTTTCTTTTCTTTCAAGAAGATCTTTCAGTTGGGAAATTAAAAAAAAAAAAACACTTAACATGAAGTCAGTTGTAGGGCAGAAGTTTATGACCTCGGTGATTGGGTCGATACGGCGGTGTTAGCAAGTTAGCATGAGTGCTAGGGTGGACATACACATATAGATCTCTGTGATTGGTTCATGGCCTCAGCCGATGTGTCAGCTGAAGGTAAAGAGGTGAAGACTGCATTAACGGAATGGTGGAGGATATTGATTAGCCCAGCTGGTAGAATGCTCACACGGATAATTGGTTAATTAACAAGGTGATTGTTCACAATAATTAGCCATCTTAGGATATTGTGCGTAATGAACAATATTGGAGTGTCCATATCGGTGCAGGTCATTGGGGGATGAAGTGATCTCCCCACAGACGAGTAATCGATGGAGGTGCTACGACACTCTAAATCAGCCTCTATAACACACACACACACACACACACACACACACACACACACCAGCTCATACAATGAAGTTCAAATATATTTCTGTATTTAAAGGCCATTATGAAGAAGTTCCCATGTTCTATATACAGAAAATCCACTAATATGTAAAGAGCTCTGATTGGATTTTATACAAATAAATAGGTTTTTAAGGCAGTTAAATTATTAAATTACACTAGATTCAATAACAGCAAACAACAAGTCACAGCAAACTGTGTGATGGGCTTTAAAATAAATAAATAAATAAATAAATAAATCCTTCATGAAGACAAGTTGGAAAGAAAGAAAGAAAGATTTTATGCGAATACAAGTTAGGACAATAAAACCTTAAGTAAGTAAGTAAACAAACAAGTATGTAAAGAAAGAAAGAAAGAAAGAAAAACTTGGGAGGCTGAATTTTTTAAGTAAATACCAAGTAGCACAAGAAAGAATTACTGTGAATAGATAGATAGATAGATAGATAGATAGATAGATAGATAGATAGAAAGTAAATGACTATTTGTTTGTTATTTGTTTGTTTGTTTGTTTTTTTCCCTTAATAGAGAGACCATTTTCTGTATTTTCTGTATTTTCTGTATTTTCTGTATTTTCAGTGCTAAGAACACACAGTGTAGAGTGAATAAGCCTCATTAATATTTATAAACATTAAAATACCGAATATTAAGTTAATATTAAAATGTAACTGCTGTTTAAAAAACATATATTTTAAACACATTTAATTTTGTATTTTCGCATGCATTCAATGAATATATTTTAAAAACTCTTTATTAATTTTTTCCATGTGCTTGTGAAATTTCCTGCTCAGGTTGTGTCTGGTTTCTTTTTTACTTTTAATGATTAACAGGAAGGATTTCATCACTTGCAGTTGGAATGTGTGTGTGTGTGTGTGTGTGTGTGTGTGTGTGTGTGCGTGTGTGTGTGTTTTAGTGTAAGCAGAGATGGCGGTTCGGGAGAAAATCACCGTTACGGTGAGTGTTTATGTAAATATCCACAATACGCAAAGCATAAAGTCATTAAAGATCTCTGCGTCTCTGCGTTTCTTTGCGTTTCTCATGCCGCAGTTTGTACATTAATAAAAAAATAAAACATCTGACTAAAGGCCTTTGTGCTCATCCTGCTAGCGTTTTTTATTTAATTCTTTTTCACTGGGGTTAATATTGATATAATAATGCACTAATGTGAATTCTTTACTAGGCGTCTGAGAGATTTGAGGTGAAAAATGCTTTAACTCGGGTTCTTCCACTTTCCATTAAAAAAAATCTTTAAATAAAAATTATTTAAAATCTTCATATACTGTATGTTAAAACTTCTGTATTTGAGTGGCATGTCTTCTTCCCTAAACCTTCAGTAATTTTTAAATTAAATAAAAATATGAAATTATTAAATGAAATACATGTAAAATTACATTTTTGAGAATTTTCCAGTTTACTGGGTGTGATAAAAATATTTTCTGTAGTTACAGAATTTCATGTAAATCACTGCTGAACAATAAGTTATTCCTGTTTCATGAAGTTCTTTTAGTTATAAGTCCATAGTCTAAGGCCTTCTAGTTTAGCATAGTAGAGTTTGTGTATTATTTTATTATTTATGTATTAAATTTATTATTATTATACTTACATTTACATTTATGGCATTTGACAGATGTCCTTATCCAGAGCGACTTACGGAAGAGCTTTGAAGTCTCTGTCATTAAATACGTCCTGATGCCGGCTCACTGACTCACGAACTGAGAACATCAGTCTAAAAACCTCTGTTGTGGAGGTAATAGAGTAAAAAGCACTCAGACACCTTTTTTTTAAATTAAAGTGCTAATTTTACAACAAACTAAACTTACTACCCCTCTGTAATTGGATCCTGGACTTTTTAACTGAAAGACCTCAGTCAGTCCGTGTCGGCTGAAACACCTCCAGCACTACCACACTGTGCACAGGTGTCCCACAGGGCTGTGTGCTCAGCCCGCTGCTCTTCACGCAGCTGACTCACGACTGCGCTGCCAAGTTCAGCTCCAGCCACATCATCAAGTTTGCTGATGACACAACTGTGGTAGGCCTCATCAGAAACAACGACGAAACACACTATAGAGAGGAAGTGGCACAGCTGGCCGAATGGTGCAGTGTCAGCAACCTGTCCCTCAATGTGAGTAAGACAAAGGAGGTTGTGATGGACTTCAGGAGAAACTCTGTTGACCACCCCCCACTGACCATCGACGGCTCGGCCGTGGAGAGAGTCAGCAGCACTAAATTTCTGGGACTGCACATTACAGAGGATCTCACCTGGACCACCAACATCACGTCACTCAACAAGAAGGCCCAACACCGCCTCCACTTTCTCCGCCGGCTGAAAAGAGCAAGTCTCCCTCCACCCATCCTCACCGCTTTCTACAGGGGCACCATTGAGAGTGTGCTGACCAGCTGCATCACTGTCTGCTATGGAAATTGCAGTGCTGCTGACCGCAAGACCCTACAGCGGACAGTGAACACAGCTGCAAAGATCATCGGTGCCCCTCTCCCCTCCATCCTGGACATTTTCCTCGCACGTTGCTCCAGCAAGGCTACCAGCACCGTGAAGGACCCATCCCATCCCTCCCACAATCTCTTCCAGCTCCTGCCATCAGGTAGAAGGTACCAGAGTATCAAAGCTCGCTCAGTCAGATTGCTCAACAGCTTTTCCCCCAGGCTGTAAGAGCCCTCAACTCCAATCTCCCTGTCCCCCTCTGAGACCTCATCCACAACCCTACCTCCTGAAACCATGAACACCTGACCCCCTCCCCCAACTCATGAAAAACTGACAATCCGTTTAAATGCAATTCTGAGTGTGCTACACACAGGTGAGTGGGCTATACAAACCACCTGTAATAACACACTCTTCTTCTATGAATGTACACTGAACACTTTTTATAGACACTCCCTCACACAAAGACTCAGTTTTGATAATATATTGCACTACAAATCATCTTGCACTACGCGCTGCTTCCCTCAAAATATCTCTTTTGCGCAATTTCATGTACAAAATATCTCATTTGCACATTTACACTTACAGTATGTATGTAAAGTTTTTGTAAAGTTTTTGTAAAGTTTTGTACAGTATGTATAGTCGACTAAATTGTTTTTCTTATACCTTTATGTTCATATTTATGTTTAACTTGTATGTAGCACCGTGGTCCTGCGAGACATGACATTTCGTTCCACTATATGTCCACACATGTAGCAGAATGACAATAAAGCTCAACTTGAACTTGAACTAATTTAAGTACTTTTGGAAGAGGTAGGTCTTTAGACATCGTTTGCAGACTGCCAGTGACTCAGCTGTTCGTACGACTAGAGGAAGTTCATTCCACCACCTACTGTAGGTGCCAGAACAGAGAAGAGTCTTGATGCAGGTCTTCCTCGTACCCTGACAGATGGTGGGAGCAGTTGAGCAGTGCTAGAGGATCGGAGGGAGCGTGGTTCAGTGCGAGGTGTGATAAGTGCTTTGAGGTAAGTGGGTGCTGGTCCGTTTTTGGCATTGTAGGTGAGCATCAGTGTTTTAAATCCGATGCGGGAAGCTACAGGATGTCAGTCGGGGGAGCATAGCAATAGGGTAGTGTGGGAGAACCTAGGAAGGTCGTGCAGCAAACAAGTCATGGATCAGTTGCGGAGGACGAATGGCGCTCAGAGGCAGACCTGCCAGGAGCGAGTCGCAGTAGTCTAGTCTCAAAAAAACAAGGGACTGAACGAGCACCTGAGTGGCCTGTGTGGATAGGAATGGACTAATCCTTCTGATGTTATAAAGGAGAAATCGGCATGAGCGTGTCAGATGAGCGACGTGAGAGGAAAAGGACAGTTGATTGTCCATGGTTACCCCACGGTTACGTACAGTGACCGAAGGTGAGATCAGAGAGTTGTCCTGGGAGATCACAAGATCCTGACGTGCGGATGAATCACCTGGGATGAGCAGCAGTTCAGTTGTGCTGGGATCAGGTTTCAGCCGATGAGCTGCCATCCATGATGAGATATCTGCCAGACACGCTGAGATCTGAGCAGAAACATGAGTGTCTGAGGAAGGGAAGGAGAGAATGAGTGTCTTGTGCATAACAGTACATCATGACATCATTTCCCATAAATCATGGCTGTACAATGAAATTTGCCAACCATTATTAAACAGTTGCTGACACATTTTTATCAAGAATTTTATGTCCATCTCAAACTGAGTTGTCTTTTTTTTTTTTCTTTTTGGCCATGCTGACTATTCCATCATTGCATAAACTTTTGCTAATTTCTTAGAAAATCTCCACACTGAACATCCAACGTCTCTGCTGCAGAAATAAAACATTCATATGAAACTGACAGAAACTGCTTGTTTAATGCAGACAGTAATGCAGACAATAAGTGCAAAAAAAGGTTCTCCTTAGTCTAGCTTTTAAAGTTGGCATAAAACTGTCACCAAATTAGAAAATCCAACAGTGTATGTTACGGCCACGTCGATTTACAAGCCAAGATATGGTTCGAATTGAAAAGTTACAATGGTTCAAAATGGTTAAAAACTGAGACTGTTAAATCAAAACTTTGGAAATACTTCGGATTCAGTAAAAGCTGAGTGAGAAATCTCAACAAAAGCACCTACGGCATGAAGTTGGCATGGAGTAATGACGTTAACTGAACGAGAGTCTGCAGATAAAGATGCAACAGGTAACGCTAGCATTGACAGTTTCTTTCAGAGCTCGCTAACTCGCTAACTGTAGCTGAAGCGTTTACTTTATTTGCAAGGACACAAGATAGCTACACTGGATCCCGGATACACAACACTGAGTCGGCAGCGTTTTAGCAAAATGTGATCTTTAGATCTTGCCTCAAAAAAGAAAAAATTATTTAATATTCATATGTTTGCATTATTAATGCTTATTCAGTAGCTAGCTAGTAACATGCGAATTATCTGTACAACAAATAGTACAATAATCAACATTGTATGTAGGCAGGGTTACTGTTACCACCCAAAGTTGATTATTTTCCTATAACAGCACTTATTCGTTTTGTATCACAGCTTTTCGCTAACAATTACAATTTTTATTTATTAAATAACACACAATTGTTTAATCTGTTTCTAGCTACATTTAATGTTGCGGAACGTCCATGAAGCAAGTTACTTAATGAGCATGTTTTTTATAGCAGTTTTAAACTTGTGGGCACATTTGACTCGTCCCCATGAGGAAAAGTGATTTTTTTAAACAAAATGTGCACATTTTATTTTATTTAAAAAAAATAAATAAACGCACAAAAGATTTCCTTTTATTTACTGAGCTTAACTGTAGCATAACATTAATTAGTTGAATAAATAATTTTGTGAATGGAACAATGGGCGGTCCTGACAAACGCACATCTCCACGCTGTATGAAAAAAAAAACAATCTGGGGAGAGAATTAATGTAATAGCTACAGAGAAATTAATGTAGCACCATGATGCATCGCATCAATACACATTAATTCGCGTCTGAATCACATCATATTGATGATTAAACGAATCGGATCGGACCAGTGGCGAATTTAAGCATCGTTACTTTCGTATCCTTGAATCCTTTTTTGTTACGTATCGTATACTACGTATAAAGATGCAGATCATAGCGTGTGAAAGACGGAAATTCACACCACTAACAGAAGAACGTTTTGTTGATGTTTGTAGGAATAATACGAAAAATTTGCGTATCTATCATTCAAATCACTTGAATAGGAAAGCTGCCTACTGTCACAATCAGTACCACATGGACATGGACATGGACATGGACGTGTGTGTGTGTGTGTGTGTGTGTGTGTGTGTGTGTGTGTGTGTATAAGAGTGGAAATCCCCCCCAGTCCTGTGAGATTTGTGCCCTGGTGCTGTCGGTGTAACTGGAAGAAATGGAGGGATGTGACTCAGAGCTCGTTTACAGTTAATGAGGGGAAGACAGGAAGTCTGGGGCAGTGAGAGCTGTGTACTGTGTGTACTGTGTGTAATGTGTGTACTGTGTGTGTGTGTGTGTGTGTATGTGTGTGCAAATCACAGCTGATTGGAATCAGCACAGGAACCTTTTCACACACTCGCATGTAGATTTCTGTATTGCACTCTTTCAGAGACGAGTCCTCACTTTACCAGGAATGAGTCAATTAGGAAAAAAAACTTACGCAACAAACTGTTTTACCGAGAAAATCACACTGGAGAGACTCTGCCACTAAAACAGAGAATTTAATAGTCGTATGTTTGCTTATGCCATTCCTTATGCAGTAGTTAGCATGCTAGTTAGCTGTAAAAATTAGCTAATTATTAAATAGCTTAAGAGTAAAATAGCAAAAATAATGAACGATGTGATGGTGCGATGAAGCGGAGTTACTCTTATCACCCCGAAGTTGATTAGTTTCCTATAACAGAACGTACGCAAGTGTTTTATTCCTCTTACATCACAGAAACATACCAACAATTACAGTTTCTTATTTATTAAATAATGACATTGTACTTTTTATGTTTATAGTAACGTTTAATTTTGTGGAACGCCCAAGAAACACATTAGTTGAGAAGCACGTTTTTATATCTTGGTAAAGACCAAATGTCCCCACAAGGACAGGAATATCTGACAGTCATGACCTTGTGGTATCTTTTTAGTATTGAGGTTAAGGTTAAGGGTTAAATTGAGCTGTGGCAAGGTATTTCTTCGCTAAATTAATGATTATATCAATGGAACAATGGAAGGTCCTCACAAGAATAGTGTATTTGTGGTGTTTATGGACATGGTGTGTGTGGACCAAATGTCCCCATAATGATGGAAATACCAGACAAGTGTGTTTGTGGGGGTGTTTCTAGGTTTTGAGACTTTGTGAGGACCAAAAGTCCCCATAGTTATTGAAACACCTGACAACTCTGAGAGAGAGAGAGGTAGGTGTGTGTGTGTGTGTGTGTGTGTGTGTGTGTGTGTAGGTTTTTAGACCTTTCTGAGGACCAAACCGAGTGTGTGTGTGTGTGTGTATGTGAGATAAATCTTTTTGTGTGAGTCCCCAGGCTGTGTGTGTGTTTGTTATATACTATGTCTGAGAACTGTGTGTGGATGTGGATGTAGGTTTTCAAATCGCGCGCGTGTGTGTGTGTGTGTGTGTGTGTTTGTTTTAAAGACAATTGTGAGGCCCCATGTTGTTTAGAATACATGACAATTGTGTTGTGTGAGTGTGTGTGTGTGATAGAAGTCTGTAAGGTCTGTGTGTTGTTTCAGGTTTTTAGACCTTTGTGAGGACCAAATAATGATCTCCATAATGATGTGTGTGTGCATTTCTGTGTGTTTTAAAGACATTTGTGAGTCCCTACTTTGTTAGGAATATGTGACAAGTGTGTGTGTGTGTGTGTGTGTGTGTGTGTGTGTGTGTGTAGGTGTTGAAGACAGGAGAGTCTAGAGGAACAGATGTCAACCATGCAGCAATTACTGCACATGCCACAGTGTGTCATTGCCTGCCTAAGGTCCAACTCTCTCCCTCTCTCACACTCACTCTCACTCTCACACTCTCTCTCTCTCTCTCTCTCTCTCTCTCTCTCTCTCTCTCTCTCGCTCTCATACACACACACACACACACACACACCACTGTATCACTGACCACCTGCATAAGCTTGTGGACTGTTGGATGGAGAATGAGATTTTGATCTTTCCCTCGAGAACGACTGACCTCTGACATGCAGCATGTGTGTGTGTGTGTGTGTGTGTGTGCGCGCGTGTGTGTGCGTGTGTGTGTGTGCGCGTGTGTGTGTGTGTGTGAATGAGAGAGAGAGAGAGAGTAAGAGTGAGAAATAAACAGAGATCAGTTCCCACACTAACAGCCCAGGTTACACACACTGCACCTGACACGCAGAGGTCACCAGAGGTCGAGGGTCAGAGTAGTAAAACACACACACACACACACACACACACCTGTGGCGTTTTTGTGAAAGTGTGTATAGAG